>CM031863.1:8944005-9206551 GCA_018697195.1 Certhia americana
CTTCTCTTCTCTTCTCTTCTCTTCTCTTCTCTTCTCTTCTCTTCTCTCTTTTTCATTTCCTTGCCTTGTACAGGGGAGTTGAAGATGTGCTTAGAGAATCCTGGCAGAGATGAGATGAGAACAGTAATCTTCCTGGTTGGGGAGTAAAGTAACATGAAACAAATGGTCAGGGGTCACTTTTCTCAGAATCAGCATAAATGTCTAGGGTGTGCACTTAACACCTACTACCTTAAACAGTAATTCTGCTCATGCACTCCTGAGGGTAGACTCTGACCCAGAGTTAATTGGTTGAGATCTCCTGACAATTCAAAACATTAATTTGTTCATTCTGACAGGATCTGTAGAGTGAACATCTTATGAACACTTCAGCACATTCAGAGATTACATCCAAAATGGGGAGGACACCTGTGTGGGTGCTTCCTCCATCTGGTGGTTGGTGAACTGGAATCTCATCTGGAGTAAATCAGCAAGCTCTCTTGAAATCTCAGTGAGGTAAGGCATGTTGTCCTACATCCTCCTGACACTTGGAATAGCTTCAGACATTCATAAACCAAGAGAAACAGATTCTCTTTTGCTCTAGAATATCTCCATGTTAGCATGAGAAAGGGAGTGGATATTTAAAAAAAAAAAAAAAAAAAAAAAAAAAAAAAGGAAAGAACACCAAAGATCCAGAGACTTGTAGCAGGTAGAATGACAGGATATTTGGGAAACACATTCACTGAATCTGTTGAGTGGTACCTTGACCTGGACAAAGTGCTTGTTTTGAGTGTAGACTGCTGGCTTTTGATCAGACACTTGTGTAGAAGAGTGCCTAGCTGGAGGCTAAGCAGTTGGTAAGATTTGTTTTGTTTTCTTTCTTTTATTCTATGCTTTCCTTTTCTTTGCTGTTTTCTTGGTGATGGTTTAGTACATACTAGTTGTGCTTAAAATTTAAAAAAGACAAGTATGTGTGCACACACTAGAAAAAAAAAAGGAAAATAAATAAATAAAGCATCCAGGGATCAATTCAGCTGAGTCCCATTTATACATGCCACATGTATCTGCAATAAAAGGCAGGAAAGCACTGTGATTCTGAGGCACATGAAGACAGATGTGAGGTTCAATTCCCAGCAGGGTTGACTCAGCCTTTCATCCTTCCAAGTCAGACAAATTGTATTCTGTGCAGTTTTCTGTGTGGGGTCTTTAGGAAGAGACATTGAAAAAACAAGTTTCTTCCTGCTCAGCTTGCATATTATAGATATTTCATAAATCTCTGTCCCCAGCCAACAACTCCCTTGCAAGCTGGAGTGTGCCATAGGCTGAAAGATTATGGTCCTAGAAGATTGCCTTCCTGCTGGCATCACAGAGACCTTCAGTCAATAGGAGGGAATCAACAAAGAGACTGTAGCAGCTTACTGCACCAGAGAAGGGATGGCAATCTGCACCAGAGATCTGTGTGAGGGAAGCAGGGATACACTCTGAGAGAAATGACTGCATCTGCAACAAGATTACCCTTACTGAGAGAACAAAGGGAGCGAAAATAGATTTGATATTCCAGAGGAAATAGTGGATTTATCTGTATCTTTGCTTCACAATAAAAATCTATTTCATAGTAAGCCCAATTTATTGTAAAATAATGAAGTCCTGATTTGAGTTAAAAACCCCCGGCTCATGCCAACTAATAAAGAGTCCCATTTGGAATGTTTGATAGACAACAGACTTAGTTCCAGCGCAAATCTCAAACACCTCACTATTTATACTATACAAAGGTTAAATGACCAAATTATTAGCTCAAGACATTGGTTTATGCCAGAGTTCCTAAGGCAGGGATGAAATTTTAGTCCTGCCTCATGGACACAGTGACACACACATTTCTTTTTTGTAGCTGAGTTCACAGGTTTCACACCAGCATTTTTCTTCCACTGAATTTTTTCTTACTGCAAATGAGGAGCAACTGCTGGCACAATCAGCAATTTTTTTTATCTGTTAATAATGATAAATTGGCTCCTGTCAGACAGCACAAACTTCAGTTTGTTGGGAAGAGGTGCAAGGCAGGTCAGTATAGTTTCCTGGTTTATTGCCTTTCATGCTGCACAATATCTCAGCGGCTCCTCAGAAATAGCAAACAAGACTGATATTTCAGAAAAATAGGGAGTGACCCATTAAAAAAAAAACCCAACGTGGTAAAAACTAGCCCAAACCTAATTCAAGCAAACAAGAACAACCCAATTCATTAATAAACCCTAATATTTTCATTGTGACTACCAACAGCATATATATTCTTTTCTTTATATTCCTTTATGAATATATGATGATTGACCAATTAACATGAAGACTATACCTAATCATTACAGTTCCCATTGTAAGGAGATGAAAGTTTTTGTACTGGGCATGTTCTTAGATTATCAGTCCCATCAAAGGCACTGAGTGTGCTTACATGAGTAAGTGCCCAGTAGGGTGAGTAATTGCTCTATGCTATTGCCTGTTGTCAATAAGAAACACGGAATAAAGAAAAATCCATTGTAATTCTACAGTCAGAAACAATGAGGAAAATCTTTACTCTTTAAGATAACCTTTTCTACACATATATTCTGTCTTAAGAGAAACAGTTTCTGGCTTAGCTCTTACAATTTCTTCTTTAGATGCTTCAAGTATGGGTTATTTTATAAATATCAAGCACGCCCACTTAGAAGCTTTGGTATTAACTGCTTGAAAAAACAAGCACACATCAACACTGAAGAGAGCCCCAAAGCAGTGTCTGTCACTGGAAAATTAATGTAATCAACACACAATCGATGTCGAAGCATCAACATTAGGTGGACCTGGTCTAGATGCAAAAAATAAGCACAAGGTTTATTCAATGACATTTGAAATTTTTATTTTAGCTATGAACTATGGAACTGTTCCAGTAGTTGTTAAAGACACAAAATAGAGTTCAGGGGTATGGAAAATTTTCTTAGATGTTCACAGCTGTCTCTGAAATCTCTGCTTGGTGAAGTCTAACAAGGTCTGGGGCTATGGAGAGCACTGTAAGTGTTGGAATGAATTCCGTAATATTCATTAAAAATAATATTCTTTGGCTCCTAGAAATTGCCTGCTGGTCTGCACTTATGTCATGCATGTGAATATTCCTCTGCACATAGCACATATACATGAGTGCAGACACTGTTTTCCTGACCATAATAATCCTGAATTTATTCACAGCACTAATGAAATATTAGAAATAAAACAGCTTATTAATGTACCAGTGTACTTCAGTTATGATCAGATTCTTTCTCATCACTGAAGTGAAAACATAATTTCTTACGCACCAGGGGACATGGGACATTTTTAGGGTGGAAATGTCACTGTTTGTTGGGACACTGAGCCCCCAGGAACAAAACTCTCAGTCTCACTGCACATAAGCCAAAACCCATCAAGTAATAACTGCAGCATCATCTTTATCAAGGTAGCACAGGACCTTTTGGCCTCTCCCCAAAGCAACTCACCTGTTCGGCTTTCTGGTGAAAGACAGCAGACATGGCTAAGATGGTGCTGCGCTCATCCAGAGCTGCAGCAAAACTCTTCCACTCTTGATCCAGCTGGCTGGATATTTGTTTGATTTGCTGGGAAGCATAGTGGCCTGCCTCGGAGAGCCTTGACGCCACAGACATGATTCGATTGATGTTGACATAGGCATTCTGAAAATTAAAAAGCACACATAAATAAAGAGAAGGAAGAACTGTGACCACCCTCTGCCTTCATTACACATTCCAAACATCATCAGTTGGAGTAAAGCCAAGCAGTTCAGTGAGAGCAATCAACCACCTGTTTAAATATGCGTGAATAGCAGGCATACTACCTTCCACTCTAAAACCACAATCCTCTGGATTCTTTCTGTACATCTATGCCATTACCTAACACTGTTATCTCCCCCTCTCTCCTTGAATTTATGCAAAACTAATTTGCCATACTTCAGCTATTCACTCACCTGTTACAGTGTACTCATTACTTTTATATTATTCCTGATATTTTTGTTGCATTAATTCATATTTCTGGATGCTATATCCACATATTCATAAGTAAAAGGTTTGCTTTATGCCCTTTGAGAACTGTCTGATAATCCTTTATAGATATGTCGTGTCAACAAATGGAAAAGTCTTACAGAATTTAAAAGAACTCATAAGGATATTCTATAGAAATGTAAGTGTTTCCATAGAAATGTCTATTACATTATGGCCTTCCGTTAAAATGTTATCTTTTCTGCAGGCTATTTTAAGCTGTTCTTCAGCAGAGATATTATTCAACTCTATTCTGCATTTAGAAGGATTCAAGAGCCTCTAGAAGGGTAATATTTTCTGTTCTTTCATAAGAATTTTCCATTATTGTTTTTATTCAGCCTTGAAGAAGTGGAAGAACAATTTTTTCTCAAACGAGCCGTAGACAGCAATGTAATTGCATTACAATACCCCCATTCTGCATAGGAATGTAAGCTGAAAATAAACAGCCATCATGACAGTGTCCTACAATGATGCACCACCAAAAGACAAATGACAGCTGTCCTGCAGATTCCTGGAAAGTCATTTGATGTAAGCACTTTTCCTTTCTCTTTCCTCCTCACCAGAAGAAAGGAACAACTCAAAATTTGAGAAGTTTTGCTAATGATCACTTACTGCTGCTTTCTTGTCTCTCTAAACTATTTCCAAAGGGCTTTGGAATCTGTAAGACCCTCAGGCACAAGGACAGACACAGCCCTGATGATTTTACCAGCATTACTCATGGGCAAATAATAAATCAGAGATGGAAGTGTTTGTTGGAGCAGGATCTCATCAGAGTGAGTGGGAGCAATATGTGGAAAGGTATCTGCCAATCCAAACATGAAATGCAACAGAGCACTGCCAAGGTAGGCAGAGGTCCAAACTAAGTTGTAAAGTGGGGCAAAGTATGTCTGCAAAGTGTGTGGGATAACTATGAAGTGCATTCATCATAACTGTAGGTGCTAAAGGGGAAAAAAATTGGGCTCCAGCCCTTTGGGTCATTCAATTCTCCCTGGTAGAACCATGACTGTGACAACTGTCACATAAACAACGTAGATCTAAAGCAATACCCAGCCATCAGTCTTGTTTTGTCCCCTTATCACAAAGTCATTTGTTAAAAATTGGATTTGGCTCAAAATTGTTAGACTAATTTTTAAGAAATAACTATTATTTTTTCACTACAACTAGAGAAACCAATCAAAATTGTTCCAGAGCTTAAAGCATACTAAAAAAAGACGCTACAATTTGAAATTTTGACCACCAGTCACAGTCCAACATTTCTTTGTGTCCCTCTAGGTTAGAAACGGGAAATCAGACTAAATGTTTATGCCTTTTTCCCAAAAATCCTTCATGAGTAAACATCAGCCAAGATAATTTTGCAATATTTCAGGTCAATCCTTTTGGTGGAAAATAGTGCAGCCTCACTACAGGTGCTAAAAGATGCAGATGAGTTGTGCCAAAGTCACAGAACTGTGTGTTTGAAGTGTTTGAAGAAGTTCCTGAAGAAATTCTGATTTCATGTAGAAAATGTTTTTTTTTCATCCTGATTTTGTTTATTTATTTTTTCCCATGTTGAATTATCTCAGCCACTGTGATGCAATGGGCACGGAGGAAACTGAATTCCATGGTTCCCAATGGCTCCAGTGCACAGATGTGTTAACCAGCAGAGGGTAAGGGTAAGTTTAGCTGAGCTGCAGCAGATGTTCTGAGAGTCTGGTTTTTAAGTCAAAGAGATTTATATATTGTTATGTCTGTTGTATTTTTATCCAAGGATAAGGATGAAAATTTCTCTTTCCTATATGAGAATTTTTCATGGAAGGGCACCAACCCACTAGCTCCATAGCTTTTTCAGCAGGAAGCAAGGAGCAGTTTGAGAATCACCAGCTCACACCTCCATTCTTTGTGCACCAAGTGGAAAAGGCTCAGAAAACAGAGACTCCTGAGCGTCTCATGCTCATTTTTGAGCAATGAATGCACTCAAGTGCAGTATCACCTGTGATGTGCTCTTCTGTATTGCTGTTGCAGATTGAAGTAAAATGCAGTATGGCTTCACGGCAATCCATAATTTACTTTCAGGAAAAAAACAAAAACATTTAACTGACCACAATCCATAAAATGCAAGACTTTTTTTTTCCACCTTGAAGAAGAACAAACACTGTAAGCCAGTTTTTTTCTTTCATCTTTATCTGCTGATGTGTAATGTTCTGAAGTAAAATGGAAAATCTATGCTGACAAAATTCAGCTGTTGATATTCCACAAAGTTAAATCTTCCTTTCCCTCTGGTTTGTTCACTTCTATAAACTGAGTGAATTGAGATTTTTTTTCTGTGTTACTATTACATACATCTTTCAATCTTAATAGGAAATAAAATCAATAGAGCAACTAATGTCTGTGACTTTGTCTTTCCTTTAGGCTTGGAAAATCCACAATAGCAGGTGCATGGAAAGTCTCACTTTAAATTTAACCTAACCTCATCTATCTTTCAAAACCAAGTGGGGTCCCCAAAGAGAACGGCAAGGGATCACTCATTTATAGCTATATAAGAGCACAATAGGTCAAAATATGAGGAAACTATATTAATGTCTAGAAGTAAAAGCATATCAGTTGACATTCTGTAGTCATGACACCAGGATGCACTTAAATTTTGGCCAAAACTTTCAGTATTGAAAAAACTTTATTTCACATGTACTTGCACCCTTTTCAAAGGCACTCCTCATGTTGGAGTTATTTTTTTATTGGCTTTATTTCAACTTTGAAACTTCAGCCCCAAAAAGTGGGATTTTTCCCTTCTAAAAATCACAGGGCTGGAAAGCAAAACAGAAATTTCTCCACATGTACATCGACATCATGATAGGTGAGAGGTTTTTTTATAGTTTACGAAAGCATTGAGCAGTACCTTGCAAGTTCCCATTGCCCTCTCTGTCCACCAAGTCTCGGCCCATTTCTGTGGCCCAACCAAGGCCCTGACCCTGGTCCCAGCATGTGTGACACAGCTGTTCCCTCCAGCACTGCAACATTGCCCCCAGGCTCAAGTAAGAGCCCTCAGTGGCAGCAAAAAGCAGTGACAGCAGTGGAGTTAACATTGTGGAACGATCTGCCTCAGGAAAAACAGTAATTCATCCCTGATCACCTCGCGGGCATGCTGGGAGACCTCCCCTCTTAGTTAAACCTCCAAGCCTGGCTTGGACAACACTTTCTTGTGACACACTTAAAAAAGAATGCCTGATACTCACAAAAGAAAAAATGAGTAGTGGAAAGCATTAAATCTGCAAGGAATTTGGCTGTGTTCATCTCATTTCCTAGAGGACTAGGTGAGATATTGTGAGGGCAAGCAGCAAACTTGGGCTACAAGAGAAGGGTTCTGCAGATTAATTGAAAGTAAAGTTTAATTGCTGAAGGTTTTTTGGGTTTTTTGGTTTTTTTTGGGGTTTTTTTGGGTTTTTTTTGTTTTTTTTTTTTTTTTTTTTTTTAAATAAAATTTAAAATAGCCAGTTTGCACTGTGCTACTGTGACTTTAAAAACTATATGTGAAATGAGCCTAACACATAAATCCAAAGCAGAATGTTTCAGTGACAAAAAAACCCTCATAAGATATCTTTAAGACCTTTACATTTCTATAACAAGACCAATTACATGTAGCCTGTGTAATATTGGATGGCATTTTAGCTCAGCCTACATACAGACAAATACCATCAATTGAAGAATGGTACTGAGAATTTTCAATAGACATTATTAGCCTTAATATTAAATTGTAATGTATTAGAAAATATATTATGACAACATAGATCTCTGTGTGGTGTCAGGTAGTTCCCTGACATCAGGACAGGCAGCAATATCAGCACTGAACACTCCCATGTTTTGTGTGCAGAAAACATGAAATCATAATTTAAGGAAGTTATCAGATCCAGACATAAAAAAGTCTAGGCAAGGGAAATACAAATAACTTTAGTCAGAACAAATGGCATATATACCAGGTACCCAAGTGCAGAGCTACACCCAATAGGCTTTGTGCCATATTGAAACAGTGAGGGTTTGTTTTCTAGTGAATTTATTAGATTATTGATATTGCTTGAAAAAGGTCTGAGTTAAATATTCATCTTTGTGAAAAGTATTATTGCTTCAGTATAAACATTATACAGCTGTGATAGAGTAACAATTTATTTTGAAACTGAAGTGAAAACAAGCACTGCCCCGAATCACAGGAAAAAAAAAATAATCTATGCTCCTTATTTGAAAGACAAATACCCCACTACAGTTTATTACCTCAAATATATGATTTCCCCACATCCCACATTGATCATTTAGAAGTAGGAAATATTATTGTAACAAACAGAGTAGCAAATTGTTTTTCCAAAAAGGAGCTTTGGTCACAGCATGCCTATAGAGATGTATAGGAAGAACATGCAACAATAGGCATGACCAAGTAGACATTAGTGGTGTGCATTTTCTAGAGGAACAGAAGACTGTATTTTAATTATTATTAGCTATGCCAGGCCTAAAGGACACTAGGTACAGTGTAAAGAAAAAAAACCCAAACAACAAACACAATCAAAACAAAACACCTTAGAGATCCAAGATCTGATCCAGCTTTCACTGAAATTTGTAGGCTTTTTCCCTGCTAAACATGCAGCCATCTTTAGCTACTTTGTCCTCCTCCAGATCTTCACTAGATACTGATTTTAATGTATTAACAAAACAAAACCCAGTACCATACAAAAACCCAGGCCTCACAATCAAAAAAAGTGCCTCAAGATTTCATTATTTTATTACTCATACTTCTGAGTAATGAACAGCTGAGCTGTTCTCAATCCAACAGTTGCTGATGTATTACATGTAAAAAGATCCATCTAAATAAGAAATCAAATTTCTAGCAAAATCATTAATTTTTTTAGTATCAGCAATGATCTCTTTCCAAGCCTAACTCCTGTTTTTTAGGAAAATAATACTAGACAACATTATTTTACATTACTATATTTTATAGTATTATTACCACAAAAAAGGATAAAGGGACATCCTCCAGCTTGACTCTTCTAATGGTATTTCTGAAGAATTACGACCAAATTTGCATCTTTCATAAGTCAAATGAATTTTAATACACTAACCTCCAGGACACATTTACTTGTTGAGACTCTGAGAGCAGTAGTTTTATATGGAAGCAGTGTTATCCTTGATTTTGCTAGATGGCACTGTGATGGCAAGTTTAACTATCAGGTGCCTAGAGCCTGGTTTTCAGTGCTCTGTTCAGGTATAATCACAGTAAACACATTAATAGGCATTATAAGCATTTCTCATCTGCCCTAGTGAGGCAGAGTGCTTTAAGTGGGGAACAGCTAGCTAGGTGGAAGTGGCCTGTGGAATTCAGGTCAGAGAAGTTAATTACCTGACCTGGAATTTGGCCAGAATCCCAGGGTTAATGCCTGTAACCTTATGAAAGCAGTGTGGGGTCTTTAACTTCCTCGGGTAGTGGGGATCTTTTTTTCCCATTTCAGACAGCTGCTCTCCAGTGCCTTGTCCAGCAGGGCAGGTGTGGCTCTCCAGGGATTTACACCATCAACTTCAGCCACCTCTGAGGTGTCAGCCCCGTGCAGCTGCAGCCTGACCCTGCACAGCAGGAGGAGGTTCACCTGCTGGAGTGGTTTACTCAGAGCAAGATTCGCTGTAGTTGACAGAGAGTGTTCAGAGAGGGCTCACTCATCTCTGCACTGTGCAGTTGCAGCAGGGGGTATATGTGCATTTTTCTATCCCACTCTATCCCATTTTCTATCCCATCAATGATCAAAACATCAATACATCCTGTCATCATTTCCATGCTGAAAGCAGGGCAGTTTCCAGGACAAATACCTTATGTTTGGAAAGAATAAGAAAATGAGCAAAGCACTTAAAAAGGTATAATGATGATTTTTCTTTTTTGAAAAAGAAAGGGAAATTCAATTGCATTCAAAAGTTCTGACCAATTAACAACTGAAAAAGGCAAAATCCCACGGTGGCCACAACTGACAGCTTGATTAGTGTTTCCTTTTCAAGGTTTTGAAAAGTACCTTAGCAGGGTGTGGAGGGAGACGTATAAATTATTAAATTTATAATCCTACAGCTCTCATTATTACTAAATCAAAGAAATGGCGAAAACTTAAAAAATACTGTATTTGTTCTCCAAAATGTAAACAAACCCCGCAGGACTGTGCTGCTCTTAAGTCAATGAAGTTACCATACAGCAGTGTGTGGCTGGACAGAGCAACACTGCTGCTGCCAGAGCCAGCCTGACCTTCCTTACATCACCTCTCAGAGGCCCCTAGTGCCTGGGAGATGCCTTCCTGGGCTGGCCCTCCCCTCCCTCCTGTGCTGCTCACAGTGTGCCCTCAACTCACCATGGAATTCATGGCAAAGTGGTTGTGCTGTGTCTGCAGGTCCAGGGCGTGCTGGTAGCTCACACCGATCTCTGTGTGACTCTGCAGGAACAACTCTTTGTTGTGGCTGATCCAGTCGAACATCTAGAAGGGGTCACACGAGGGAGGGGAAAAAAAACAGAGTTAGACAAGGAGGGAAACAGTAGGAGACAGTGCAAAATATTAAAATCTTCTTCTGAGATAGAGGTGTATGCAACACAGCCAAAATCACCTCACTTATGGTCCTCATTAAAATAAACTGTCGTTGAGCAATGGAAGCATTGAAGCTATCACCAAATTTCACTATTAACAGAATGATAGGTGAGAAAAAATAATTTACTAAACATGTTCCTCAGTAAGCTTGATCCCACAGTCTTTTCCTATAAGTAATGGGAATTTCATAGAAAGATGACAGCAGAGGGAACTATAATCAGGGATTGCTTCATTGACCAAAGATCTAGCAGTTCATAAAATACTTTTAATTCACAAATGGACAAAAAATTCCATAAATATTACCAATGCAATTTTCTCAAACCCCTTTCTTTTTTAATCTATATATAAAGTTTCCAAATATTACATTCAAATAGCCAGTTGACTTCCTACACTTTTATTTCCTAGATCTTTCCAAGTTCAAAGCCAGAACCCAGCCTATCTCCCACTTATTATTTTTGGGAATGAAGAGAAAAAAAGAAAAAATGTATTTTATTAATATCTACAGAGAACACACATTTCAACTTCTTCCACTTTGAAATGCATTCCCAAGCAAAATGGATTGTTCAGTACTTCAGCCACAGATAGAAATATATTGAATAAAGCTGATGAAACTAATTTCTTATTCAGAAGCACGTCAGTGTGACATTTCAATCTGCAGCACATTAATTCATTATAAGCTGTCACAAGTCAGCTAAGAGATAGTGCATTTATGTTTTAGTTTGTTCTGTGTTGTGTTAGAGTCTAAATGCATTCAAAATGAGAACCTTTCATTCTTTACTCCTTACTACAGCTCTGCAGGCAATTGTAATCTCAGATCTCTTCTGCAAACATTTTTTTTTTCAAGATCCCGTTAAAATAATGTTGCCTTATCTCCATCCCAGTAAGATGGGGAACTGTCCATTAATAAGGGCTCTTTCATAATAATAATAACAACAATAAAACCCCCTTAACTCATTAATTCATTATGAAAAAGAAAAACTAATTCTGGAGGCTGAAGAGATCCAGTCAGTTCAGTCCCTGGTGTTAGAGAAAGTGTTTTAAGGAAAAAAGGCAGTGATGCAGCTTCTAAGTAACCACCTTAGGGTCAAGAGATCAGTTCAGATCTTTGTTATAATATTTACATGTCCTCCAATAAAAAGCTGGTTTGTTCTTTAGCACTGCATAACAATTTTTGACCTGTGACAGCTGAAGAACACTCAGAGCCCACTGCTCTGTTGTTGTAGTTGCTCAGGATCAGCTCCCCATTCCCTATGGAAATGATGCTCCTGAGAGGAGAGAAAAGGCCCTGCATGGGTCACCTCAGATTCCTGCAGGGAAAACAACATTTCATGCTGAGCTCTCGATCCAGCATGGGAGAGCTCTGCCGTATGGAGGGGATTTGCAAAAATAACACTGAATATCCCTTTCAACAAAAGGCAAATAAACATTCCAAGTGTCACCAGGCACACTACGCTGACCTGGTCCCAAAAAACTGTCACATATGCCTGACTTCTTAATCTTCTATTTATAAAAAGACACTTGCAGCTATAGAGCCTACATCAGCCTTGCATTTTCTGTTGATAAATAGTCCTAAAAGCCATATTTAGTTCAAGTTACAAAGATGCAAGTCTAAAGTGATATCAATGACACAGATACTTTCTAATTTCTACCAATGGAGCTGATCAGCCCTCTCACCATTTTTTCAGGAAATATAAGCAACAAAATTTTTGCAAGGATGAGGTCAGAGTTTTCAAACATTACTGCCAATTAAACAGAATGAAACTACCTACTAAATCTGAAGAGACATTTAAAGCTTTCTCATTGGATTCATTTTTCTCACTTTATGCAGATTTAATAAGCAACATTAGCACAACATAATTTGCCTCACTTGTGGGATTAAAGGAAAAGAAAAAAGGACAGGAAAAACATAAAGGTAATAAAGAAAGGAAAATTCCATAACAGCAAAGTTCATGTCCTAACAACAAGATTTTATGTCTCTGTGGAAAGACCAACAGAGATTTCTTGTAAGTAGATATATGTTTGATGAGAACATTTTTTTTTAATGTTTTAAACAATCCAAAGACAGTCAGGGAGAAGAAAATTGGCAGGAGTCCACTAAAAATAAACAGTAAATTTAATATTTTATGCTCAGCAAAGCCGAATCAGGAACTTTTTAAGACAAGTAATTCAAACAAGTAATCTATTGTTCTGCGGATAGGGAGCATTTCCTTTATCTAATCTATACACATATTGCCGGATGAGAATCTAGCTTAAGTTAAACCATGCTTCTCCCTTTTAATATAAAATAATAAACTATTAAGAAAAAGAAAGGAAGTTTAAGAGATGATTTTCCTTTTTTTGTCTTATTAAATCAACTGAAATGTACAACAACAGTTTAAAGGATGTCCTTCAAGAATTTTGAGCAACACTGAGCAACAGACTTCAGTGATGAGATATGTAACCACAGATCACAAGATTTCCTTAACAATGAGGGAATTTAAACAAATAGATACCTAAAAATGGGGTCTTATTTGCTTTTGAGATACAATGGATTGTGTTCTCGAATTTTTTTCTTTGACCAAAAACTCTAAAATGGTCTTAAACAATTTTGTCATAATAATATGACTCCAAGTTAAGACTCTGAAAACAACAGATGAAATGTGAGTTGTGATTGTGCTGTGAGAGTTTGCAACACGTGGCCAGGAGGTTTTGACATGAAGGTTTGTCAACATTGTCTGGCCTGGCCCATATTACCAGCAATATTTCCTGAAAGCTTTCAAGTGAAACTTGTTTTCCACATGAGAAACTCTGATGCTTCCTGTGTTCCTGAAGCGAGTGTGCTGCCTCGTTTGTTTAATTAAAACTCACCATTGCAGATGTGAACGTGGCAATGACCCAACAATTGCTATTTCTCTCAACCCTGTGAGAACTGCCCCTGTTTCAAGGGGCTAATGTGGGCTCCTAGAAAAATGTTCAAAATCCTTTGACAAGTCAGTTTCTCTGTCAAAGGTATGAGTTTTTAGTACAATAAATATCAAGGAGTGGAGAATGTGCCCCATGAGATCAGTTTAAGCCAGATAAAGTGTCTCAGCAAACAGATTTTCTGTGTCACTCTAGCACTGCTATACAGCACTGTATCAATTGATCTCATCCCATCCATGAAAAAGACTCTCTTAATAAACCTAGTCTAGCGATTATCACAAAATTAATGGATCTTTAATTATTCCTGTGACTTACTTCTTAGTTGGAGTCATGCTGACTGCCAGTGAAATAATTTTGCTCTCAAGCCTTCTAATCACTCTTGCAGTCATGAATTCACATTAAACAGCAGCACAGAATAGCTAAGATTGGACATTACATCACTAGAAACATGTGAACCAATGGTCCTCAATGTCTCCCAGACTGGCACTTCTCCACATTGCTGTAGTTAATCTGGAGACCAGTTAAGCACTTAGGAGTTTTCCAGTGACTGAGAAGCAGGGGGAGGAGTTAACCACACTTAAAAAAAAAGAAGATAAACTTTCAGTGTGATTATCTCTTGTAGTCCCCTTTAACAATACATAAAGAAAATTGAATGCATATGCTGAAGAAAGTTAAGTGCTACATATTATTAAGGAAATTAGTCTTTTATGAGAATCAGAAGAACTAAGAATGATCCAAACAATCTCTTCCCCATGCATTGTAAAAAATCTAGCCTCACTGTCACTAGTGATCATATATGCACCAGTAATTATTATAGATGTGGTCTTGAGGCAACTTCACTTGAGATTAGGGTATCATATCACATCTCCAGCATCAGTCCTGCTGGCAACGAGTTCTTAACCTCATGTTTTGTCATCATAGTTGATGAGTTACTAGAAAATCCAGGTTAAGTGTTAGACCAAACAGCAGGTCTCAAGCTGGTCATGAGTAAGTCCTACAGAGGGAGAATGTGACTCCATATTTTTCCTGGATTTGTAACATCTGGCAGGCCAGTGAGTACAGGGTGAGAACAGCTGTTTGAGAACAGACAAGAAACACACGGATATGGAACAGCATGTATGCAGGCTGTGCACAGTCCAGCTCTACATCAGCTAAAATGAGATTTATAACATAATTTCAGATAAAAACCTCTGCTCTCTGGCTTTTGTCAGTGCTTGCCTAGGACCATTAGCACTGGATTCTGAACCCAGTGGTGCAGAGCACCACAGGTAGATGTGCCCAGCACATGGCTGGCAGCAGACCCTATGCCAGTGGTATTGATGGGAGGATTACAAGCCTTATGGCCTTGGCAGCCAGTGAACTGAACATATTTATTAATGAAATTGTTTATACATGCTGGAAGTAATAAATCCCAAATCTAGTGAACACTATACTAGGGCTGGAATTAATTATGAACTGGCTTGTAGCAAATAATCTTCTCTCTAAGTTCTGAGCCATAAATATCAAACTCATATGGTTAATTAAGGGCAGAATGATAACCATTATAGCCATGTCATCTTGAGGAACAATATAGGACACATACAAAGAAAAAGGTCTAAAGGGACATTCAGGTCAAGCCCAATCACTGCTTTTGGCAGTCAACCACAGGATAAAATTTCCTTTCATAAAGGGATGAAGCTCCACCTGAAAACTAGTGAAGTGCTACAGATCAGCTCCTCCTGTGAGAAGCATTTCTAAAAACTTTCTGCTCCTGTTACTGAGCTCTTCGCATACTTTCTGATCTGCACAAAGTGCCCTGTCCAGTTCATACATATTTTCTCTTAGGTCAACATTTCCCTGTAAGTTAAAAAAGTTCTCCCAGGTGTTGAACCTTTTCCAGTGTGGACCAGGTAGGGTCACTGGTTTTTGTGCTGTTTGTTTTACTACAGCCCAGCTTTTTTGAAGCTTCTTATGATACACAGTCTTTCTCTGCACTTGTTTTAGTTCATAGATATCTTTCAATCCCAACTAAGGTCCTAAGGACCAACCCTAAGGACTTTGTAAAATGTTGATTTTATTTCTTTTTTGGAAATACTCCAGCTGACATCATTTAGGATAACTTCTGCAGTGCTTCTGGCATCAGTTCTAGAAAAGGAGATACAAAAATGGGAGACCAACAGCTGCTGGATAAACGTCAGTACTTTCTGCATTGCTTCTCTGTTTTTTCTCTTGGTAGTTCCCTGCACAAATACTGACAAAGACCAGTAGTGTTTATGTGATTTGCTCTGACAAGCACAACCCGAGTGATGTTCTGAATAAGAGCAGGTTCAAGAGCACTTAGGGAAAATATGAAGCAGGGTTTTGAAATCCAGGTAGTCATAAATACATTCTCTCACTATGCCTCCATATGCTGCAAACAAAGAGACAAAAGAAATTAATCTAAAATAATGTCTTGCCTGTAATTGTGAAGAGGATAGATTACTAATTATATGCCAGATGAAATCCTCATTAGATTAGTGCTTTCCAATCTCTTCCAATCTGTGGACCCCATACATTTTCTCAAGGCAAGCACTGTAGCCACTTAAGGTCTTCAAAGAACAAATCTGTTTTATCAAATACCTTTAACAACCACTGAGGAACTTAATATCCATGATTCACAGGTTGGGAAGTGCTGGAGGTAAGCATATATTCATTGCTTTTTAAAGAGAGGACCATTTAACAGTCCACGTGCATTTTGTATTTTCAAAACTGTTCAGCCAGTATTAAACTGAATTATACAAAGCACAAAGTGAAAAGTTCCACTCTGAGAGCATCTACAGCAAAGCAAGTTCATTTTTATATGTTTCTACAATACAAACAAAATAATAACACACACAGAACAGTAACTGCCAGAGTTCTTCTCTTGAGGTTTACAAAGTTTCCAGCTACAAGATCTTTTCCTATCTCATTAAGGGAGTTCAAGTATTCACGACAACTCAATTAAACAAAAATCAAGGCATATTTCTCACATCTTTTGCAATTGAATTTACCCAGTATTTGAAAAAAAGAATACTGAGCAACAGATTTGCAGTACACATACAGTCTACACTGACATGCAAAGGCACAATCCAGGAAAGATTTGCATGTGAGCTAACTTTATAAGAGACAATAAAGAAACTCCCCTAATGTCTCCAGAGTAGAATCAAAACTACAGTTTAATTGAAACCAGTCACATGTCCAGGTCACCTAAATGTCTGGGAAAGGCCAACAAAAGTGCAACACGTCCATGAAGAGCACGTGGGAAATGGCAATAATCTAAAGAATCAGGACTTCCACCTGAAATACAGACAAATCCCTCCAGTCAAGCCTCTGAGCTAAATTCAGCAGAACAGAGGACTGATGCTGGCTGTCCAGGCTAGCTGGTGCCTAAGGGATAAGGAGCCAGAAACAAAGACTTAGCAGGTAGAACAGGGGCCTCAATAAGCAGAGCCTGTCCCACAGTCCCTGAGGTTTACAGTGGACAGCAACCAGATTCAAGCAAGAGGACATTGCACAAGGTCTGGAGACAAGTCCAAGCTTAAGTTATGAAGTCAACCATCAGGTCAGGATCAGGCCTGATAAGGGTACCCAGTCTCAGATGAAGCCCCATGGCCACAGCTCAGGTCCACAGCAATGAGAGAGGTCCCAGGCCACGTCACAAAATGAGTTGATGGATCAGTGTCTGGCCTGTGGCTGGGCAGAGCTGGGCTGTGGCAAAGCTGGCAGTGAGGTTTGTCATTAATGTCGACCAGAGCCTGCAGGGCCCTAACATTGAGATGGGTACCTCCACAGTGGCCAGGAAAACGGCTGTTCTCAGGTAGGAGGGTACTGGCTCCAGACTAAATTTTGGACTTATAGAAAAATTTGATAGCACATTTAATTTTTTTTCATGAATCCACAAATTTTATGAAAATCATTTCAATTAAAAAAAAAAAAATCCAATCTGCTGTAATTCCTGTTCTCACTTTATAAACACAGTTTTGATTAAATCAAAGTACTTATAACTTTAAAATAGAACTCTGCATACATCTAAATGCTTTGCTAAGCCAGGACCTAAATACAACATTGTGTTTGTTTTTGTGTTTGTCTCATGCTTACAGATGGTGATGGACAAGCCAATACCTCTGCCAGATCTTTCCCTTTCACATGTTTTCAGCCAGGATGAATTGGTGTCATTCCAACGAGGCCAATTTACACCAGCTGAAGATTCAGACCCACAGCTGTATTTGTGTAAACCTCAATGCTGCATGACCACAGTTTTTCCATTATGAATATCTATGTATATGATTCATAGAGTACAGTAAGTAAGGCTACAGCACATTAAATTATTCCAGACAATGGGCCCAACTTTCAACTCACTAGAAAATTAGCGAGATGTGTGACGTGACAAATAGCTTTGTATTTATAGCAGAGCACCATTTCCAACATACTCACACTGAATATTCCTACTAAATGCCAGAGTAAGAGATCTGTGTATTTTTTCGTGACACACATCAAGCCACAGCCATGCACAAAGTAAGGCATGTGAGTCCTACAATGCTGAATAGAGAAGAATTCTATTGTTGAAGGTGGGAGAAAATTACAGATCCTGAACACATAAATAAAACTAATGACATCTGGGCGTATTTTATCTGCATTGTTTTCTTGCCTTTTGAGATATTGCACTTTTCCACCATACTAGAAACATGAAACACTCAGGAATTCCTGGAAAGGATTTTCTGTTCCTTAAAATGGAAATGGCCTTTTCTGTGCTCAGATCATCTATGGAGAACTGCTTGCTGTCTAAGTGGAAATTAATTCATTGGTTGGGTAGGAAATGTAATGCTAAAAGATATAAACAGACAACAGCCACATGAATCGAAAACACAGTGTAAATTATGAAAAATTCCCCTCCAGATGGGGATCTTCCTCTCAGTTTATAGAAGAAATGTTCATTCCGTTAAAAATGCTGTAGGAGTTTGGTGACTTTGTTATAGACCCTGGTTCTATTCCTGGCTGAATGTATGGCATTCCTATGACTCCAAATAGCTGCCACTAAGAACAAAACAGCCAGACAGATGTTTGCTGGTTTGTACCAGAATTGTGGCACTTCCCCTACCAAACCCACGTGTGTCTGGGGCCCAGAGGTGCAGCTGGAAGTAACCACAGCTTTAAACACCTGATGGGGGCTGTCCAGGCTAGCTGGTCCTTAGCACCTCTCAGGGTGCTTCATGTCCGGTGCTGGGATCTCTGCACAGATGGAAAGCAGAAGATATCAGCTTTCTACTGGACTTTGGGTTGCCCAGCCCCTTCGACCCCATCCCATAAATCAACCAGTTCAATGTTTCCACTTGGCTCTGGCAAACCCTTGGAACTGGGAGGGTAGACAATGTCACAGGTGGCTCTGCAGCTCACGCTGGGTCTCACTGCCCTCTCAGAAGTGCCCCTGGATCTCACAAGGTGGCCTTCAGGGGGTCCTGAGCAGCCACCACTCATTTGCCACCAGCTCTGGCACTGAGGGAGGCCTCATCAGGGAGAACCACCACGTCAGTGCCTAACCATGCTGCCAGAACATCCATCAGCCAGAAAACACCTGGACACAAGCTGTTAGGGAAAGAAAAGGAGGGCTGCTGAGGGACACTGTGCTGGAGACACACTGTAGGGTCACACCTGAGGGACAAGTGGCCCATGTCAGAGCAGGAACTCTAAGGAATGACAGCAGAAAAAAATTAAGAATCAGAGAATAGCTGTAACAGCAGCATAAACAAACTTATGTGAATATTAGCCTGACATGCCCCACTGTTCACCAGCCCACTAAACAAACTTTTGATGGACTGACTATAAACCAAGACAAAAAAGATGAAAATTCAAGCTGGCAAAAAGTAGGTTTTATGGCAGTGTGTCCTGCTTTTTCCTTTCACCACCCAAATCAAGATCAGAAGTTTGTGTTCATAAGCTTTTAACTGAGCAAAATTCCTCAATTCAAGATTGTTTTGTCTGCAACACCTCTTCAGCACCTGGGCAGAACATGAGGCATGCAAGGGTGCTGGTGCCAGATAATACAGAAGGGTCTTGCAAGACATGAGAGTTCATGAAAACATTTCTGAATTAGTTTTTCGAATTTATACAATTTGTAAGAAGAAAAGTCAGAGCAACCTGGTTTAAAATGACACTGGTACTTCCAGAAGCTAACCGCAGACGATGCTTTTGGTTTTTCCTCTTCAACCCTCACTAGGTCAAGAGAAGACAATATCTCAGCTGTTTACCCACCTTTATCTGTTCCCTATTAATAGATATGAAGGGTAATTTAAGACACACTTTTAAGACCCCAAACCCTGCCAAGTGTGGACCATTGAAAGCATTTCAGCCAGGCCAGGAAGACATTAATTTAGAAATAATCACATGGCTATACCTGAAAGACACAATAAGTCTGTGAACCTCAAGCACAGCTTAATTACATTATTTTCTGACAGCTAGTATCTTACCACCTAACCTTTTTAAGGATCAAAACAGTAAATTAAAAAAAAAAAAAAAAAAAAAAAAAAAAAAGAAGCCAGCTTTTTCATCTTTTTCTAGATGTGTGGGCTTTTTCTAGATGTGTGGGCTTTGTTGCCCTCTAGAGCATTTGGGTCTTATCTCCATTAGCTAAAGCAGAACTTTGTGGTAAAAACATGCCATAATCATCCTTAAAAATGAGTTTTAAGTCTGTATTCAGCTGCCAGACCTCATTTTTGTGCCATACTGACCAGGGGAGCATTCCTGTACCTCCCAGCAGAGCCAAGTCGAAGATGCTGAAACAGTCTCAAAATGCTCTGTATCAAAATTGGCAAGTGAAAGAAAGAGGAAATTTCTGCAAATGCAAAAATATTCCATCAGAACATACTGCCTTCAATTATTTTTGGACCCATTCTAATGTTCAAGGAGGAAGCAGGAGGAATAGTAACTGCGTATCCAGTGTCGGCAGCAGGAAACTCGGAATAGCAGAGCACGGCGTGTTCCAGCTCCAGCCGCAGCGGCTGCGGAGCCGCTTCCTCGCAGGCAGGGGCGGGCGGCGAGGCGGCTGCTGCCGGAGCCTGGGAACAGAGCAGGAACCACGCCATGGCTCGGGCAATGCCGTGCCCCTTGCACTGACAGCTCACGGGTTGATGCTCCAGCGAGAACCGGACAGAGAGCGGCCCCAGATGCTGTAACTGTGCTACAGGGCGCGCTCAGCACGAAGGAAACGCGCAACTCTTCCTCATCCTGAGCTGCAGCAGCAGAGTGAGGCATTGTTAGTGCTTTTACATTCCCACCAAAAAGATCAGGTTCAGCTCCAAGTGCTGTGGAGGCAACATATTTATCTGCCAATTAAAAAAAAAAAAAAAAACAAAAAAAAAAAAACAACCAAAAAAACCCCAAACCAACAAAAAACAACAACAAAAAGAAAAAACCACAAAAACACTGTATCTGGCAGCACAGGGAAGAATGAATTAATAGAGAAAGAAGGAAAGCACCGAGATGTTTATTTTACACATCAGATCAGGACTCCCACTGCAGGACAGGCTTCCTGTGCGACAGGAGGCAAGGCTGTTAACCCCTGTGGGTTTTAATTCCCAATTTTTAGCTTTAAACTTTGCATCCTTTGCACTTAATTTTGCTGTTCAAATGCCAATCCAGCTCAACAGAAATCAGTGTCTGGCAGATGACTGCCCTTCCTGATGGACAGCTGTCCACATCTGAAAAATTAGTACAAATGCCTTCAGAAGATTTCCATGTTCTTTGCTTCTGAAGTCTGAACTTGGGTCATAGAAGTGTTAAAGGAGGAAAGTTTGTACCCTCAAGCTGTTGAACCAGCAGCAGACTTGTTGCAGGAGAAACAGAAATGCCACTGGGAGGCTACAAAAGGGTCCTGCCCCTTTGCCACAGAGAAAGAAGTGATGGTTACAGCAATGGAAGGTTGTCACCTTATTCACCACTGGAATAATAACCACAAGGAAGAGAATTTCTGATATATCTGTTTACCCTGATCCCTGTATTGCTCTGCTCAGCAGGCAAGGCAATTCCACACGTCCTCAAACCAGATGGCAAAATGGGGTTTGTAGCTGCTTTCAGTTGTAGGAGCAGCACTAAGCAGTTAGTGTGTACCTGTTAATTTGTCCTGTGGTTATTAGCTTTGTTCCCAAGCTTTCTACTGATGGATGGAAAGGCAGAAAAGCAAACATTCACAATGCCATTGGCACACAAGGGAAGACCCCCCTTGGTCTTTACTGATAAATAGGAAAGTAGCAGGACACAAACTTGACAGGGTGGAAAAGCTGCAAGCTCCTTTGGAACATCACTGATAATGAAGACTTCTTTCTTTTACAGTCCAATTAGCAGAAATGAGCTCTGTCTGTGCTTTGAGGAAAGTTAAAAACATCTATAATGATCTCCTGATCTTGCAAAAATCTAGTGTTTGTTTTTTTTTTCCTACAGGTACCAAGAACAGGATCTTATTAAGTGTGACCAGCAGTGGTCAAAGTAATGAACACTTCCCACAGAGCCCACCACGATTACTTCCCGCTCCGTCAACTCTTCACTTTAGATTGGGGGCAACAAGTTGTGGATGGCATTAGCAACCTGTCAGAAGGCGACTTCCGATTAAAGCGAGCAGATGTCAGCTCGCTGCATCTTTAATTCAGATCTGCAGCCTGCAAAGACAGCAAGTGTCAGCATGCAGGTTCTGAACTGAGAGATGCAGGCTATGCAGGACTCATCCTCCTCTTAAAGATGAAGGGGTTTGCAAGGAATTTATTATTATAGATGCTGAAGAAGATTTGCTCCCCAATGATTCTTTGGTGCCCATGACTAGGTGATGGAAATGGCAGATTTGACACAGTTTAGCTGCCACTCTCAGAGCCTTCCAAAAAGGAAGGTGCTGATCCCACTACGAAATCCCTTTAGCACATGACATCTATGCTCATAGCATCACAAGGAACTGTCAACACACACTCTGTGCACAACCACCCCTTGTTATAGTGTTTTATCTGCTTCTAGGCAAACTGTGTTCTTTTATTTGGTTTGTATTAAAAAAAAAAAATAATTCTTAGATCAGGTAAACCCAGTAATACAGGAATTCGATAAGCCTGTTATGCCACCACTGAGTTTCCAAAAAATATCAGTAAAGATGCATTCAGAACATCATACTGCTCACCCAGCTGCACCAGAACAACTTATAGTGGCTTACCCATGACAGTGAGTACTGATGAGCTCCAAGAAAAAGCAGAAGCAGTATTCCGTAGCAAAATTTCAATTATTTTAAAAAGGCACAGAAAAGAAACATGATAAAGAACACATTGGAATAAGCACTGAAAGTTAATTAAAACCTGCTACAATAGACTTATTGCAACATGCTTTCAATTCTCACCTGTTTATTAGTGCCTCCTTTGTTCTAGGAAGTGTGAAGTAATTAAATACAAGTGATTAGAGCTGGCATAGGTTCATCTGGGGAAATACACAGATTTTTAAGAATTGATGTACTGTTTCCCCCTTTGATATGAACTTCCCATGTTGATCCTTTGTCTGTCCTTGATTGATGCTATCAGAAGAGTTATTGCTCAAAACAGCTTAAGTGAAGTAGAATATTCCCAGTATATGCCAAAGCAACCCAAATCCTCTGTGGATATACATATTCCATAGGAAAGTTTTCTTACCCTTACATCTCCAAGAGCCATTTTCAACTGAAAATCTGCATTTCTTTGTTTGAAACAACCATTATCACTGTCAGATTCAGGGCCTCACTGTGCTAGATGTCATACAAACACACACTCAACTATTTATTATTTATGCACCGGCTCAGTCTCAATTCAAGCCTCCTCTCCATATCACCTATTATAATAATCTTTCTAATGTTTTATGATCTGATATTGTAAGGTGGTGTCTGCCAATCCAACAATTAAGCAGTCTATCTGTACTTATTTTCTGTGTTCTGCCTGTACTAGAAATGATGTGTCAGAGTAAACATTTCATGTTGAACATGGGGCCTTCCCTCTGCTGTTTTAGTTTCAGAGTGGGCTTGTACAAAGCATGGGATGAGATGATGACCTTCTAATCACAAGGCAGCTTATTTTGGTTGATAGCTGACTTTCCTTCCCAACACTGGCATTCCAAGCCTGATTTTACGAACAGTTGTCTAGTGAGAATCTCTACAGCAAAAAAAGGCACCATATGCTAAGGGAAACTTCAGATTATAAAATAAAGCATTTGTCATTGGCAGCATGGGAGAGAAGCTGCCAGATTTGGAAACAAGGTTTCAGGAGAGTACAGACACTCTGTGCTCTGTTTGAGAGTCCATTGCATGAAAAAATACAAAGATGTTAACGCAACTTAAAATACTTTGACTAAATTCAAAGACTCTTGAGCAATGTCTAGTCTAGATCCATAAATGTAGAGATCTGTATATTTATTCTATACAATAAAAATAAGAACCATTTGTATCAAGAATTGGTTTCAGAGCTCGTTATTCACATATCAGGACTATTGCATGCCCTGGCAAATCAGGCTGCCCATAATGCAGCAAATGTGAACTAACATAACTGGAATCCTGGGATAGGGACACCAGCATGGACCGATGAAGATGGGTGGCCGCCATAAGTGGGTGGCCACAGCTGACCCTGCCACCAGCAGGGCTGGAACCAGAGCCAGTAGCTGGTACCATGGGATGCCACACTGCTCCAGCCCACTCAACATTCTCTATGAAACTCTGATAGACACCTCAAATCCTTCACAGATTTCAATAGCAGCTGAAACTCCTTCTGCTTTACAAGACCAGGCTTCTGTCTTGTCTTTTTAGCAGACAGCTCAGGGAGACCTTGATAACCAAAATGCAACTAGATCAGGGCTACAGCAAAAACTAACCTGAAACTGAATTGTTTCACCTGAAGAGAGAAGCAGTTGCTTTGGGCTGAGAGGGGTAGGTACCACCAACAACTTGATCCTCTGAGAACTCTTGTTCTGGAATTATGGGTAAGAGATTTCATTTATGCTCAGCAGTAAATTCTTGGTCACTCTTCCTATAAAGTTCTCTGCAAACATGTGGATGTTCAAAAACATAGACAGCCAGTTTAGTGCTTTTCCCAGGCAGCATCTGTACCTCAAGGCCCTGTCCTTTCTCTGCACAGACATTTGAAATAGGCTAAGGATGACAGAAACATGCTTAAATGAGTCTCACTTAGACCCTCAGTCAAATATCTCTCTCTGCAAAAGACACTAAGCTTATTGACTCCTTTTATGGCAGAAGTCTTATGTAGCTTACCTCAGGTCTAACAACATCCCCCATGTTCAAAATCTCCAGAAAAGCTCCTTATTGCAATGCTCACTCACTGTGCTGTTGTGATATTCATGGTGTGAGTACTTAGATGGAAAATCCAGAGCCTGCTGAGTTCTGCACACCAATTCAGTGTTCACATCACTTAAATGAAATCTAAATCCTATACAAAAATCCATGTCTAATCCATTATTATTATGCCTGTATGATTATTACTGTTAACCGCTAAACACCATTCATTCAGTAACAAATCCTTTCATAGTCAAAAAACACGTGGGGCATATGTACTTCAGATGTGCTCTCATTATTAATCTTGACTGTGGTTCTGTCCTCTTTTAATGTGTTTCCTGCCTCCTCCCCAGGCCTAATTAACCACCTCCCCAGAACTCCTTCATTTTTTATTCATTTCACATATGAAAGGTTTCTCTGTCACCTTCTCAGAACTCTCCACATTGGCTTCCCATTCTACCTCCCTGAGACACATCCCTCTCACAGTAATTGCAAGCCAATAACGCAAGTGAAATCTTGAAGGCAATTGTATATATGGCACATAGCACAGATCAAAGAAACCAAGTGCTTCCAGCAGTGAAATAAGAGAGGGGAAATGGTCCTTCACTAAGTGGATTTTATCTCAGTCATAAGAGCCCAACCCAGGTCCTGTGCCTGTTGGAATTATGCAAGTCCTTAAGGGTTAATATGACATGTTGCAAACAGGGAAACTATATAAATTTGCTTTATACATCACTTCAAGGGTCTTTTGACACTGCTAAAAGAAGAAAACTTAGAGGTGATGTGGAATGTAAAAGCAAGCAAAGTTGGGTTTTAATCTTTCTTATACTGCTTTTCCAGAAAGTCAGCAAGGATCCATTTCTAGGAAATGCTTCCCTTGACTAAAAGAGCAGCTACAATTGCTCTGCTTAATGGACTGTAATAAAATAAACTGCCTCCTATTAGCAAGAAGGATCATATCATCAGTTTTGTAATGCATTTTATTACAGAACATACAGCATCAGAATTTTCAAATGCAGTATGTAGGTAAGTAATGTACGAAACAGTTAAAGTGGGTGTCATGTAATCACAAATGTACTGATAGTTTCCTTTCTCTCAAACATCAAGATATCAATATTTCTTCTTTAAAACCATCTTTTCCCACCTAAACCACAGCACGAATTTCCACATTTTGCATTCTATTATCCATCAAAGCCATCTTGCATTTTTTTAGACAAAGAATAGCCTGCAGAACAATCCTTCCTTCTGAGGAACATGAACTCTAGGCAGTTGTAATACTCCAAAACCAGTATAAGCATGATTCAAATACTTGGATTATATATTCTTGTATATTCTTCTCACCCACTGACTTTGCTGTTGAGTTAGAGCTTCTCTGTATTTTTCTAGACTAACTTTTAGTGTTAAGTGATGTTCTAAACTAGGAACTCCTAAACTTCATCTGGCACTTCAAAATGGGTATATTTTTAGTTAATGGGTGTAATGGGCTTCCTGCTGACAATTAATAGGAGTATTCCCAATACTTTCACTAGGAATTGGAACTGAACACTGGACAGGAGTAAAGTACAACTGATATAGCTGTGATTTTCTTCCTTGAGAACCAAATGTCACATTATTTCACTCCATGGGGGCTGAGTTTAATAGCACCTACTCACTAGAATAACACATCAGTTCCCTTATTTAAGGAGACCTGACTGAGGAAAGGGCCAGAAGTGGGTGTGAGAAGAAAGGAAGGCAGTGTCTGCTCAGTGCTGTGGTCTCACTGTCTACACTTGTGCAGAGAGCAGCATGCAGAAGAACTTCTGCAACTCTTACTGTACCCTATTCCTCTTAACCATTTTGCTTACACGTCCACCCAAACATGTCTCCTATCTATGAACTTTGTGTTGTCAATCACATTCCCATCACTTTCTCACTCATTGAAGTATTTCTGTTGTTCCAGATTGGTCAAATCCCCTGGGAAATGGGAGCTAACATCTGCTGTGGAGTAGGAGCTGCAAGTTATCCATGTTTTCTGCTCCCTCTCCCTGCAGACACCCGCAAAGCAGAAGCATCACGGCAGCCCCAACAGCCTGTACAGCTTCCCATTGCCTGCTCCACAGGGAAAATCACTGGCAGAGCTGTGTTTTTCAAAGGGAAGCCTTGGTTTACACGGGCCTGATGGTTTTGACTGTAAGCCTGCTACTTCACTGCTCCTTGAAGACTAGATGTGGCCTGTGGTTTGCCACTAGACTTTCTACAAAGCTAACTTGATCCAAATAAAATGTTTCTCTCGCCGCAAGCTTCCAATGAAATTCACTCGTGGCATTTTCTAACTCCATCTTTTGGAGTTTGCCTTTGTGAGTGGACTGAGTAGGAAGTCAGGAAGCAGAAGGGGAGGTGAGGACAGAGAGAACATGCCAGCCCCCTCTGCATCGTGTTGGGCTGACCCCCGCAGTGTTAGAGCAGCTCCTTGCCCTGCTGGGAGCAGCTTACAGTGCAGACCCTCAGCCCAGTCCAGCTGGTGACTGTATTTGCTTATGCTTAACACGGACAACGCTGATTACATCATGATAGATGTTTTTCATTCACATACACGTTGGGGTAGTAAAATTGGTGTGGAACCAACACAGAATGATGTGGAAATTCCTACAAAAGTCAAATTGGGTGCCAGTTACAAATGATTTCCAGAAAAGCTGGAAAGTACAGAGTGTAAGTATAATTTTTTGTCTTTTTTTGGTATTTATTCAAGTGCAAAACATGTGGACTCTTGCCTGAATTCTTCTCCCTGTCCAGATTTCCACCAACCAATTATCATTTCTCAGATAGTTCTAATACTTGGATCTATGTTGATTGTGGGGCTTTAGTTTCAAACAATATTCAGTTTAAACTGGGACACATTTTTTAATGTTATTGGTGACTAAAAATATTTTTCCTGTTACCCAGTAAAACACAGTGAATCCTCAGTTCTAGTTTCAAAATTATATATATGTACATACGTATTTCTCCATTAGCTGGTGAGGAATAAATTTGTTGAACAGTGAGGGTCAGGGCTTTGCCAGCAGCTGAAATGTGTTATTTATCAGCAGATCATTACAGTCAGCACTGCACAGCATGTGAACTTCCTCACACCCCTCTGCCAAAGCTCCCCACATGGCTGACCTGCCTGCTGACTTGAGCTTCAAGGAGCTTCCAGTCTCCATCTGGAGATTCAATCTCACTGCACTGCTGGTGCTTATGTGATCGCCCCACTTTTCCTTTCCCTTGGCCCCAGTACAGGAAAGTAAAACCCTAAAGGCCTGACTTGGGGGCAAAGTTTCTCTACAGAGAGCCCTGCTCTCTCCCATTGATTTGAGTGGGAGAAGCCCAGGTTGTGATTGCCATGCCCTCTGTTTATTTTGTCAATAATATGAGTTGTTCAGCACACAACTATACAGACTTCTGTAAGTTATAATGCCTGTAATTTAAATATTTTGTGTGTCCAGGCAGTGACTGCTGTTTCTAAATGTTCCAATGCAGAGGGATCTCTAGGAGGAAGAAAAGTGAATTGCTTTTAACATCTGGGGTACTGTAATATCAAAGGGTTCAAAAATTAACCTTCCTTAAAATACTGTGTGTTTTAGTCCTTGTGTCTTTTTTTTTTCTTTTCTTTTTTTACCTATCCTATTTTTAAGAACTTTTCAGGCAATGAGGACACCTGAAATTTTTTAAATCACAGATGTCCAGAAAATGAAAGTCCTTGTCCATTTTTTTCTTATAAGAACAGGTTTCCTGAAATATCATCCAATGAATATAGAGAGATATTTTTAAAAAACCCTAAAACCTTGTTTATGTTCAGAATTTTATGTTGGAGTTTGGCCTTTCACAGGCTGTTACAGTTGTCATTTGATTAGAACTCCATGACATGTCCAGGTTATACAAAAAGAGCTCTCTCTCTCCAGGAGATAAAGAGTAACTGAGGTCTGCTACCATACCTGAGTAGAATGCAACTGAAAATATGGGGGTACCTGGAAACTCTAAAATTCAATACACATACACATTGGTGGCTATTTCTACAGTGGAGACAGCATTCAGTCTGGATTTAGCTGTGGACATTTTATGAAACAAGTACTTCCCAGTCTGAGGTGGTCAGACTACTTCAAAGACACCTGAGAAAGGCAGCTACAGGTTTTAAATCAGTCTACACATGTGAAATGTGATGTTAAAGGGCAGTGGTCAACTGAATAATCTCAAAAAACCTTAAAATCCAAAGTGGTGCACTGACCAAAGTACACTTTGGGGACTTTGGGCCTGCTGGAAGAGACAGAAGAGAGTGACCTCTTTATAGCATGTGACACAGAAGGAACAGGGAGAATGCCACTATTGTAGCATTTGGAATTAAAACTCTGCTCTTATGCATGCTTGAGTGATGCTGCAGTAACTCTTATTTTAGAGGGAGTCATCTGAATTCAAGATTTTCCCAACAGGAAGATTGATTATACAATGATGGAGCTTTTTGAGTCCTAACAAGTCTTAGAGATATTTAGTACATGCATTGAAAACCAATGTCAAGTGTCTTGTTCTGCAGTACTGAAGATTAAGTTTGTTTCAGTAATGTGCTTCCCCATGATGTTTTAAAATAACACTAACTAGTAGCTGATTAAAAAAAAAATCCTCATGAGATTCCCCTAAAAATGAAGTCTGCTTTTCTTCTGCAACTCCTCCTGGGTCCATCCAGGCAGACACATTAGTAAAACAACTGGATAACACATTAAGCAGAGAAGATTCAGAGATTGGTGCTTTTGATGGATATACAGACTAGATAAACATGAGTCTGAGAGCTCAGTACCTTCCACTGAGAATACCCCACCTCTCCGGCCTGGAATTTTAAATGTGCCAACAAAGACTTCTCACAAAATCACCTAACAAAGTGCAAAGCACTTCTGCATTAAGAAAGCAGAAGGCTTTAGTGCTACACAATTTTCTAAAGTAAATTCCCTGAAACCCATGCTTGAAATTTCCCATAGACTCCAAGAAGTGCAGTCCTTCAGTGCTGTGACAAGTAGATACATATATTCATAGGCTTAGTAAAAGAAGCTTGAAAGAAAAAGCCAGATTCTTGTGCTAATGTCTACCAAATATATTAATTATGAGACAGAAAAGCAGATTGGCTTTCACCAAAAGCAACACAGAAAAATTACTCCTAGATATTACTATGCCTGCTACATCCAAAAGTTAGCTTGATGTATTTGGTTTACAAGTCACATGAAGTGTATCTGCTGGCAACATGAGATTTACACTGGTGATAAACTCTTCATGTTGCCACTTACAGAAAAATTGGTAATTCCTTGCAATAGACTCTTGTTTAAAGTATGAAAAAAGGAACGGATTACTCCCTACCTTCTCAGCATCTTGCTCAAAAAGCCGGAGTTGAAAGCACTGGTCCAGTTTCAACTTGCGGACATGCCACATCTGATGCAAGTGTTGCCGGGTGGAATGCAGCTTGTCTAAAAGGCTGGTGATCTTTGGCACAAGACTTTGAAAATCTGCACTTCCAGGAATGCAGTTCCTACCAGAAAAACCATCACTGGATCTTATGCATTGTAATAACCTCTGGCCCTCACGATCCAGTTCTTCCACAGGAGCTTTAATCACTTTTTTCTTAAGCTGTGTGTGCTCATCAATCAGCCTTCTTGAGCCCTCAACATCAACTGGAAACTCCTTCCTAGCCAACATTTCCTGGAGATCCTCCAGCCTTGATAATAAATGGATGGCACTGTTAAAAAACTCTTCCAAAGAGACACGCAGCTCTATCCATTCATCGTGGTTGTAATCCAAGGACCCTTCAAACTCATCCGTCAGTTGAGAAGGATCCACGAGCTTTGCCAGGCCTTCCACAGACACCATACTTGTCTAAGGAAGGGAAAAGGACAGAATTTAAATCAGAGACCATCCAATCAGAATTAACAGCACAACCCATAAACAGCATGAAGGGAGTATTTTCCTCATCAATACATAATTGAAGAAACATTGTAAAGGATGTCAAGGACTGTGTTTAGATTTGATATATTAATTGGACAGAAAACTTTGCTACTAATGGCATTTATTTACTTATTTATATACTTATTAAAAGATGTGATATTTACTGGAATAATGCCTATCTTTTTCAGCTGGCCTGACTACTAAAAACATGTAGTGAAAATGTTTCTGCCACAGCTTTCATCAACCCAACTGGACACAGAAGACTTCTTACTGCAGCTTTTGGATATCTGGACATGGTTGTTCACTAAACGGGTATGTGGTATTACAGGCACTCTGCTGCTTGTGTTATACTCCAGCAGCTGCACAGAAGCAAAAGTTTCAGGTGTATGAACTGAAGTAGGTACTGCAAACTGCCATAACAAAGATGATGCTGGGTTTCTTATTCCAAATTATTCCAGTTGGCTTTTTGCCACTTTCATATTAACAATTCCTAATGTAATTAAGCTAAAATCAATGTAAAAGTGAAATGTCATTGAAGTATTGACAATTAGAATTTATTGCTAATAGAAAGTACTGCTCACGAATCATACACAATCAATGAGAAATGGTTTTAATTCATTCAGACTCAGTAACTGGTGACAGAGAAAAGCACTGGGTGTCTGGAAAGCAGATTACAGTTTAAGGACACAGCAATTGATAGTTTTTCCCATTTGTTTTAGACAAACTACTTCTTTCTGAAATTAGGAGCGTAGGATTTCATATGTAACCAGAGATTTTCAGGCTCTCATGTTAACACCCAAGCTGGCAGCCCTTAAAGGCTTGTCTCTTCATCAGTGACTGCACATCTATCCCCTAGAGATCAGGCCTCTCAAGAATGTCAGAGCCTGTGCACTTCAGAAATGGAGGCACACAATAATCACAGCACTCTCATAGAAGTCATCTACAAAGAAAATGACCTAATATCCTGATCATTATCCTAAAATATATCCAAAATAGTAGGTTAGCCACTGGTTAAAGGTTAATAATAGGTTTTTTCTTCCAATTTGTATCCATCCAAAAATATCAGGCATTCTGCAATGCATTAAAATTGAGATTGTATTGAACTTAAGCTCAGGAGAAGGATTGTTTTAAAACTTTCTTGCAATATTCCTTGCTTTGAGGAAAAGGGAGGACAGTGGGAGGAGCAAAGAAACAGTGGGAAGGTAAGTATGCCATTTCAGAGCATTTTCAAATTTTTAAATCTCTTGACCTGGACACTGAGACCTTGAAGATAATTCAGTTTAGAGTTTAACTGCCTGTCAGGGAAATACTTCTCTTCATGGCTAATACTTAGGCATCCCCCTGCAGTCTGTCAGGCTAATGGAAACATTGCTCTAATCATGCACAGATTTGATATTATGAGACAGTAGAAAAACTTTTCATTTATCGAATTCAGCAGAAATTTTCTTTATTCAGGTTTGATTTTTTAAGCAGTTCTTGAAACTCTAATGAAAACAATTTTAGTGAAGAAGGTAGGTGCTTACTGTTTCCTAGGCATTGCTTATCCTTCTTTTTAAAATCAATTTAAAAAGTGCTGTCCAATATTTAGCCTCTTTCAGCAGGAGAAAGAAAATAGTCTTGAAGGCACCTCTGAATTAATGCTAAATAAGCTGCCTGATCCATTCCTCATAGTGACAGGAAACTTTGGAATTGACATTCATCAACAAAACACTATTCTTTTTCTTTCTGTGTGAAGATCCCTGTACGTGCTTCACTCTGGACTGCGGCACAGAAACACTGTGCCAGAATCTCACCCCCCAAAATCCAGCTCATCAGTGTCCACTAAGGGTCCTACAGTGCCCTGGCACACACATAATGCTTCCATTAAGCTCAAAAGAGAAATCTGGCCTTAAAACTGACACTAGGTACTGCTGAGTTTGTGGATGGGGTAAATCAGCAGAGACTTCCATTGCCTTCCACTGCAGTGTGTTCCTGCCACAGCCCTCAAGTTTGATCTGAGCTGTGGGAAATTGCCATGATAGGGCAGTGCAGAGAGGGTACTTGTGAATTGCCCCATGTAAATCAAATAAATATGGGCCCTATTGACCTTGTCTGATATTCACAGTTCTTATGAAAGAGCAGGAGCTGCCCAAGAGCCTGAGCTTATTGATAAGCATCTCAAAGAATCCTTTCAATAGAAGTTCCTTGATTGTGGTGTGTATATTGAAGGGTGGACTACAGCTTAGGAAATCTTTGACTGAATCATGGAACTGAAGGACTCAACCCATTCTATGATTCTGAGTGTCTGCAGGTGGTCCAATACACAGTGAAAGCACTGACTCTCCTCCTCCAGCCTAAAAGTTTGTGAACCACTGGACACCCATGAGAACAGCCCTGCAGGCAGAGGCTCAAAGGCACTGGTAACACACACAAAACGAAAATACCCTTAATGTGTTCCAGCTTGTACAGCAAATGAATCCAGAACTTTTTAAAGAATACAGACTCAGAGCTGTAACCATGAAACATAACTTGGTCACATTTTACTCTTTACTATCATCACAACAACTCCACATAATAAAAACATATGTCAAGACACCAGAAGGTATTTATTGATTTTAAAAACACACAAATGTTCTAAAAATACATACTTGAACTCTGTTACTTTATCTGTTCTCAAAGGTACCAAGAAGTATAAGGACTTATTTAATCAAAGCAAAAGTTATGAGTTGACTGGATTTTGTGAAACGGGTGAAAATTTACAGGCACTTAAAATATGATAATATTGCAAAATTGTGTTAATGAGTAACACTAATCTAATTCCCCATAGCAATTCAAGGGTCCTTGCAAGAACAGGCTGAAAATAAGGACACATTTATATCACGCTGACTTCAACAAAACTTCAATACTTAAATACAGTCTTCCATTGTAGTAAACATTAAGAGCTATAGCCAAATTCTCTTCTGTGTTCCAGAGATGCAAAATCTCTGTGTCTCTCTGAAAATAATGGATTGGTAAAACAACCAACAATACAAGTGTTTCTCAGTGAATTATTACAAAACAACACAAAGACTAAGTCATGGAGTGGCATGATTGATGCATAAGCAATTCATGCACTTGTGTTGCTTCTTTTTGGGCAAGAAGCTGAAATTCACAGAAAACTGAAGTGCTTTGGAGAACACAGTTGGTTAGTCTTCATCAACAACAAATTTAGTAAAATTCTCCTTAATTATGCAGTTGTTATATACTGGTTACTTCTCAAAGGACTTGCCTGAGGCACCTTATCATTCACACCAGTTGTTAATGCTATCCCTAAACTGCAAATCTCAATTAAATTAAAGAGGTGAAAATTTAGCAAATTTCTTTTATTAAAAAAGCCACTAGTGGAAGTTGGGTAGAGGTAAACTAACAAACTCATACATTTGGATCTAGAAAGCTGTGTCTTTAGCATTTTGACTAAATGGTGTTGTGTTTTCTGAGTTTTTTCGTATGAGAAACAAGGGAAAGACTTAATGCAACATCACCACAAATAAATACCACAAAAAAACCCCAAAAAACTCAAACCCAAACAAACAAACAAACAAAAAACCTCAGCAAAATGAATTATACAAATCTCTAAGATGAAACATGCAACTCATTTCAACAGCATGCTCAGGAAACAACCTGATGCCAGGGCATCAGCCCACTCCTGCCACCTGCCCTTGGATTTATTGTTTTATTTCAGTCACTGAGGTTTTTTTTTCCAGAAGGAAAGTTCTTATCAGAGATAATGTTTTAAAATTCATTTCTACATGGCTCTCACCTCAAAGATGAACTTGGAACTGCCGAAGTTTGTTTTCTGCTTTTGCCAAAAATTATCAGGTTTTATAATCAGGGCAACATGAATCTCAGCAGGAAAGGCTTCTTGAAGGGTTTTTAGGAGAGGCTTGATCAAATCCCATTTGGATCCCCGCATATCGATAATAACAGTGAATCCTCGTTTGCAAACATCTTCGCTGCAGGAATAAAAGCACAGCATGATAATTAATATTGTGGGCAGCCACAGTGAGACTTGGCTTTTGTTGCTGGTGTTTGGTGCTTTAGAGCAAAGCAAGGAATGAGTAACATAAAAGACAAGAGATAGTACAGTATAAAGGCCATAAGAAAGGTCATATTAAATTGATTATAATGTAATTTACATGAAATTCAAGTGCCTAGATTACAGTTTAATCTCTAATTTTCCAAACGCGTGTAATTCAAATATTCACTACAAACATACATACTTTCACACAATTGGAAACAGAATCAAATACATCTGTATAGAAACTCTTTATGTGTACATACAATGGATTCTGCTTTCAACTTTCAATATTGAACTCAGGCAAAGTCAACAAGCAGGGTCCTGTGCCTTAGCATTACCAGCCACTTTTAAATTTGGGGGCCTTCATTTTTAGAGGCCCCTTTAAAAAGTTTCACTTCCAGAAAAATGCCTTGCAATTACTCCCTGACAGGAAGGCCCTTGTGCCTCAGCATGTGCACTGTTATCATTGGGGCCCTTTTCCCTCACGATTGATCTTCCAAATGCTGCAGGACTTTTTCAATCTGCAGTCAGACTTTTCCCCCCAGCTGGTGCTCCTCCCTTCTCAGAGGTCCAAGGCAGTTATCTGGCCTGGTCACTGGTAATGCATGGGGCCCAACAACATCAAAGCATGCCCTTGCAAACACATCTCTTCTTTTTCCTCACGAGAAGAGAGGAGAAAGAATGAAAGGACATGTCAATTCAAGTCAAGTGTGTGCAGCTTTCAGCATAGCAATTCAAGGGACATAGTAGTATTTATCCTCAAAAAAAAGAGGTATGGGTATAATGTAAAAATTGCAAGACTGTTCAGCCTCCACAGAAATACTTCCAGTGCAAATACATGCAGGAGGATTTTCACTGCACTCTACCTCTTTAACTTCTTAAAACATTCTTTCTGCCAATAAGGTCCATCTCCTACATATTCAATGGAAAACAACTCTACAAAGCTTATGACCAGGTCTCTGGGCTGGGACAAGGGTAGGAATATACTTCAGAGGAGGCACACTAGACAAATGTAAGTTGAGACTTTGCTAACTTGAACAGTCTCAACACAGTGCCAGACAGGAGCACTCAGAGACAACAAGCCTGGTCCTCTGCCTTAACTTTATTGGCACATCCAGAGCACACTGTATACAACAGTCAGTGCAAAGAAAAACTAGGGAGACCAGGCACTTCCAAACACTGTCAGGAATACAGATCTTTTTTATTCTCCTTTTACCTACTGCTGAAAGGTCAGACATCTTATCCTTTCATAACTAATGCCAAAAAAAGGCTGTAAAAGAAGCTTTGTTGGGGGTGCAACTGCCTCTTGCCTTTTGGAACAAGAGTTGAGACAAGGAAGCAAATCAGAAAGTAATGAATAGAAAGGGGGTTGTCTTTTATGTTATTTTTCTTGCAAAGCTTTAGAGGATCTTCAGGAACTTCTGCCAAATCACAGATTCCTGTTACACTGAACCAAGTTTTCCAAAGATTTCTTCAAACACTTGACAGAGATGCAGGAGCCATACAGGGACATGGAAAGCCCCAACAAAGAACTAGTAATAGGTAAGTGCAATATGTCTTTTCTGATATAAATTAATAAATACATCACCACCATCCATTGCAAGCACACCAAGGCATAGACAGTATTAGTTTCATTCCAACTCCCCTCACCACTGCCAACAGCCTACTTACCTAATTTGATGTAAAACAATAAGTTTATTCTTATTGATGAGCAACAGTTTAAGTAACAGAACAGGAATGTCCTAGAAGACTGAAGTCTTCTGTTTACGAACCTGAACTAAAATCTTAGACACAAACAGACCCAAAATCAAACCCTGCCTCTAGCAGAGCAAAGGCAGTGTGATACCTTGACACCCTTCATTATATACCACCACAACTAGAAGTCAAGCCTGCATTAAAACAGATATTACAGTTAGGGAACCAAACAATGTAAATACAGGCTGGAGTCTGTCTGCTGAAGGTTTACAGTCTCTCCAGGCCTGCAAGGTGCAGAGAAGCAGTGGAGGGAGTAAACATTACTTCTACCCACTCCCATCAGCACATGATGCCTAAGCGTGTGTGTGTAAAAGAAATGCTCCAAAACACCCCAAACTCCTACTGTCTTGGTTCTGGAGACTTCACAGCATGTTTTCAGTACAAGAAGGAAGGGCAACGATTCCCCAGTGTTTTCTGGTGGCCACAGGAGAATGGTCACTGATCCTGAGGACCAGGCTGGGAATGCTTTCTCATTCTTTTCCTGGAACAAGCAGTTGTTTGCAACCAGCGCTATCCAAAATCCTTGTAAATGACCAAATTTCCAACAAGCTTAGTACATTTTCAAGTATGAAACTGATAGGAAAGAGGGATGGAAAGGAAGGAAAGGAAGAAGAATAATCATAGAATTCTTATGCTCAAAACACATCAACATGCAACCATTCTTATACCAACAATACAAAACTCCAAAACAATGCTCTTTATTACAAAGACAATTTCCCTACTTCATTCATCACATAGGCATGTAAACTCCTGTATGAAATATAGAAGTGTAAAGGTGGGTATCAATTTTCAATTCTAGTGCAAGAAACATATAAATGGATGGTATTTATCATTTTGAGAAAATCTAACTCTGCTTCAAGAGTATTGGCCACATTCTTGCAGAAGTAATTCTACTTGGAAATTTTTTCTTTATAGTGATGAATGGTACTAACCTGCAACAAGCTCTGTGGGTCTTTAGTCTCATCTACATGATTTGATTCCACCAGCACAGTGATAACTCCACATTCTTCTAACTTTTTGCAGAAAATTAGCATCTGATTTCTAAACCTGCTTGTCAAAAGCTATTATTTAATGGTGTTAAGCTGTTGCAAGACAGAAAGCTGCCTGCTCATCATTTCTACTTGCAGTTGCAGAGCTTGCTGCAGAGAGGGTGCCTTCAGAGCACACACCCTGCACAAACAGGGTACAAGCAAATAGCCAAATACTAATCAGGTCCTAATACCTCAAAGAAAGAAGTGTGAGAAAAGAAAACTATTTAGAGCATAACGTCTTCAGGGCAAGGACCAGCTGCCATGCTGTGTTCCAGAAGCCTGCCTTGCTGGAGGTCTCCAGCTACCTATATTTATACCACAGTCTTCAATTGTCTGGAATAAATTCCAATTAATTACTTTCAGGAAACTATAAATACAAATCTAGGGAATTAAAAAAAATGAGTACTAATGGTCTGCAAAACCAAAACTGAACACGGATGTGAAAGCACAAAAGGCTAACATAATTGTGGGGACACTTCAAAGGCAATTTATTTTAAAAAATTCAAGTTGCAATATCCAAATATTTCCAGCTATTGACAGCATCCTAAAAAAGTTGGCCTAGACGTAATGAAGCTCTGATAAACTCTGGTGAGGCAATCAGGGACAATCTGTCATCTCTGACAGTCAGTCATTTTACTTCAGTTACCTCAGCATGGACTGAGGAAATGATGTGAGGTTCCTTTTGAATAGACTAGCCATGCTTATTAACTTTATTGCTTAAAGGCAACTACTCAAACCCTCCTCAATTTAACAATTGATCGGGAAAAGCATCAGTAGCAATCAAGCTTCCTCCACATTTTCCAAGCAAGACATGCCTTATTCCTGGCTCCCAAGATGATACATCAATACACATATCTATTACGCACAAGTAACCACTTTAGTATGGCAATTAATGTTGATTGTAGTGCTTAATTTTTTCCGGTATTGATATTTGACCAGAAACGGGAAAAAAGACTCAAATCAAGGTATTTGGACAATCCATCAGCCTTTTGGCTGTGCTCATCTGGACTAGATTTGCAATGGTGTGCAGAAATTATTTGATAGTCGATAAGTCATTTCAGTTGCTCCACTGCTTTTAAGCAAAGACAAAGACCAGCTTCTAAGTCTAATAAAAATACCCTAGAATATTTGTGATAATAGTGCTTATGCTCTGGATTAAAAAAAAAAAAAAAAGGCATATAATTGAAACTCAGAAGCAGATGTGATAATTTTGTGAAAATAAATACAACTATTTTGGTTTGTAGGGTACTTTCATAAGGTTATTTTCTCAAATTTCCTCTTTAATTCAGGCACGCACTAAATTGTATTTTCTTTGGCAAGAGCTGGCTTGCTGGGTATCAAATGAATTTAAGAACTTCATGCTTTCTGATTAATCTTTCAGATACCTATTGATTATGTGTATTTTTCACCCTTATGGTTTGGCCAGAGCTTCTGGCATTTGGAAGCTTCACCACTTGATTAGCTGAAATAACATAATATCTCCATTGCCATTTTGCAGTCACGAGTTAATGATGAAGCAGCACATTTGGCATTCCTGTTAGACCACTAAAAGCCCAGATCTGACATGTCCAGCATCTCATTCTAAATATGATTTGTTAACAGGGTGAGTAAGATCTCTTTTAAGGTGGGTCAGCATAACCTTGTCAGGAGACACTGTCAGAATAACAAGTAGCTCTTCAGGCATCAATAGATAGGAGCAAAATCTGCAGGAAATTAATTATTTTTGAGATCACAGTTCCTTTGATAAATGTGGCTGTAGTCAGACAATTGGTTCACAAGCTGAGAGTGGAAAAGGGGGAGGGAGAGGAGAAAAACAGGTGTGTAAAGGCTTCCAAGCACAAATTGTTATCTCAAAGGCCTCATTTCATATGAGACCTTACTAACTCTGCTGCCTAGATTCCATATCAAAATGCACCAAGGATCACTTCAGTGATTTATGTGTTAATATTTTTATTAACTGCAATTTTTAATTCATTTTGCATGTGGTTATATACTCAACTTGGAAATAAAACTAGACAGAGAGGTTTATAATCAGCATCACTTACAGCCTTTCATACTTTGGCTTCACATCACCATGTTGAGCCTGAACCTTGTCAACAGAACAGTCAGTACCTGTATTCATAATTTACTTTCCAGTGCATTTAAAGGACCAGATAAAGTATTTTTTAGTAGACCTGTTTGCCAAGCACTCCTGACCCAGCATTATTTATTAAAATATTTTGTCATAGTTAGTACTTCTCATCAAATTGTACCTTGCTTATTATCCCAGTTAAGAAATGTGTTCCTGTGCTGGCAGTCTGAGCTGTCACCCACATCCCCCAGTGGCAGTGGTTGCTCAGTGGGATGAGACAGACTGTCTCTTCAAAGATCCTGGGGCACTCGTGACTCCTAATCCTCACATCTTCCTTCTGTGCTGCTATATCAGACACCAGGGGAGGAAATTAGTGATGCACAACCCAAGAACACCATTACTCTGGAATAACAATTCACAGCAAGCTCCTACTAGAGAAATGCAGCTACCAAAAAGACTGTAGGTGAACAATCTTCATCCTAGATTTTTCTTCTAACATTTTTGAACTTGGTTTCACAATGCATTTTTGCAATTAGAGAAGAAACAGCCACCCAGACTCCACTTCCAATTAATCCTTTCTTCCTTATTGTGACCTAAAGTTGTCTATTCTCTTTCAGCACTGACAAGGAATCCCTCATTTGCACTTTTCTTTTTTAAAAAGAGAGAGAAATAAAGAAATAAAAGCCAGTTTCACAGTGGCAGGAGCTGGACATAAAGCAGTGATCTAGAGAAATTTCAGTGACATGTTGTAAAAAGACTTGGAGCCAGTGAGGTCCAGGCAAAGACAAACCTCCTCTGGTTTCCCACCACTGGTCTTAGGGGACATGAGGTGTGTCTGTGAATGACACAAGAATGCAGATGTGTGGGCTGCACAACATCCACACTCAACCCCTGCCTCTGGCCCCAAGTCATCAGGAAGGGAACAGAAAGGCAGAAAAAACCCATATACTGCAGCAGAAGCTAACTGGTGCCAGGTCGGTTCTCCTGTTATTCTCAAGCAAGTAACTCATTTTGGTATTCAATTTTTTTTTACTTCTAAGAAAAGTGGTACTAAACTCAAAGCAATTCTGTTGTAACAGGATGCAAGCTAGGAAGAACAGACACCAGCTAGGTGTAAAGAAACCTTTTTAGCTAGGTGTAAAGAAACCTTTTTTCCAATATGTAACCACGATCCTATGAGCGCCTGGGAGTCATTCTGAGAGGTGCAGGTCCCATTGGTATCTCTGTCAGGGTTCTGCAGGGTTGTGTTGAGCCCTCTTCTACCCAAGTAAAAATCCTGATCTGCATTGTTACAGCCCAGACCAGAACTGGGACCCAAAGCTCTGCAGGCATTCGGTCTCCTATTTAATTGAGCAAATAAACACTATTTGAGAAGCTTCCTGTCTTCATTCAAATAGCAAAGATATAAAACACAGCTGTGTCCAAAAAATGCATGATCGCAGCTGTTAAAGCCAAATCTGGAGGACAAATGCTATAATTTTTCACATTCCTGTTAAGTTTCTGCTGGTAAATGATGCCTTCATCTAAACCCATTTACCCTCTTCCCCTTTTGTGGCTGCACGTCTACTATATTTGGATCAATATCTGGCAGGTCTTCCTTGAAACAGCTGCTGAGATAAATATGAAATTAATCAGGGCTTTGTTTTTGTTGAAGCAGGGCTACATTTAAAGATTTGTTACTACAACAAAGAAATATTTGAACAGTAAGTACCATTCAACTCTCTCTTGAGTATTTAAAGCCTTGTATTTGAGATGATTTAGCAGAAACAAAACAAAAATGCTTTACCAAATGAAAATTATATGTTCTTGACATTTGCTGGAAAAAATAAATATTAGGGTTGTGTTGAAATATAAACACACCATTCTTGAAAAGGTTTGGATGAGCAGAGGCTATTGGAAGTAAGTTAGAAGATTCAAATCCATTGGATTCCAGAAGAGAAATAAATACTATGGCTGTGCTCAGCACAGCCAAACTCTAAGATTCAGAAAATAAATGGATCTTTCTGCCTGTACTATGAGTTTTTTTTCACAGTTCAAGCAAGGAGACCATGAAGGTCATTTCACATGCCATCACTATGAAATTCAGTCTATGGTCAGCACGGCCAGATTTTCATGTAAGGAAAGGGACACTTCAGCTGGGCAACCAGTGCTTGGGCTCTTAGACACAGCATCCTAATTTATCAGTTCACAACAACAGTGACTTAACAAGTGAGTGAATGGAGCAGGGTGAACAGCTCCAGGAATTCCAATCAGTGCCATAAAACACAGTCCCAGAGTGGAAAGCCTCCAGATTGCAAATACATACATTTCCTTGAAACACGTTGTGGGAGGCAGAGAAACCCACAGGGGAAAGACCTTTACAGCATAAAGAAGCCTGCAAACATGTTCAGCTCATGCAAAGAATGATTTATGTTGGTCTAGACAGTCAACAGCAGCACCTGGTAAAATCCAATAATGTCCACAGGCAGACACCATGCCAAATTCCTTCCTGATGCAGGCAGGTATAACCACTCTGGGACTTGCACATTTGATCCAGAGCTTGACTGAGCTCATAGATGATGAGAGGAAAAAAACCTCTTCAAAGACAGTAAAATCACTTTTTCTACATAGCACTGACATCACTTGCAGTAAGCACTCATCAGTTCCCATACCCTGCTCCTGGCAGTACAGGAGAGCAATGCACACCCATTTACACAGGAACTGTAATTAAAATACAGAACTAGGGAGAGAAGATGAGATGCTACACATCAATTCAAAGTAAGATATTTCATGATGAATGCAGGTTCTCATTAAAGTATTACTGAATTTAAAACTGAAAAAAGGTTTTTAAAACAGCAAAATATTCTGGTTTACATTTTCAGATGATTTTTTTCATTTTGTTCTTTTTTTTATCTACTCAAAAAAAACCAAAAACCCAAAGACAACAAAAACTTTGGATTTTATTAGAATATTTTGACTGACATAACATTTTAGAGGTATTTTTGTGTGACATTTCTAAATCTTTCAGATTTTTCCTCACTTAAAATTTTGCATTTCAAAATAGCAGATTCTTCCACAACTATCTTAGCTTCTGCCCATTTGCAGTGCAGAGTTCAGCATGAGATTCACTTCATACTTTGTCTTCTAAGCAATTACTATTACTGGTATAACTATTCCTTAAGACCTACAAGAGTTTGGCCAGAATCCACAGACATGAGGGCAAACACTGGATTTCAGTGCATCTGTTAGGAGGAAAGGTTGAGTGCTCCATCCCAGAAACACTCCATGGTCCATGGGTCTGTTTGGGTACTGTAGGAGAATTTCATAGAGTTTCACAATTAAAAAGCTGATGCCTCTTTTTCCCTGGGTTGGACAATGAGGACTGACCATGATAATAAATAATAAATGAACGGTACTCTTTTTTCTTTTTGAGCTCCACCCATATATGAACAAAGCAGGTCTTTGTAGGCACAATGATTTACCTAAAATAGTTCACTTATCAGATAGATGCTTCCTGCCATGCCAGGCTGGCTGAAGACTGCCAGTTGTACTACATCCAGAAGGACTTGCTCTGAAGCTACAAAATCAATCTATTTTGTAAGATGCACTTGTAAAATCAATTTTTGTGTGTTCATTCATACAGCAAGCAGACTTTACTCATTCTTTCACAAAACTACCATGATGGCATTGAGAGTGGAAAGACTCCTTTTTACAGAGTCCTCAGAAGACAGGGGAAACTGATGTGCTATTCCCAACCCAGCTCCAAAACCTCTAGCTCACATCCAGTTTCTTCTGAATCTGTCTCCTAGAAAGGCCAGGCTCTCTCACTGTGTCTAGCAAGAGGGGCTAAGCCATGGAAATGAGGCACTGCATGTGAGGTATTATCCCTTTTTACGTGGAGATATAAATGTGGGAGAGATCAAAACCACTGGAGCTGACTGAGCACAGACAGGTTGGGAACTCAGTATTTCAAAGGCAGTAGAAGACCCAAAAAACATCATTAACACCCAAAGCAAAAAAGCTGAATTGAAAAGTCTTCTAGAAAGCAAAAATGAACCCAACAGTCAAAATATTGGCAATAAATGCAAACCCTAGCTGAGTAAATCTCTGAGCTAAGATTCTCTGTGTGTCTTCCCAAGATCACTTGAGGTATTTCTCCAGCCTCAGATGCTCTCACCTTTGCAGGAGACTCCTCAGGTAGCAGTGTGTGGTCTCCTTAGGTTTACCTAGGTACTGTGCCACGCTGAAGAGAACTCACACATTGCTCTCATGGCAGTGCAGTTTTCATGTTGCTTCCATTACTCCTGAAATTTCATCACAATTGCAAATAATATCAGCTCTCCATCAGCACCTCTACCTATCAGTCACCTCTAACTGGAAAAAACAGAGGAACTCTTTTATCAGCTAAAGTAGGCTCAGATAAATGCTCTGAAAAGTAATTGCCTGGTTTCGACTGCCTGCTCCCTTTTCCTTATTAGTTCTCTTTCAAAAGCACAATAAAACCTCACTGGCAAATCCACCTACAAGTGCCACATGTGAATGATCATCAACCTATTCATCCCAAGAACTACATACCCCAGGTGGTGCTTTTTCTGCTGACAGACCTGAAAATTACGTTGACCGATTAACATATGCCACAATAGTATTGATAGGAATCTGCTAGTCAGGGAACTTCCAAGTTATTGTAGATGTCAGCAAGCCCACAGTAATGAAAATCAGAGAGAGCAGACTCTTGAAATACCGCACCTAATGATATTGGCCTAATACTGAGGCACTCATTTGTCCTGGAAGAGGAATATCAAACACACATCAGACCACATCTGCTCCACCAGACTAATGGGTTTCCTACCTGTGAGTTAAACTAATGCCAGTATAACATCCTGTGCACAAATGGGCCCAATGCAGTTGGTTTCTGCAGCAAAGTTGAACAACCATAGTTACCCCTTCCCCTCTCCACCAGAAAACACCTGACAAGAATCAACAGAATCAGTTTCACAGTTGCTCTGCAAACCCCCAGCCTCACACTGGACACATCCCCCTGTTTCAGAAAAGCCTATGACGTGTGAGTACCTGATACTGAGATAGCACAAATATATGTAGCTACTTTTCTTGTAATTGCAACTTCACAAGTTAAGCATTTTTTACACCTGGCTGGAGCACTATAAAGCTCCAGGGATTGGGAGGGATAAGACTGAGTCAGGTGAACCTCTCTGGGTTATTCACTTCCTTCTTGTGCATCATACCACACTTTTCTTTGTTGAAACCACTGCATTCTTCCAATGAATGTTTTGTATTTACCACATCTTCAGACACAGGGAGGATCCATAATTGCAAAAAAATTGCAAGTAGTCATTGTCATTTAGTTAATTAAAAAAAGCTTAAGAGAGGTCAGTTAATAATCTAACCATGTGTTTATTTATCCATGCAGGGATATATTTTCTGTTACACATGTGCTAATTTTATATAGGAATCGTTTATTGATCTATACATATGCTTATCTAATTGTACTGAATACACGTGCTTTATTAAACTCATAAATGAGTCCATTTATGGGTCTATGTGAAAGTAGACCCCTTCATATTTTATTTATAAGTGTGACAATAGAGCAGCATTGACATAGAACATCCATTTAATTCAGAGGATTTAGGGTTGTCCCACAGACTTTTCTATTTTTTTTTTGCCAGAATCAAAGCTTTTGGGTTTTTTAATTAGATTTCTAGCCCATCTGCTTGCAAAGATAGCCTTGACAATATAAACCAACACACATTTGTCTCGCTGAGTCTGCAGCCAGTGGAAGAAACAGTAAGACTAGAACATGAACTTGCATTCTCCATCTTATTGGGGTGTTAACTATAAACCCAGTTCTGGCAGCCTAAATACTGGAATCCTTAACTATTTCACTGCTGCTAATTTTGCCACCAAACCTGCAAATAGGATGTTTGTCAAAGCCATGAATTATTCACAAAAGCTCTTGCTCATTTTGATGGCCATGCTGCACAATTCAGGCTGTCAATTAGGACTGGGCAAGTGCCTGGCCAAATAAACACGCCTGCAATTATAATCAAGGATTTTGCACTTTTTGTATTGTATGGAGTAAAAGCAGTGATAAAAGCATAATCAAACTAGTACTCGAAGCATTGTGGAAAAGCTGCAAAAGCACAATATCTGGGGACTTAATGTAGAATCCACAGGAGCATTAGCTTAATGCATAATTTTAAGTGCTTTATAACATAAAACTAAGGCAAATAAGTTAAAACCTCTGTTGCTATAACAGGCTTGACAAATAGCAGAGAAAACAGCTCAAATTCACCCAGACTTCTTCCTACCACTTAAACAAAAAGAACATTGCACTGGTCTCTTATGAGGGTGATGCTATACAAACTGCTAAAGTCATCCACAATACTAATAACTCCAAAAAAACCCCAACCCTGATTCCAAATGTAAATAAGTGTTTCAACCCACTTTGACATAAACTCTTCTAAAATAATTGTCAATGTGCACTTATGCCCCTTAGGCAAGCTCAGGTTGTTGGTATCTGAAAAGGGAGGTAAGATTGAGTCTGAGTTTATGACAGTGGCTGCTGCCTGAATTATCACATTGTGGGGATGTTGCATGGATGCTCTTGTATCCTAATCCTGGGGTTTTTAAGGACAGCAATGTTCAATGATCATGTTTCTTTAGTCCTATGGCCCGTCTGATAAAAATATCCTCCATCTGGTTCCTGTTTGTATGGTTGTGCCTCACAATAGAAGGAGCTTGATTAAACAATTAAGATGGTGCATGAAGCACATGTTTACACTTGCTGGATATGGATAGATATATGATCACACTTGACTGCTTTTCTGGAGGAGGATCACAGTACTTATGCAAGAACTAGTAAAAGGACATGGTAAGTAGAAGCCTGCAGGCCTTTTACTGCTTTGGTTGACCTCTTGCATCAGTTTCCAATGTATTGTAGCAAATTAATGTGTTAGTCTGAAAAAGTATTGATATCCTCCTTTCATTTGTGACTAAAAGCAGCCATGCTGAATGCATGTTTCCACCTTGATGATTTCTTTCTTGTCCCCCTGTCAACTTACACAACGAATAAATATATTTATTCTGTCTTAAGATGTACGATTCTTGTGGAAAAGTCTGAGAGCTTGGTTATGGCTGCCTAGAAAAATCCTCTCTATTCTGTTGTGTTGAGCTGCATTTGTTGCCTGATTCTGTTTGCAGAGCAGATATATATTTCAAGTTCATTCAGATTCTGTTGAAGTCAGCTGTAGCCTGAAAGAACCAACAGGGGAATCCTTTAATTTTCACAGGCACACATCAAAGGTAGGAAGAACTAATGGTTTGATAAATCAATTGACACTCACAAAATTACCTCATATATTAATTTGCTTCCAACTACCTTAAAATCCACCCCAAAAAATCCTGTTACATCATCTGGTGATAATGATTCCTTTGATCTTCTCTCTGTCCTATCTACCTAAAATAGTTTACTTTAGCTTTTAGAACTTGACCAACATTTGAACCTATGTGATGTAGAACAAAAAGTGTGCCAGCATTGGAAACATTCTATTTTAGCACTGTGAGAACAAACTTACATTATAAGAATGCTAACATAGCCTGTTGTATCATCTTAAAATCTAACATCTTATGAAGGATTTTAAAGAGATTTTTCCATGAGTAGTCAGGTGTTAAATAAAACAGGGGCTAAGATTATGCTTTGGAGTATTTCACTCAAAAACAAAACTGGACTTTGACAAAGAATAAATAGCATCCCAGAAGATCTATGACAATTTCTTCTGAAAAAGAACTTACTTCTTGGCCAAAGGAATAAGAAATACAAAATGGAAAGCAAAAACACAAAAAGCCATGTACCAAAAAAATGTACACAGGTATAGTAATTAGACTTTTAACAGAATCCCTAATTACACATTTGACTTCTGGCACCTTTTCAAGGCAGCATGAACACAGTTAAAGTTCTTTGTGCATTTGTATCCTCCCATAAAAAAGGGGAAAAAATGCTTTCATTGTAAAAAACAATTACAAGTCAGTTGCCTCTAAAAGGACAATGTGAGCACAGACAGTATTGACAAAATGGACTTCAGCTTCAAGAACTTGTCACCAATTTCAAAAGCCCAGAAATGGAGACCAAGACAGATTTGCATTGCTATTATATAGAATAAATTAATTTGATTTATGTTGCTCGAAGTTCTGTACGTTATTCAAGCATTTCTGCTTTAATTTTCCAAGTTCCCCATGGAATGTAAAAAATATATGAGTTCAACTAGCATCTTATTTGCTAAGATGAACATTTTTAAATCTAGTGTCCAAGTTAGAGCAGGTGGATTCTCAAATGGCCTCTTTCTCAAAGGCATTGAGTGGGTTTTACCTAACAAAAATTTATGCCTTCTTCATATAAATAGTTGTGCCCAACAAGTCATCGAGTAAGTGGTGCTGATGCTAATACACACAGATAGAATTTAACAGTCCCTAAAACTACCGTGGTGAAGTGTCCTACAGAATTTCATTCCCAAATGAAAATCCCAGGAAATCTTTTTAGCTGACCCTATTTCCATGTCACCTACAGTTTACGATCTGACACTGCAAAATCGTTAGGGTGACTGTTCTGGAAAGTAAACAGAAACTGAAATTCCCAGTAAGCCTGGTAAGTGAGGAATGATATAACAGTTGGAGTTTGCTTTCTGAAGAGAGAAAATAAAACCCTAAAAAACATGTACAAACTGCTGGTGTATTTGATTCCTAGTCTAACAGTTCATTAAAAAGCAGAGATCCCAGACATTCTTCCTATGGGTAAGATTTTTCACTACTTTCCTATGTACCTGATTTTTAATTAGATTTTGGAATGGGATTGCAGCTCTTACCCACAAATCTCCAGTGGGGAGCAAAATCTTAAACTAATCTGTGATCCCAGAAATGTTTTCTTCTCCAGATACAGTTTCTGAACTAAATTACAAATGTTGTAGAAAGAGACAAATGGAGAAATAAGGGGACATAACCACAAAAGTGGATGTGATTAATCAGTGTTGTGAAAGTTTAGTTCTGTCTTGAGAACAAAAGACAAAAAGAGTTCTTAAGGAAAAAGAACATATTGCCTACTTGAATAACACTTAGACTAACAGTTTATTAACAAGGAAGCTTTTTCAGCTGTGTTTCCTATGTGCAAGATCACCCATGAATTAATCAGACACCTTTGGGATTACTGTTCTCTGCTAAATTCTTCTTTCACTCACTAGAACTGTTGCATGGTAAAATGGTACATTTCATAATGAGACAAGTTTTCTAAGGACAGGCAGCGACACAGTACATGGCCAGCTTCTTACAGAGTGCTCCCAATTCAGGATTGGGAAAGGCAGATTTAAGACACTGCTTCCCAGAAATTAGAGCTCTAATCAGTGCACGCTGTTAAAGGGATGTATACTTCTGCCTAATGCATCATATCTATAATAAAATCACCTAGGGTTTTCTATCTTCAAGATGTAAAATATCAATTAATGTGGTTTAATATCAGTTTAATATGGTTTACCATGCAAAAATAACTTTTCATTAGTAGTTCTTTCAAACTAAACTTCAAAAAGTAATATTTATTCAATCTTCAATGACAACATCCATAGCAAAAGCATCTGGCTTGGCAGACCCTCAAATAAATAAACAATCTATAAAACTTAACTTATCCTTCTAGTGAAAGTTTTCTAATAATACAGCATTAATATTATAGACTGTAAAGTCTTCTTGTATTTCCATGTGAAACAGGGGACAGTGACAGGAAAGGCATATGAAAGCAACCTGATTTGGCTGGAGATGAACTGCTGCTATGATTTTTGGAGAGTGGTGCAATTATTCTACAAAACCCATGTTTGATTACAATTTCTATTCAATAACTTTAACCAAAAGAACCATTCAGCAAAGTCGTCCCTTGTAAATACAACGTCAAGCTTACAGCAGGTTCCTACTTTCTCTTGTTTGCACAGTAATGTGGGCATGTTTAAGAGGTGGAAGATTTCCCTGAAAACAGTTGCAGGACAAGGGAAAGCTGTTTTGGTGCTTTGCCTTTTTGGTAAAGTACCACAAAGGATCTTTCTAAAATATTACATCACTGGAAAATTCTCTAGAAACTAAGGTTTCTCTTTAAAGTTAGACATAAAATAAAGCCCTGTGTACACAGTCAGGGAAACCAATCCTCCCCTGTTAATAGCAGAAAAATACACTGTGGCACACGCTGCTGACCAGACAATGTTTGCCAAGCCAAAAGCATGTCTGAATTACACTTTGCTGCCTTTTCCTGGGGGGGGAAAGAAGAGAGTCTAGAACTATTTTTCTTATTTATTATCTTACTTTGCATTAAAGTATTTCTTTCTCTTTCTTTTTTTCCTCTGAATCTAAGTAGCCCAACAGTTGCACACCATAGAGCTACAATTATGTTGTGCTGCAGGATCCACAGGGAACTCTGAAGCAGCGCCAGGATCCACAAGGAAGGCATAAAACACCACAGACTTGGTTAGGAACACCTTGTGGAAAATAAGAAGAAACCATTGATGAGATTTACAACTGTCTACCCGACTTGGATACCAACTCCCTTTGCAAACAGCAGGGAATTGAGCATCCCAACGTCTGAGACAAATTTTGCCAGTCCCAAGCCATACTTTCCATGGTATAAGAACATCAGCCTGCTCAATCCCACATGTTACCATGAATTGGTCATTGTTCTATTTTTATATGATCAAATTTTCTAATGCCATAAACTAGCATGTATTTTTATGAGCATGGGAACTGCCAAACCCTTGGTAGTGGTTTGCATATTGATTCTCTAATGGTTAATAACAAATGTGTCTCTTACATGATCTAGGTATACCTGCATACCTCCAGTCTCCAAGAAGGGCTAAGTTCAGACCACCTTGTCCTCTCTGTAATTAGGTCTGATTAGATCTCTTTCCTTGATGCAGCTGTCTATTCTCATTAAATTTGTAGAAATTTAATATTCTTGAGCATTTTCTCTGACAGATTTGGTTTAACAGTGACTGAAAAGACAGCATAATGGCATGAGCTTTTGATTATTCATTTGGAGATATGGCTAGAAGTATATTCTTGAAAACATAGCCTCAGTCCTACCCAAGCTGTGTACTGGGGAACCCAGACTTTGGAGCAGCATCCCCAACACCTCCATGCATCCAATGAGGATAAGGGGATAAGTCTAGGCTGAAATGACTCCACTTCTGTGTCTCCTGTTACTTTCTTCGTATTGGCACACAGTAAAGTTCTTGTCCATTCTCCTTAGGAGTTTAGAAGAGCTTTCCATTGACATTGAGATGCCTTGGACAATATGCCCATTACAAACCAGACAGCAAAGCACAGCAGTTGTTTTCCTGCTTCTAATGACTTCCATGAAGATATGGCATAAGCCACTTCCAAATCGTAATAATTTCTAATAGTGAAAAGGATATAGCACATACTGGAGTTACTGATGAGGAACACAAGCATCCACAGTGGAATGAGACAAGAACTATTTTACAGTCTCTGCAAAAACTGTCGGAAAGAGATCACCTAAAAGAAAATTCAGGATTGGCTGAACTGCTGCATATTCCACTGATGGCTGCTGACAGCTTCAGGAGGGAACTGCGCACGGCCTGTGCCAGCTCTGCTGCCAGCGAGACGCCCCCACAAAACCTCTCTGTCTGCTAATTTTAGCTTTTCTGAATTACTGCTCACATTAGCACAAGCCTGCCTTCTCCAAGGAATTCTCACAGTCACTGCTGCCTGGACCTCCTGGAGCATTGTGGAGCCACAGGTCTGATGGTTAGGAGGCCCATGAGGAACATGCAAGAGCTCTATGCCAGCATGAGCATGGCCAAGCCCAGGGACAGCAGCATGGGGAGGTGTCCTGCAGAGACTCACAAAACACTTCTCAGAGAGCCACTGAGGAAGAAGATGGAGAAAATAATGCTCTGCATAAAGTTTATAGCAGGTTGTCATGACCGCCAGCTCCCTCACCCATGAATGGGTGCAGGATATATTCTAGTTTACAAGTTTCTGCCTTTTCTCCATCACCTCAGCTCCTTCCAGGCAGCATATGCCGGTACAACCAACATGCAAAACCCATTTAGGAGGAGGAACAATGCTGATCTAATCCCCAGACTGAGGGCCTGGACAGAGCTCAAAAAGCAGGGATGCAGGACAGCTCTATGTGAGACAACTCAGGGGATGGGATCAGGCCCCAGACCCTGCCAGCACCACTGGGTGGCACTAGGCCATGGTGGCTTCTGGATCCCAGCAGTGGTGGCATGCATGGTCACAGGGGTTGTTTTGCTGTTTGATCCAGATTTGGAGAAATCCAAGCATAATCCTTCCCAGCCAGAATCCTCTGCTGGAAAAGCAGTGGTGACACACAGCATTGCTAACAGAAATACAGCAGCAGGGAGAGGCTGCACAGGACAGGCACCCATCTTGTGTGAGAGAGCCAGAATCAGCACCTCACAGCCCGAGGCTCCCCTGAGAAGACAGCTGAGGTTTTCTCAGGGTCATGGCAAAGTTCAGACCCTCGGTAAAGCTCACACCCTTAGCAAAGGCCACCAGACTTTGAGAGGACTAAGGTGATGCCTCTGCATGGAATCACCACCCCTATAGGAGGCAGCTGTCTCCAGGTCAGCCCTCCTGGCCCTAGCAGGAAGCCAAGCAGGAAGCACTGTCATGGCAGCTCTGACTGCTCAGAGGGTTTTAACAGTCCTCCTGTGGCTCTTCTCCCAGGAAAAAAGAGAGAAACCAAGTGTGGTGGTACTGCAGAGCTGTGGCAGGGCAGCAGAACCTTGTGACTATTTTCAGTACAGAGAACATGGGAAAACGGGGGCTGTGAGAAGGAATTCACTCACTGCCATCCTTCCGGCTGCTCTGAGCTCGCAGCTTGAATGTACTGCCTGTGGGGAGGAGAAGCAATCTGCAGCTGGGAGGGCAGGGCTGAAGCAAAAAAGACCAGACCAGTAAAACCAAAAGACATTGGACCTGAACTGGGTAGAGACAATTTGATGCCTGGGAGGAGCACAAAGCAAAAGAGTGACCTTTTATTTCATTGGTTGTGTGCCCTCCACCAACCCTATTCACTGACTACACTGAAGAGAGTACAACTGAGCTTCCACTCAGCTGGAAAACAGCCCAGTACCACGAAAGACAACTTTTCTTCCAGATCTATGCATTTTCCCTCTATGCTAAACTTGGCCTGTAGAGCTACCCTCTGCAATCCTAAGTCTTCAAATTATTAACCCATTGAATTTATGTTGGAGATGTTAGATGAACATGAAAAGATCCAATATGATTTTCAAATCTCAGCATGAGTCTACATGGTTGGCAGTAAGAGAAAAACTGAACTCCCTCCCCTACACTGTAAAATAGAACAATTGGAAATAATTCAGTCATAATAAATGAAGGATTCATTCATATTAACTGTTTTCAGTTTCAGATTTATAGCCTAAAATTAAGCAGACGTTGAGTGTTGAATACAATGCTTAAAAACACAATGACAAGTTGAAGTCTCAGTTTCTCTGCATGTAGCAATCAGTAACTTCAATTATTTATTGGAATACAATTAAAATATAATTAAATGGAACAAGCTATACTTGAGAATAAAGAAATCATGTAGAATTTAGTGAGGAAAAAACAGTAGGAGATTTTCAGGTCTTCCAAAACAGTACAGAATATTTGGATAGAAGATAAACAAGTTAGAAAATACTTTGCAAATCCCTTTGCAAGTACCTTCAGGAATTTACTTTAAATAAGGAATTCACTCTTGTAAGAAAAATCTTTATTTTATTTATTTCAATTCCCAAACTCACATTCTGAAACAAGATAATTAAATCTTCACAAGCTTGTTTCAATATTAACATTAATCTAATTTGCTTCTATTTCACAATAGAGACTTCTGTTAGACCCATATCAATGATTACCGGTAAAAGTGAGATGCAGAGCCGAGCTTACCCTGCCTTTTATCAGTCTTTAGAGGGAAAAGGCTACAGGAGCTGTGCAATTCACAGTCCATCAACCGCAAAGCTATGTATCATGCTCTTTGTGCTGCTCATCACAAAACCAGTCTGAAAACACTTGTACTGTTATGGAGCTGGACAGTAGAACAAGGCTCAGCAGGTAACCAGGCTGGAACTACTCAGAGAGCACTCTCAGCTCCCACAGAGGGCAGAGAAAAAGAGGACATCTGCTTTAGATCCAGACCTGTGCAAGATCAGACCTTATGCTGTCCAGAAAAACAGCAGGCAATGAAGGCAGGAAGTAATTTGGAACCAGATACCAAAGCCCTCCCATTTAGGTCTGGGCTGATTTAAAAACAAACATAGAAAATTGTGACAGGAATGAGAAGACCTGGGTCTCTCCTGACACACCTCCTAAAATGGTCTTCAAGATGGGAAGGATACAGAAACCTGCTTCAGTTCTTCAGTCTGTGATTTTAATCGCTTTCCTTTTGTCCCATTTTCCATGTACACTGAGACTAAATTGTTTACTTTAGTTCAGGCTTGCAGAGTGTATTTTAACACACCACTTTCCTTTTCCTCTCTAACACAAGCATCCCCAACACCTTCAATCTTTTCTCATAATTCCTGCTCCCCAGGCTCTGACAGCTCTTGTCACTCCCTCTGCACTTTTAGGAAGTCCATGTTTTCTAGCAGCTTCTGGTAAATGGGAGTTTCCAAGGTTGCAGCTGTAGACACTGCAGAATTTCAACATCAATTATAGCCACTGTCCACTCACCCAGGAATAAAATGCCTCAACAGGTTATTAACACAGCTGGAAGGAAATCAGAGATCCTCTTGTGAAGTGCTGATTTCCAACAAGCAGTGCATGAGTAACTTGGCCCTGAGGTGGTCAGTAAGGGGACACAGGAAGCAACACAGAACAGTGATATCAGAAGCCGTTCAGCAGGACAAGGTAAGAGCACCAATATTTCAACAAAAATCCCCCAATCCCTAACAGAGTGATAAAAAATACAACACACCAATACCACATATGGTAGAGGCTGGATTTGAATGGACTACAGAGTGGCAAAACACTTAAATTCACCAGCACTCACGTCAGTTATTTACTTCTAATGAACCCATTTCTCCAAAATAGCTTACAATTCTTTATTAAAATATAACTGAAGAAAATACTACATCTCCATTGGGCTCATTAGCTTCACTGCATTTTTACTGCTGTATTTTGAAATGAGTGTATGGTGGAATAATTATCTTATCGATGACACCAGATATTTAGTTACTAAAATTAGTATGACATCCCTAGTGTTATTTTTTAAATAGATGGTTATTTTTGTAAATCTACAGTAGCTTCCAGGAAAAAAAAAAAAAAAAAAAAAAGTCCTCTAAAGCTCCTTCTGTGCTAAGATCACATAAAGCAGTGCTCTAGGGTTTAATTCCTATCAATCAACAAAACGAGTTTCACACTACTCCCAGCCAGAGGAGCTAATATGCACAGTACCACTGGTCACTATAGAAGAGCTTAAAATAAATCCAAGATTGGATAAATATTGCTACATTTTGCCATCTCCTGTATTGTTCTTCTAATTTTACAAAGCCACGGTCATTAAACTAATTAATAGGGGTACATCTGCTGTTTTAATGCTCCTAGCACCTCTCATCCAGTTTGGGCAGCTCTGAGGTGCTGTTCAAACATGCAGGGCTGGCCCTTGGAAGCACTTTGCTGCTGTTATGAGCCCTGGATGTCCCCCAGAACAGGGAAACATTTGAGCAGCTTTTTGAACAGAGCACAAATAAGAAGTAGATGACTTTAAAAACACAGGCCCCTGAGGCATCTCGGGTTTCCCCTCTGCAGAGAGCACAGAAGATTGCTTATCTTGGCTCCAGAACAGATTGATGTGTTCAGCCGGAAGGTTCACTATAGCTGACAGAGAACATTTCCTTCATCGTATTGCTTCACCATGTGAGGAGATAACTCAGGCTAATAATATTCTGTCTCCTTTTTATCCTCCTGTAGCCTACGCATAACTTAATTCGCAATTCCAAAGGGCTTGCAGAGGAGAATGGCCTGGTGCTAGTTTCATTTACACACACATAAATCAAAGCTCAGTCTACTGAAATAGATGGCACTGCACTGGTGTTAAAATATAAAACCTTCAGCAAGGCCAGAAAATCTTCCCTCAGCTCCCCTGATCATAAACACCATGTTATCCTAGATTCAGTCACACCCTCCAAATTTCTAAACATTGCATCCATTTAAATTTGCATGTAAATAGAAGCTATCCTGAGTCACAAGAAATACAGCTTTGCCTACCCAGAAAGCATTAGTGCAAATGTAAACCAAGCAGAAAATGGCAAAGTGGTAGAAACTTGGCATCCGTGGAATTATCTTTACATCTAATGAATAGTGTCTTCGTTTCTTAGTAACTAATTACAGTGGAACTGTTTAGAGAAAAGAACCTTGTGATATGCCTGACAGAACCAACGTTAGGCGCCAAACCAGGACTGCATTAGTTCACAGTGTCAGATACCCACTCTCAACCTCCTCCTCCTCCTCCCCAAAACTGCAGGATCAGGGTTTCCAACCTTCCAGAAGCCTTAAATTACCCCAGGAATGAAAGGTTACCATTTCAGGATGGGAACAAGCTCTGTTCCTAGATCTTCACCCCCAGGCAGTAATACTCAACCACACAGGAAACCCCACTGCCTGCAGGCACCTGCCCGACTGTGGCTCCCAGCTGCATGAAAGCCTTCACTTATTCTGCTCTAACTCAAGCACACATAGCTGCTTTCAGAAAGCCCACATTATTATTCTGGTTTTGAAGAAGGAACTGCAGAAAGCTGAATCAGAAACTTTGAAAACTGCTAGCAAGACCCTGGTTTCACTTACCCTAATCTATCATCACATTTCATCACCAATCTCATACCTGCTCCAAGCTCCCAGCACTGCATCACCTCTGCCCCCTCTATTAAGATATAAAACAAGGGTTAAGTGACAGATAGTATCAACGTGGAGAGCAATCTGTCTCACTCAGAAACCAATGCACCAAGAATAAAGAAAGAATTATTATCCTGGTGTCAATATGATAAATTACAGTCTCTCTTTCCGAAGAATTTCTACTTTTTCAGCTAGTTCAGAAAAGTCTTCTCCTTTTAGCACTCAGAGCAGTTTCTTCTGACATCCTGTTCAGTTTCTACTAATGAAATTGTTTATTTTGGTGGATGGCTGATGTAGTTAGTAGCTACAGCACTCATCTTGGAATAAACATGAACTGAGGGCCAGTGATAGGAATTCCAACTGTTCCTTCCATATATTTGTTTCCAAAATATAAATAAGTTTAAAAGCTCTGCTGCTTGCCCTTGTTAAAGTGAACAAAATGTTTAGGGAAAACGAGTTTTTGGTGTTTCTTTACACCACATAGGTTACACAATCCCACATGCCAAACCCATGAAGTTTGTGGTCGCATTTCCCTTCTAGAGCAGCAAGTTCAGAGCTGTTGCACCAGACAAAACAGGAGTAGGAGGAACTGGGAGAAATAAGCTCCTGATCTACCATATCCTCTCCATAACATTTATATCAACACCAGAGGTTTGTCTATATGGCAACAGAAGAATTTAAGAAAAAATTAGATGTCTTATAGTGCTAATGGTAATTCTTTAAATCCTTCCTTGACAGACCACATTTTCAAGACCTCTGATCAGTTGTGCTGCTTTTTGCTCCCCACCTCTCAATGTCTGAACATCCCAAGAAGGAGACAGCACTCCAGTAAATGATCTCCAGAGGTCCCATCTGCAAGGACTATTGGGAAGCCATTGAAAGTGCTCCATGCATAGCCAGTCCCTCACTGCCTGGCGTATTTTTGTGACAGGAGATTGTACCACAGAGAAAGGGATGTTCTGTGGCATAATTAGAGAGACTTCACGCACCAGGACAGAGAAAGGCTTTGTAGTGACCACCAAGAGGAGAATGGTTTTTAGTGTTTCTAGGGAGACAGGCAGCCAGGTCTTGTGTTGGCTCCTTCAGCACGTACCTCTGACCCCAGGTACTGTATCATCAGAGAAAATCACTGCTGCACTGATCCAGAGTAAGACAACCAAAAGCACCATCAAAGATTGAGCTAATTGATTCAGCTGTGTGACAGTGGGGAACAGAAGGGATGTATCTTTCTATTCCTGCCACCTCCATGAGGGAAGAGCAATTAATAGAAAAAGTTGACACTTCAGAATGTTATTTTTGCTCCTCAATTGCTTGCAACCCAAAGCAATGCTGTATCTTCATACTTGCAACCATGCAAAAAATTATAAGATGTAGGGGACGAGTTTCATTACTGCAGCAGCTGGGGGGGAATTGCCAAGCTCTGGGACACACAGTCCCAGGGTGTGACCTACTGTTCCCCTAGCCCCACAGCATGTGTGTAATCTCTCTCACAATATGGTTGAAAATGGAGCTGGCTAGAGGATAAAATGAGAGGGAGTGAGGAGAAAAGCAAACAGACTCAACTTATTAGTAAAACCTTGATGACCAGAAGTTCAACAGAGCAAAAAGTGCATCACCAGGATTGCCCAGGAAACAAGCACTGGCAGATCTGGTACACATGGCTGCGTTTCCTACTCACTCTACAGCCAAGTGATTAAGTCTCTGAACAGCCCTTAACCCTCTTCCATACCAAACACAACTTTTGTCCTCTGCACATTGCATGTTTAAGGAACTGAGTGCATTTCCAAGGACCTTACTTCCTGAATTCCAGATACAGCCAGCCCCTCTGTCCTTCATGTCTTCACATTCTTTGCCAAAACATGAACATTTTTGTACAGGTCATGTACTGGGGGTTTAAAAGAGAAGGAGCTCCTGGGTGGCACAGGATGTGTTCCTGCAACACTGAGGCTCCCTTCTAGGTCCCTCGCCTGCCCTGGGGTAACACTCAGCTGGTGCAGTGGGTTTTGGGCAAGGATATTTGAAAAGCTTAAAAATAAGAAAAGGAAGCTGATGAGGGCATATATAGTCTCATACTCTGAGGCTGGATCAAAAATACTTCTCTGGGCACTGAGCCCTATAAATGATCTCCCAAAGCTTGAAAAAATAAATATGCTCTGTCAACACACCTTTCCTCCAGCACCCCTGGGAAAAGGCTGGGGACTTTTTTGTTGGAAGAGAGCCATAGAGACGAATGCAGGGAAAGGTGGTGGTTTACATTCAGAACAATTTGAAATCCCTTTCTTTGATAGCTTCCTCCTGAGTCCACCCGTGTTTCTTCCCCAGCCTGGAGAAATCTCTGGAAAGTACTGGAGCAGGAAGATCTGCCTTCTTGTTACAGGCATTCTCTCCTCCCCAGCAACTACAGCCACCTACCCCAGCTCTCCTAAACCTCCCACAAGGTATTAAAAAGCAACAACAGACAGCAGGCTCTCTCCAGCTTGCTATACTTAACTGCAGACCTCTAGGCATCCCTCCCTTTGCGCTCCTTACAAAACAGTAGCACAGAAACAAGGAGAACAAGAGCTGCTCCTCGAGGCTGTGAGGAGCCTGAAGCCCAGGTTTGCTCCCACTTTCTCTGCTCTGTGGCTCCTGCATTGCCACATGTGCCATAAAAGCCACCGGAGCGCACACAGGAGGAGGAAGGGAACACTTTTGTTCCTCCGCCCCAAGAACTCGAGGTACTAAATGTTAATACTTGGAAATCAGCAACTGCCAAGAACAAGTTCCCCACCCACCCATCCACCCTAAGCTTTGAAGTGTTTTCTTTCTAGCTTTACCTTGGCACGCTAGCCAAATAAGTCACAAGTTTACGAAGGTCTTCCTGCCTTATTCTGTCATGATTGCTGCGGGCTGGGAAGGTCAAGACAGGACCACCTCGTTTATCACGGCCACCTGTGGAAAATAAAGGATTGTTAGAAAATCAGGCAGGAAGCACACATCAAAAAAAACTATGTGCACTGAATTGATAAATATAAATTACAGCACATTTAAGAGTCTGCACACCCATTGTAGCTTTCAGACTTGCCTAATTGAGGAAGACAAGCTTGCATTTGCTGGAGCTACAAATGGGGGATATAAGAAAGAAAAAAAAAAAAGCCCACACAAGGAAAATTGCTACTAGCACTCCTTCTTTCACTTAATCCCATCAAATCTAATATATCTGCCACTCCAAGCAGGTGATGCTTATGAAATCCTACTGTGGGGATAGTTTTAAACTGGTAAACACCAAGAAGGCGAAAGAATTTTTCACTGTTGTTCAGTGTGTTGCACCATTCATTCCAAGATAATTTACCACATCCTGCCAGTTTGAAGTGATGTATCCCAGTAATGATTATGCAGCACAATGTTCTAATCTATCAAGTACTTCATTAGAATTAAAATTTTGATTAGAAGTTCATGTCTTCTAAGCTTTCCATTTATATAATGTTGCTGGCAATCAGAATATTTGTTTTTAGGGTTGGGGGGGTGGTGATGGGAGGTGCGTTCCTGTAACTTTCCTGTCTTAAAAATCACTTCTTTTAAACTGTCAGTATCTGAGCCTTTATCTTTTACAACATTTGCCTAAAAGATTAGTCATAAAGGAATAACTCTACCCTGATCTATACAATCACAAATACAGGAGCAAATACAATTTATTCTGCAGCACCTTATTTTACTCTCGTCTGTAAATAAAGTTTAAGAAGATCGAAACTGAAATCTAGTACCTAATTCAATGTTTAGTATTTCTTCACATATTATCTCAGAATTTCTTCCAGGAATTGTGTTGTTAGATGTTTGCACTGCTATCTAGGAGAAAGTTACAGCTAAACTACAGCTCAAAAAGCTAGTATAGAACTGCAAGGACCTCGCAAACAAGCTGTAAAAATGCACATGAGTTTGCACTTCTCATGGAAAGTATAATCCCTTTAACAGAAATATCACTTCTGAGAAAGGAAACCCACGTGCATTCTGAGCTAATTTACTTGGCCAACAGGAAGAAAAAGCTACACAAGGACATGAACATCTCCGGCACTGATCCACACTGCGCTGACTCATTAGGAACTTGGGACACCAGCAGTCTGTGCTATTGTAGGCACATTCTTGTAACTATATATATATATAAATTCTCTTTAAATACAGATAATTTTTAATTGCTTAGATCTGTGTAAAGTGTCTTCTCCAGCACTGCTGCCTGTACAAGACAGAATCTCTTACACAAATTCCATCTATACAAACAGATGGCACTGGCACCCTTGGTTTTTCAGTGGACACAATACACCTGAAGAGCAAGTCTCCACTGGAAACAGGGTGTGTCTGATTTGTCCAGGGATACACATAGAGAGGAAAAAACAACAGATGTCATCTTTATTTTGAGCCCTCATGCAGACAGGGGTACATATGGAGTATAAAAACTGTCCTGCCTAATCTCCACCCAAATCTCTATGCTATTTGCCTTTGGCTTTACACCATCAAGGTGAGGAAGGTCCATCAGAATTCAGTGTCACCTTGGCAGATCCATGCCTCTGCCACATAGCATGAAAATGGGGACATAATGTAAAAAAGGATTCCATTTACAAGCAAATCAACTCATCTAAATGTTTAGACCTTTTTATGAAAAAAAGCTTCCTCATTTTAAGTACATTCTCTCTTTGTTGAGATTATTTCACACACCCCATCAATGCCAAACCATTATATCATGCAAGATGTGTGTCCAACAGAAAACCAAGCCAGCCTATAGAATAGCACATCAATATAAGTAACTAAAACTAGAGGGAAATATTTTTTCAACACAATAAGCTTTTCCAGGTTTTGAAAAATTTCTCATCATATCTAGATGTAACCAAGGCTTTCAAAAGCTTCCAGATATTTGCTGAAGCAAAGACCATAACTTGAACTACATCCCAGAAGAACATGCTACCCACTACTCATTCAGGCTCCCTCTCCTTCATTCATAATTATTTAAATATTTGTACAATGTGGAAAAGCACTAAGAGTTGAGATCAGAAGATATTCAAGCCCACATTTATAATCCTCTCCCAGGATATGAAACACCTGGAAAGGGCCATGAGCTTCCCACAGCCCAGCAGCACTAATCACTCTGATTCTGATCATTCATCTTGGCTTCATAAACCAAAAAGTAGGTTTCTGGTCAGGGACTCCTTTAACACCTACCATTCCACCAAAGTGAGCTCTACAAAATAAATAAATAGAAACCCGTGTAAATTCTGGTAGGCTGAAAACAATAAGTCAGAAAATTTTTGACCCTTTTCGTAACAGCAACACAAGGATTTCAGCTACAGAAAAGAAAATAGGACCCAGAACATTCCTGTCCTGTCTTTGTTTCAGGATAAAAACTGTCCCTCAACAGTTCATCTAAACTGTCCTCAGGGGAGCAGGATAAATGAGGCTCAGGCACAGGGTCAGAAGTTACCAGGACAGAGCAGAGAAAATGGGTTAATTCTCATTGGAGGAGGAAGGTTACAAGATGACCCAGTTGGATGTTTCTGGATGATGGAAAGATAAATAAGTGCCTGGACTGATTCCTTCTAGTCTTTCAGCGCACAAAAAAAAAGGAGACTTGGGTAAAATATCAAGATATGTTAAGTTTAGAAACAAATGTTTCTCATTTGTGATAAAAGTGCAGCTCTAGGCTTTGGGCAATAGAGTGAAATTATTACAAGTGTATCATGCATATTAGAATCTTTCAATTGCTTCCTTCAACTCCATGCAATCCCAATTATTGAGAAATCCCTAATTTTTATGAATGCCTACATAATTTCAATTCTACCAAGTGCCTGTTTAAAGAAACATCAGATTTCTTATAGAACAAACTGCTGTATGTTTAATTCACCATCAGACTTACAGAGTTCAGTAACTACAGTTTACCCTCTTAAATACTGACAATATGCAGTGTTTTTGTTACATTTTGTAATCTCTTTCAAAATCTCATCTTTTCTAGGCAGACTGAAGGGGTTATTGCCACCATTGAACATGCCTACATAAAGATGCTCATCTCCTCTAATGGAACCTGCTGAGAAGTAGTAACACACAATAAAAGAGAAGACAACTTTCAGGCTTTGGCTGTGCAGAGCCTGTCTATACTATTCCTTTTCTTTATTATTATCTTTTTACGGAAGGGAATTATAAAGTACTGAGGGGGGAAGAAGTTCAGCCCAGATGCCACAGTGAATCACTTGAATAACCAGTAGGAGAAATGAGGTTTTCTGACTTGATCCACTGTGTTGGAGCTTCACGGTGCTTCAGACTCTCTCTGCTTGTTAGTGACACAAATTTTGCCCCAAGTCAGCCATGATCTCCACATCAATTGTACATTCACAATCTTCAGAGAGCTACTCCACACATTGTTTTAAAAGACAATAAAAACTAGAAGGAAGCCAGGAGTCTCAATTGCTCTAATCAATAAGTCCCATCTCCTGCCTCCCCCTGGACTAACAGAACTGTGATGAAATAATCAAACATGTCATTAGGTTTGCTAATTACAGTTATTAAATGCTAAAACAAACAGCTGATAATTTCTTACTGTTTTTCAAGTTGGGTTTTCATGAGCTTTGCTCAGATTTAGAAAGGCAAACAGATGGTGTGGTTATTAGTGCTCTGGAAAAAAGGAGTTAGAAAAACACATTGTTCTTCAGGGCACAGAGTACACTGAGAACAAATATTTAGCCATGTATACCTTGCATTTCTCCTACAAAATCCTTTGTTGATGGCCTTTCCTGTCAGTGGCTTCCTTGCCAGTTCTTCCCATCTCCCTTTCTTCTATCCTGTAAGAACCCATGGCTAAATTCAGGGTTTATTCCCACAAATAAGATCACATAATTTTTCCTTGACAAATCATCCATGGGATATTGCAGTGATGGCACAAGGCATTGTGATGCATACCACATTAAAAGAAAACCTTAAAGAAACCTCAGAAAACCTGCATGCAGGCAGGCAGCAGAGTTAGTACCTTCTGATGACCGACCACATTTCCAGTCAAATCTGTAACCTAGAGGAAAGAGACTCCAGTGACAAGATCCCTGTTCTGGCAGCTGCCTGAACGTGTCTGAGTGGTGGGCCCAATTGTTTCTGCCTACAGTAGCCCCAGCTGCTCACAGGTAATTGGCAAGAAATTGGCCACCCCAAAGTGTTAGTGATATGAACTCTGTGTACACACTTTACCAATCTCAAGTCCTGAGGCACAGCCATCCCTGTTAATACACAATAAACTGAGATTCCAGCTATGTGTAGTCCTGTTGAGGACAGGAAATTATCAGTTTCCGTTAATGCAGACTTCTTGTATACAGCAGATAATGATTTTATCAAGCTCTGTTTTCAAGCTGCGTCTCTCCAGCTCTATCAACCCTTCTACCACAATCCTTACCTGCTTGCAGCAATCCACATTTAAGGGTTTCAAACCCTCTGCTTCCTTTTGCACTCTCTTCATAAGCATGAATTCACAAGGATTAACCAGAGACACAGGCAAATGTCCACACATGTAAAAGTTCCCAAGAACCTTGTCTAACATCCTGCAGCACACCAGCTACGGAAACAGGAGCAGCACACAGTGTCTCTGGCCCCTATTCAGATGTCTACTGCAGTTCAAGTGAATGCGCCACTTCATCTGACCCTGCAGATCATAAACTGATCAATCTTGATGCTGTAGGCTCTGCTGAGACCATAAGTGAGTTTCCAGAGGAGTTGAAATAATCCTCATCAGGTATTTCAGTCCCAAATATGGTGAAAAAATGAATTATAATGAAGGGAACCAGGAGACAGACGGCGCTCAGCTGATGTCAGGCACTTCAATAGAGTGATAAACAATACACTCTGGATTTCTAAATCTAACTGACAGACTTCCTAGGAAAGGAAAGTATCAAGGAATTGGTATCCAGAGTCTTAAAATAGCATTCCTTTCTCTGTCATAGCTGAGCTCTGTGAGAGTTCAGCTGCTACTGGACTTACTGTGAGCAGACTTCTGTACTAAAAGTCCTGCAACTTCAAGATAAACTAATTTGTTGCAAGGGTCATACATAGGATTAGCTGTGTGACCACTCTCCAGTTCTATTGATTCCAATCAGGTGATTCTAGTGCAAGTGATGGAAATTTAAGCTCCCACAACAAGCCAATTAACAACAGCAGTGCAATCGCCAGGGCCTGATCCTCCAGACTGCTTTTCTTTGCAGCATCCATGTCTCAGAGTCAATTCCCCAAATCCAATTCTAATGGCAAACTCTTACATTTAGGGTTAATGACTCCAAAAACAGGGCTAATTGTTCTCACTATGAGATCTCCTGGCAGAACAAGTCAGAGGCTGTAGATGAGATGCCCAGAGCAGCCACTGAATGATCCCTTTTCCTACTGAGTAGGTTTGTTCTGCAATCACCCAAAGCCACTGCATAGATTCAAAGAGACAACCTGTTGTGTCTTGTAATCAATTTTCACTGCCATAAGTATTTTGGGGTACTTCTTTAATTTTAAATGTATACTGGCCAATAAGCCACAGCAAGTGGTGATGACAGTCACTGTTGATGGTGGGACAGACAGACACTCCAAACTCACACCACAGGGCACAGTACTAGAAGCTGTACAGAAAAAGGAGAAACAGAGAGAGGATAGATTCACCCTGATAACACACTCTTTCTCTTCCTCATTTGAGACAAAAAGACAAGCATAGAGAAAGAGTCAAGTACGCCATGTTTTTCTAATAGCAGATTTTCTTTTTTTTTTTTGAATCTCCATTGATTTCAAACTACACTAGGGAATGGTATAAAAAGGAAGATATTTTTCTGCGACAAGATATAGAAGAATTGTCTATGTTTCATTTGAAATTTCCATTGCAGAGGAAAAGGAAAATGGAAGCTTTTAATTTAAATCAAAACTTTTTGTGTGAATACAGAATATTTATATCACTCAAGAATTAGATATTTTGGTTAATTTTATTCCCAACCCAATAGAAAGTCCAGTGTCTACAAATCAGCATTTGTGACCTCTGGAAACCAGGATGTCTGCCCAGAGGACTGGGGATCTCATTTCAACCCCTTCTCTGAAGAGTGAAGTGCATTTACTGCAGAAAAAGAAAAAACATGCACCTCCACATGTGTTATCTCTGGCACTTAGTGGCCTGTGGTGTCCTTGGACAAGTTTTTGGGAGGGTCAGTGAGCTTTCCTCTTTCATTCATCCTGCTGGCCTAAATTTGGTGGGACCTAATTGTAATGACGTCCTTTCTTTAGATCTATTTACATTGAAATTCCTTCTCTGAAAGACATTTCAGGAAATCTCTGCCTTTCCTTAAGGCTCTCAGACCAGGTTCAGATACTGCTGTGACCCAGATCATGAGGCTGCTCCCAAGATGTGGGGTTGGGGACAGCAGGCTACCAAAGAATGGAGGTGGCTGAGCTGCTATTGCATCTGCTTGTCGCTGCTCTGTGCCCTTCTGATGCCCAAAGCGCACAGAACAACCTCCTGCTTTGCAGACACATGCTGGGAGCTCTGCTTGTCACAGCTGCAGCAGCTCACCAGCTTATTACACCCTTCTGCTGCTGATTCCTCTGTGCTCAACCACGCTCTCAGAAACCTGGCCAGCCTTCTCCTTTGTACTCCTGCTTCAGCAGATGAGCAGACAGTACCTGGGTGACAGCAGGAGCCCACGCGCCACCGCTCTTCTGAGCCCTCCAGGGAGCGGAAATACCAGGAAGGATCCTGAGAAACTTTTCTGGGTGGGATGTGGGGAAATGCTTTCAGCGAGACCCATGACATCAGTCAACTAACAAGCTTTTTATAGCTTAAGTGCATGAAAATTTCCATGCATGGGAAGGAAACATGGTAACAAATTCCCTTCCCTTTCCCGAAAGTTCATACACTTCGTTCTGTACTGCCCTGATCAATAGAAAATTTACCATAAATATAATCAAGCAGCTGAACAACACCCCAATTTACACCACTCTTCTAAAACAGCATCTGTTTCCCCAGAAAGACTATAAGCCCAGTTTCCAAACTATTTCCCACCTCTCACTGAAAAAAAGCACCTAAAATAATCTACAACCTGTTTTATTTCTTCTCCTCAGTGTTCATCTCCCTCTCAGAATACAAAAACCAGTCTCTAGCTTGTAATTCACTCCCTAATGACTCCCAAAGCCAGTCCATTGCTGGAAGCAACACACTGAACCACCCAGGCAAAGCCAAGATTTTATCAGAGTTTAGACAACAAGCAGGTGGCCAAAGCCTCCCCCCTGCCAGCCCCCTGCTTAATCTGCTTCCAGAAGGTCAGTGATGGAAGCAATCAGCGATGGTTGGGATGCACCTCACTCACAACTGCTCAGTCCGGCGCTCTGCATAGGAGCTATGGAATGGGATTTTCAGGTACTCTTTAGACACACATGTAAACTTTGTTCAGGTTCAGTCTAGCTCATGGATGAGATCACTGGAAGAAACCAAGAACCAGTTCCAGGAAAAAATCCTGATATTATCCACCACCCCTCAACTTTCCTGCGGTGCAGGGATGCAGATGCAGAGCCCTGCGCCTGCTGCTCGCTGCCGGCTCAGTCAGCCGAGGGAAGTGCCAGGCACAGAGCCCCAGACAGCACTTAGGCTGGATGAATCCATGCCCAGACAGTTAGGGCTGTATGTCAACTCTGAAATTAAGTGCACTTGTGAAAGCCTGAGTGCTCCTCTGAGATGACACGGCTGTGCAGGCAGGTCCTGTTGTGCCTGCTCTGGAGCAGGCGGCAGCTGCTCTGCCTTGCCTGCCTGTTCTGCCCTTTTGCCTTGCAGGGTCCAGGTGTGGAGCATCCACCACACTGGAGCACAAAGTAAAGTGTAGCCCCTGCCTGAAGGGTCTTGTGTGTTCTCTGCAATTTTCCTGTTGAATCACAGACAAACAAACTGTTGAGCCACAGCTGATGAGAAAACAAATAAACTCTGCAACTGACATGTTCAGCTGAGAGTTTTTGTGTGTGCCGATAAATTCTGCTGGTGTAAGGAGAACCCTCTTGACAACTTTACTGTACTGTTATCATTAAAATTAACTGTAGTATTAAACTCTGAAGAAGATTCAGTAAAACTCTCCTGTTCCTCAAGGAAGCCTAATTAAAACACAATGTGCTCTCAAAGCCTGTGCTAACTACAGAACTTTTTGTTGTTGTTATTGATCTTGGAAAGTCCAGGTATTTGATTTTTCTTTTTTTTCAAACATTTTTTTCTTCTGTGCTCAAAGTATACTCTAGAAAATTATTCCATTTTAATTAAAAAGAACCTAGCCATCAGCTGAAATGCTAAAATAATTTTCTTAATCTGCTTTATTATAACAGTCCAGGGGAACATTGGGCAGTATTCACACTGTGGGCTGGAAGGGATGCTGGGGCTGTCACAGTGAACACCAGCAGCTCAAAGCGTTCTGCCTGCAGAGTGAACTGCTGCCCGTAGTCATTGCATTTGGAGACCATGAAGAGGAGGTGTAAATCCTAGGACCTCTAGCTGTGTCAGGAACAGCACATTTTGAGCAGCTCCAAGTCTGGAGGCTGGTGAGCCTATATGGAGCAAGCTGTACCCTGCCTGCAGCGGATCATGGTGTGAAAGCCTGGGGGATTGTGTTGGCACTGCTTATTTAACACCCCCCTCCGCAAGGCAGGCTTGGCACAGGACAGTGTCTAACGAGCTGATGATTTGATGTGAGACCCTCTGGCTCAGATTTGAACACAGGCACCATCAGTGGAAGGGGCTACATAAACAATCCAGACAGGTTGTCATTAATAAATATTCCCTGAACTTCCAAATGATCCTGCAATCATTTCCATGCAAAGCCACAGCAGGAGCCAAGAATTAAATTGCAGTACAGTCCCTGCATAAATTCCTCCCTTTCACTTCCCCAGAGCACCTGGTTCAGCTTTTGTGTCTCAAACAAGTGTGCAGGTAAGCTGTGTTTTAATGACTATGCTCTCCTCTTCAGAGCAGCGTAAAACATTTTGGGACATTCAAAATCAGGCTTCAGTGCAAGATAAAGTGCTCCTGCATGTGAGTTCTGTTGGGATAGTCTTGGGTCTTCACAGAAGACTTTTGATATTTCAGAAACTTCCCTCAAACTCCTGGATTTTCATGTCATTGATGGAAAAGTTTAGTCAGCATTTATAGATCCTCAAATTGTTTCCCCAAGTCACAGCTGAACTTGTGATCAGTGGGGCATTTAACCATTAAAACATGGGAAGACATCTCACACAGCTATCAGTAGAGGGGAAAGTTTTTCTTGCCTGGATGACACTTCCATGGCTCAGCATGGTGATGAACCCCATCCTTGTGGGACTGGGAACTCAATTCCTGTGGAGAGAGCCAGGGAGGAATAGTCTGGGCACCTAACAGCCTTGCTGCAACCTCCTCCCTTCTGCAGTCAGCATTACTGTGGAGATGAGGGAAACAAAAAAGCAAAGACACAAACAAGAGGAGCTAGCTATTCTTGATGGAGGTTTTCTCACTGCAAGCCGCCTGAATGGTTTGTAATCATCAGAAATGCTGCCACTGGAAATACCCTGGGTTTATGCTGCCAATTTGAGTGACTTCATGCAAGATTATGATTGCTTCAGACTTTCTCTTCCCCCTCTCACTGACAAGTTGTAATTCACACCAGAAGCAATATCATCCAAGCTATTCTCAAAGCCTCTTCCATATTGTCTAGTCCTCGTCCACCCCCAGATCCTTGAGATTTGTCTCCTGAATGAAGGCTGTAAATCTTTGTACAGAATGGCAGGAGAAGTTTGAGCATCTGAGTTATTATGTAAATGCAGCCTCAATGGTACCTTTAACTGCAAGTTGATTGGGACTGTAAATGGAACACCAGTGATTTATAGGCCTGACTGCTTCCTACATGCAGGAATTGGATGCTATTCACTGACCTTGAACCAAAAGCAGGATCCCTGAAGTGTCCTGCATGCTGGGACAGCCCACATCTGGGCTGGAGCTAAGCAGCTCCCTTTCATCCTACCTGTGCTGCTCATTTACCTATGCCTCAGAATATAAAGAAAATCAATGTGGACCGGTTTCCAACACTCTGAGTATTACTGGACAGCCCTGATCCACAAACAGCCCTTTTCTTAGTGGAAGAGCCAATTTAAGTTGAAACATTAAACTGGTCCCTTGAGTCTCTGCAGCATCATAAAGACCAGGATGTGGCAGACAGTGCTCATGATGGGCTGGAGGGAAGATGTGCTCACCTGACACAAAGGCCACTTTCTCCTTCAGTATAGGAAGGACATCAGCAGCTTTTAAACCATCATTTCGAAAAGAGCCTGCAAAACAGAAAAACAAGAAAGTCACATTAAAAGAGAGCATATTCTTGCTCCCAGCTTCATGGATAGGCCACATTTCTCAAAATCTGACTGGAGAAAGTCTATAAAGTACACGAAAGGACCAACAAAGAGACTCAAATGGTTCATGAACAAACAACATTAACATTAATAGAGATATGTTTATTAAAAAAAATAAATAAACAGAGAATCAGCTCATTGCTCTAGCCTTCAGAAGTTCTGAAAGGTTAACAAATTTCCCACCAAGTGACCAGCTTAATCCCTGCTGCCTTTTTCACAGACCATACTATTAAGCCTGGGAGATGCCCATCTTGCAAAGCAAGCCAGGGGCCTTCTCCTTCACTGTTCCAAACACTGCCCAGGCAAAATTGCAGGGAACATTACAGCATATACCCACCCATTTAGCATCAGCCTTTGAGACAGATTTGCACAGGCGCTGGCTTAAAAAAACCGGTTTGCCCCTTTGCCCCATTCTGCTGTGCAAAGCACAGCTGGGGTGCAAGTGCTCAAGGTAGAACCATGCTAGAGGGAGGTTCTTTACGAGCCAGCCAAATTCTTCCCTGGGTAAGGAGTGGTTTGAAGCCCCAGAACATTCTCAGGTAATTCGTGCTGTTTGATTACACTTTAAGCATATCTGCACAGGCCATTTGCCTTCCCTGAATTGCCAGATTACTTCATGCATCCTAAATATTCGCCAAAAAAACCACAGATTTTACTCTCTTGGGAACAGAACTGCCCACAGTTTCAGGCTCCAGCAGCATCTCTCTGCTCTGCAAAAGACCAGCAGTAAGGGATCACTCCAGAGCAAGCCAGACACTGCTATTCCCACAAGAGGTGGGTTTGAAGGACACCTTTGCAGTTCCCCTGTAAAATAACTCATCCATCACAGTGATCTTCCAGATGGACTTAGATCTATTTGAGTTCACCAAAGAATACAACACATTTGAAACCCAGTATTTTGACTTTCTGCCTTTTACAGTCAGGCAGTAACCACCATTCTTTTAAGATGCCAGAGTAAGAAAGCCTTCTTATTAAGCAGCTTTCTGAAAACAGAGCAACATTGCTGCAGCCATCACACCCTCCTTGCTGAACAGTTGATGGTAACTGACCATTTGGGTCTGAAAGTGGGACTGGGATGAAAGCACCCCCTTTACATTGTCATGCTCTGAACATGCAGCCTGCAAAGGCAAAGCAGTTCAATCCATGCAGACATTTGGAACAGACAGGATGAAGACCAATACATCCATTTTCACTGGCAGCCAATCTACAAGTGTTAGTATTATTACAGTTGAGTTACTGTTTTTTGCCAGTCACAGTCAGATTGTACAATAAGGCTGTCTTGTACATATAAATATGTCCCTCTCTGGTGACCAAAGACTATAGTTACCTCTCTGTGTCCCCACTTGCTCTCAGGTGTTGCCTCTGTGACACTCAGCTCCAGGAGATGTGTAAGCTCACCAGCTAAGCCTTAAGCTAGTGAAAACCAGCACTCAAAGGAGTGAGGTAATTCAATGAAAGGCTAAGACCAATGTAACTACAATTTGAACAGGCACTGCAGCACAGTCCCAGGGGATGCCTAAAGAGTGCATTGTGTCAGTGAAGTGTTTTGGGACCAGGGAAATGAATCCTGATTGCTGAACTCTTTCCATCTTCAAGTAAGCAGAACTTTGTGCACTCTATGTTAAATATATGAGAGTTTGCTATTAACTTATCCTCTTAACAAGAATATCCTCTCAGATCCCAGGCTGTGGCTAGTTTTCACAACAAAGGTAGGAAGTGCTCAGCCACAGGCATCATTTGGAATTTGTATACAAAGAAGCTTTGTATATAAGCATCTCATTCAACCATGAAGCAAACGGGAACAGCCAATGTGCGAGACACGTCATGGGGGTTTGAAGACACACGTGGAGTACTGGGCCAAACATATCCAGCTGCAAGATCTGCAGTGTCAGTTCCAGTTGAATTTTGCCCAGTATTTGTTAAATTTGTCAGGAAAATGGCAAAGTCAATTCTTAGGCACCAAACTGTGCAGCAGACAGTATACAACTGAAATCTTTGTGAACATTGCTAAAAAAAACCAGTGGGCGTATGTAAAGCACACCATAAGGACTTCTTAGCAAGAACCCACTATACTGAGGGCTGAAGGCCAGTTTCAGAGACGCTCCTGCAAGACTGCATTTTACAGAGAAAATATGCATGGAGACCAGGAGAAAAAATGTATGACTTTAAAAGATGGTCACGCCTTGAGCTGCAGCAGGGCAGGCTGCAGGCAAGGGGCTCTCTGGTAACAGCCCCAATGTCCTGACTGTGCACAGGAGAGGTAAGGAAAGATTTGAGTGGGGACAATGCTGCAGCAGGTACTTTCTCCTTTCTCAGTGTTACCCAGGACAGGTCAGGCATTCCAAAATAAATGATGAGCCAATTGAAAAACTGTGAACCTGTCCTACAACGAGGGAATAAACAAAAAGTCCCAAGACCTGCAAAATATCCCTCGGGAGGAAGAAGGAAACTCCAAAAGGCAAATCAGTGCCTAAAGCAATGCACAGTACTTAACCACGTGGCAGCTCATGACCCAAGATGCAGCCATAGCCAGTGCTTCCAGAGGTTGCTCCAGTCCCTGACAAATCCTTGCACTGGAGGCTACAGTTTGGAGCCTTCTGTCAAGTTCCCAGCAGGAGCTGGGGCAAGGTATGCATAAATGGGAAAACCAATGGCTCTAATAAACTCTCCAAAAGCAACAGCCAATTTGTCTCCAGGAGGGGCCAGCATAGCAGTGATGCATTCCCCAGTTTGTAAGCTATTATAAGTATATCCCTAATGATACTTATTTTCATCCTCTTCCCCAGCTGTTTCTAATACATTTGTTTTGTTTGTTTGCATGCTGGATCCAAGGCCATGTATGCAGAGCACCATCTCATTTTGCCACAGAGCCCCTTGCACACAAAGGCTGTGTGTTATTATAGCCTGCCCTACACCTCTCTGCTGCTCCTCTCAGACTGCCATTCTGCAGCAGATGGAAAGAGACAGACAGAGGGATGAAGGGAGGGCAGGCTGAGCCATCCTGCCATTGTCCATGTGTTGGTTTGCTGGTTCACCATCCTCGTAAACATGGGACTACATAACAGAGACCCTCTTGCTTTCTACCTGCATGGTCTGCCAAGACACTCGAGCACTGCAATCACCTCTTTACCAAAAGAGAGGCACAGAGAGCATGATACTGCAGCCCCTCACACCTTCATCACATCCTGGCTTAGTGTGCTATCCACAGAGCAGGGACACTGTGACTGGTCACAAACTTTTACTACTCCAGTGACCCAAGAAGAAAGCACATCATGTCAACCTGAGCAGCTGACAGTATAATGTGTTCTTGAAAACTTGGAAGCACTGAAGAATTAAGAATGGATCCTCAGCATGGCTGATTCACATTTAAGGGCAGAGCAGCATCACACGTGCACAGAACATCTCCTAGCAGGGATTCCCTGGGTGGCAGAAGCAGCTCACAGTTTTAGATGAGATGCTGTAATGAGAAGCCAGCTGGGTGAGCTGAGAAGCTTAAGGCATGCTTCCATGGTAAATGCAACAATCCTGAAATTGAGAAAATTTGTTTTTCCCCTTCACAAATGCCCCAATTGGCCTGGAGACCTTGCTGCCAAAGGACATGGAGGTCAGTAGCTCAAGGGGCTTCCTGAACAGGTTGGAGATCAGCAAACAACAAACATCTCCAGAGAACTGTAAAGATTAATAAAATAAGCAAGAGTTTTGGAAAGAATGTAAGCCTACAGACTTTGAAGTGAAAGCCAAACTCTAACTCTTGGAGTGAAAAACAAATTATCCCCAGAGAGAGCCTGTGAGCTTTAGCATTTACTTCTCAAAGAAGAGTGTACGGTCTCTGCTGGAGACACCGTCTTGGGCTAGATGGAGCAATGGTTTGCTCCAGAGTTGCTTTTTCCTAGAAAAGCTTCAGTTCTAATCTGAAAAATGCAGCTCTTGGCTTCAAATAAAGATCAGCTGCTAGAAATATGGAAATACTTTCTATACTTAAAAAAAGTATGCGTAGGCAAGAAGAAGGCCTCCTGTCAGAGCACTGCATGGGGCTTAATCACTTGGCTCCTGATGCCTTCAGCAAGAGTTGTTCATCCCAAGTCCCATGCAATGCTTCAGGAAAGGCAGCCCACATTCTCATAGTTCTCAGAACAGATTTGACTATTTAAAAACTTTGGCATAAAGTTTCTTTAACCAAACAAAACTGAACTCCTTGGGCTAAACCCATCCCTCGAGGAACTCCACTGGAGTCCAGGATGCAACAGTAGGACTAATCTGGTCCATATTTCTTCTTTCCCCAGTAAAAGCCTCTCTTGTATTTCTCTACCTCCACTCCCACACCCCAGTTATTGGGGCATTTATCTCCCAGGTTTATCATAACCTATTGCCTTCCTACTTTTTTATTCCCTGCCCCCCCTTCAAAGTCTCAGTGGAATTTATTTGTCTTTGCAGTACTGTAGCGTCTTGGCTTTCTACAACACACAAACAGAAGGGACGTCTGATGTGAGCAGAGAGAAGCAGAACAAAGGAGACTTTAGTATTCCCATTGTAGCCTTTGCAAACTGAGACATAGAGAGATTGACTTGTCCAATGTCAGACAGAAAGTTTGTGCAGAGCTGAACCCTCATTTCCCCAATGCTTTACTCATACAAACATCCCTTTGTTTTCCAGCAGAATATAATCCTCCTTTTTCTTCTCTTTACACTTCTGGTTTCCTCCTCCTGCCCTTCTCTCTCCATTATTCTTTCCTTCTGCATTTATGCCTCAAATATTTACTTTTTGTGTGTGCTAAACCCTCTTTAACCCCTTCCTCCCCTTCCTGCAGGCTATTGTCTGTCCCTGCAGGGCTGTGAGCCTTCCCAGTTTGATTTCTCTGCTTTTCCACAAGCCACACAGAGGGGCTTAGCCAAGGGCTGCTGGGGCCTTTAGCGCTGGGATTTTGCTCATTGGTTCAAAGGCAGACAGGCCACAGCATGGCACAAGCATTTGGTTGAATAGAAGCAACATGTGCTCCAGACTAGTATTTTAGCACCATCTGGCAGAGATAAATGAGGCTGGACATTCTGCATCTGCTGATTGCTCCTCTGTGGACAGCAGCCTGATCCCTGATGCAAAGAAAGAGCATTTTGGTGCCCTGAGCTCCCCAGGAGCCTGCAAGGCTCTCCTGTCATCCTTCCCCACTGCAGACACCAGAGGAGCAGGCTTTAATTTCACGGAGGAAGGAAGGAAGGATTCAACTGAATTGAATCTAAAGACAGCACCAGGGAGAAAAAACCAACAAAATTAAGCTGTAAATATTATTACCAACTAGTAATGAAGACTAACCCAGAACTATATGTTTCTCTGTAATAACCAATAAAAGATAATACCTGGTCTCACAGGAAGCATTTAGGACTGCAGAATTGGAGTGGCAGGGGTAGGGTGAAAGTCAGGTTGGATTAGGACCACAGCCCTAGGGCAAGGATGGTGGCTGTGCCCCTGCATGCTCCTCTGTTCACTTCCTCCAGCCACCAGTTCCAGTGTGCAGACTGACACACAGATCCATGCCATAGCTTCAAAAGTTGCAAGAAGCTTGGACACCAAATATACAGTCTGCACAAAACATTAATCCCACTGAACTACATGCCACACTCTTTATCCAGGCTGAGACAAAAGTCATATGCATTACATTGCTGCATTTATTCTAAAATTAAAAGATGAATGTTGAGTTTATATGTAATAGCTAGGTTCAGTCCAAGACTAATATTATTTTCTCTGTGTTTCTTTATACTGTCCTTATTTCTATTAATTATACACCACTTCTGCTTGCTGAAATATCCTTCTGGTCACAGCAACACTAAAGGCTACTTCCCCTTCCAAGTTTTGCCAGTGTGCGTCAGAGGGTCCGGCTGCTTTTCTCCCCCTGTACACCAACAGGTCGGTCCCTGTGATTTCTCACTGCTCGAATCACACAGGGACAGCCCCTGCCAGCACAGCCCCCTCCCCTCCCCTGCCTGTAACACCGAGAGAGGCAGGGCTGAGGTCTGGGGGACCCTGCTAATTGCCGAGATTGTTATTCCTGCCACGAGGTACTTGGCAGCATTGAGCCTCCCAGCACAGCCTTTGAACATCCACACATTTTAACAGTAGCCTCAGCTTGAAATCAAGCCAAAGAATAGGCAAGGCCTCAAGAAAGATAGGGTGGCTTGCAGCAAGCATGCAAATTCATTAGCCTGTGTGCACGTGTGGCCTCTAATAAGCCGTGTTCAGCATCTGAAGCCCAAAACACCCCACCCTGTGCATCCCACCTCAGCCAACAGCCAGGCTTTGCCTATTCATGCAGCAAAAAACCATTCAAAGCATCACAAGGATACTGAATTTATGCACAATCTGCAGTGGAGGCTCTGCTTCAACTTCATCCATGGGGGATTTTACTCATTTCATTTTAAACATACACTAATAGAGATGCCAAGAGAATGCAATGGCTGTGAGTCAATCTTTTGCACATTTCCTTTTCATTTTCATCAGGACTTTGGAATCAGGCTGAGATCTTTCAGTTCTTACTCTTAGAAAAATAATTAGACATTATAGGTAACCCTGTGGATAGCACATCTGACTGCTAGTCAAAAGACTTGGCTCTATTTGTGGTTCTGCTCCTAAATTGCTTTATGATTTTGAACAAGCTGTTTTAACTGTGCCAGATCTTGGTTTTCCTCTCTACAGAACGGAAATAATGACTGCCCACATTAGTAAAGCACAGTCAGGTTCACAGACCTCAAAAGCACCTTTCAAACATGAATTAATTTTGTCTGAAAAAACCTCACTGGGTTCTCTGAGGCAGAGAACTGTTGCAGTGCACTTTTATAGACAGGCAAAAATGAGGCATCAACAGTAGGAAAGACTTTCCCTGGTGATCATAGAAAGGACTTTCTGGGAAGGAACAGGAGACATTAGGAGAATTGGAAAAATTAGATCATCTGACACAAAATCCTGTGTTTTATTTCTTAAGTGTACAAGGGATAGCTGTGCTACCCTAGAGGGAAATAAGTATATTCAGCACCTTGAGCTTTTAGTGGTTAAGTTTCTTGCCATCTACAGATTGCTCTACACATCAGTGACCACCCAGATGCAACAGTATTTTATGGTGTTAATAAACAGCTATGGGCCATTTGTAATCTGAAGTCACATTTTAAACATGCCCATGGTCTCTATCCAGGCCTAGTGTGCATGAATATTTTCTTTTCATTTCACTCCTCTCTCAATTACAATTGGGCTTCTTATGGAAACATTCCTCAGAATTTTATAATCCCATAAAAATTTTAGAACTGCTGATGGATTCCTGCATGAAGGATGCAGGCCCTCTTTGAAGCTGTAGAGGCTGGGTACCCCGAGTTCCATGCTCTATTAAATTCTGTAGGTTAGAATAATATCCTTTAACTGGCATTGGTTTAGTCAACAGGCTTTTTCCAAAAAGCTGCAAAAGGGCATCTGCCAGCACCTGTCACATAGCAGTGACATGCTTAGGGTTTCCCACCCGTGTCCCAGAAAACCTCCTTACTCACATCCTGGAGGTCCCCAGCCACCAGTAGCTTCTCCAGGACAAAAACATAAAATAAAATATCTAATTATGTACAACATTGAGGAGGCACTTTGCTGAAACGCCAGCCATACAAAAGAACCATATGCCAGTGCCCCAAGTGTGCTTTGCAAACATCTGCCTCTCAAGGGGATTTCATGCCAGACACTAAGAAAGCAACTTTAATTAGAGGCCAATTGAGATCCTTGTCCCAAAGCCTGTGACTGCCCTAGAAAAGAAAAAAACAATCCTAAACAAACAAGGCAATTGCATTTCCCCCCCATGTTTAAAAACACTCTACATTTTCACTTTTTAATTTTTCTGACAGAGTTCAACATGCCCCATACAGACTGATAAAGTTCCCACTGCCTTCAGAAAAATCCCTGTCCAGGAAGGATGGTTGCATCTAATGTGAACGTCAGAGTGGGTTTTAAATTAGTCATTTTTGACTGTGGTTCATTCAACATTCACAAACTAGCACCTCACAATTAATTAGGCTTACATATCCCCTGTCTCACGTCGCCTCAAATCCCTTCTGACTGGATATATTTCTGCCTTTGCTCATCTCCTTTGGTCCCTGTTTCTTTCTGCCAGGGCTTATGATTTCAGCATGCAGCTATTGTGTCATCCTGGGAAGCTGATTTAAAGAAAAAAAAAAGAAAAAAAGAAAAAGAAAAAAAAAAAAAAGGAATAAAAGAAAACCTAAATCTGCAATTCAAAGAGGAGTTTTCCCTTCCTGTGCATGAATTCCCTGGTTAGGGATAAAGCGATATCCATGCCCTAAGCTCTTGACACAGGGCAGGCAAAAGTAGAAACTGTCCCTGCTGAGGGGTACATGCAAGACTAGCCAAAGCCCTGGAGGGATCACAGAGGCTGCTCCCACCCCTGAGCAGGACACAGTTCATCCAAACAGGGCAGTTGCAGGTCTTTGGGTAATGCATCTCTGGACAAACCAAGCAAAACCAAGGCAGCAAGAAGAGCAGCAGAAAGCTCTCCAGCTGACATCAGGCAGAGGTTAGGGGCACATCAGGCAGGCCAGTCACAGGGAAAGGCTCACAGGCTGCATTGTGATGCTGGGCTACTCCAAGAGTCACTCTCCACAGCCCTTACCTGGAGAGCAGGACCCCCTGTCACACCCCACTCTTCTGTCCTTATTACAATTTCCCAGGGCCCACTACTCTGCAAACCAATCTACAACCAACTCCAGACCACCAACAGGGCCCGTGCACAACACACTTGCAGCTGCCTTCAGATTGCCCAGACCTCTCTGACCAAGCACTGAATTGTGAAGCGGCAACAGCAGCAGCTCCTCCGAGGGTCTGGCCAGGAAATTCGCTGGGTGTAACAGCAATAGCTGTAACTCCCCCACCAGCATCCCACATCCAAACAAAACCAGGGCAAACATCTTACATACATCAGTGGGAAAGGGAAGGCAAGACACTCACAGGACTAAATAATTTATCTGCCTCTCTTGCGGATACTGACATTTTTGACACACATTAAACATTAATGAAAATGATTTTATGGATGGCTGAGTCATGCCAGTCAATGGATAATCTCCTGCCTCTCCACCTGCCCCTTTCACCCTCATCTGGCTCCTATCGCAGAGTGCAGCCACTTGTAACTCTGCCCTCTGAAAGAGGCCAGGCTCCCCCAGATGCCAAAGAGCAGAGCAAAAGCTCTGAGGGGGATGAACAGACCCCAGTGAACACATGGACAAGAAGCAAGCTCACGGAGCCCTAACCCCTCTGCAGTTAAATTCACAAAACTGCTGTTTTGTTAATTAGTTAACACGAGATGCTGTGAATCATTTTGGAAAGCAAATTACCTCCCTGATTTCCAAAAGCTTCCTAGCTGCATTTCTTTTTTTAACTTACTATTTTTTCCTTCTCTCAACGTATAAATGCCAATTAAATTACTGCCTGCCTCTGTTTAATCTAATGTTAGCCTACTCATATTTTCAGCTGCTCCCCGATGCCAGCATGGCCCCTTATGCCCAAATCTCTTTAGCATGCTAGTATAAATTTTTATAGCCCTAAGACTTAGTGCTGTAAGAAGCTTGACATTTTTGTGCTAATAAGCTGTGATGTTATTGTAATGTTGAATTCAAAAGGATCACTGATAGGTTGAAAATGCAGCCTTCTTTTAGTTTGTTCCAGCTAAGGACACAATAAAGAGATGACTGGGATTAAAGTCTCATGAGCTTTCTGGATCTCTTTGTGGACAAGCAGCCTTTAAATTTGTTGAAATGATACCCACTGGAAGGTAGAGTTACAAAAATCCACAACAGGCAAGTTTCAAAGACAGAGGGTATGCATTCAATCTCATCTCATCTATCATAGAATCATAGAACCACTGAAGTTGGAAAAGACCTTTAAAATCATCAAATCCAACTGTTAACCCAGCACTGCCAAATCCACCATTAAACACACTGGACTGTGATTCTAGATAGCAGAGTTACCAGAGTATGTTCTCCATCCCAAACATAGCTTTCTTTATGGAACAGGCTAAAAGATTATCATCTAAACACAGCAAATTGCCTTCTTTTCACTAAGGGGGAGCTCAGAGCTGCACAAATAACTGGTTACACGTTAATGAGATCTGACTGATCTCCAGAGGGTGCAAGCTGCTGCTCTATAGATCCCAGACAGCTGGAGTCAGATGACCATCCAACTCCTCCCTGAAACACAGGGAAATAGTCTGGGGCTCCTCTTTCCAGCCCATTGCCAGGTTGCATTTTTTCTTTCAATGGAGGTGACAGAAGTGCAATATATTGGCGATGATATTTTAATTTCAAAGATTGGATTATAAAATCATTTTCCCACACACATTTCCCTTCTTCTGAACAGATTTTACTGGTTGGTGGTTTCACTGAGCAGCATGCTCTGCAAAAAACAGCAATTCCAGGTAGGAGGAAATTGCCACATTCAACGTGTCAGTAACAGTCCACCAAGTTTATTAGATAGGTTTCAAAAGATAGGGAAATTACATTTTGATCTGAGATGACCTATTGCAGCCTGTAAAACCTTACTACAGGTGGCTGTCGAGCCTCCCTCTAGTATAACATTGTGGAGCAGACCCCAATCTAAACCAAGCTAAATCAACCAAAGGACATTTAATACCTTCAATTAATAAGAGATGAGGAGAAAACACAGTTTCTCCCATATGTCCTACTGCAAGTGAGATTTCACTCCTTTGGCTGAAGCAGTTTTAATAACCCATTTTTTTATTTTTCCCCAGCCAGAAGTTTATCCTGCATAAACATCTCATGCCAAACTTCCCTGCTCTCCCACACAAACATGCAGCCACACACACCTTCTTATATTTGGCTTCTAACATTGCTGATAGAAGAACAGACCATGTACAAATTTCCAACCTACAACTCAGTGCAGGGTTTCCATGAACTTTCTGCAAGCTCCAGCTCTGCCGCTGGAATGACTTGTTCATTATATTAGTTGTTCAATAACTCTTAGGCACTACCATAATACTGCTCTGAATAAACAATTCACAGTCAGAAGTCAATGTAACATTAGGAGCGATGACAAATCAGAAATAGAAAACTAGCTGTACAAAGGAAAAGAAAGCAATGCCATCATGTTTTTCTGCCTGCTTACAAAAAAAAGCAGAGTGAAAGATGGATTGGAGAGAACAGATTCATCACACTTTGGCTTCATTACTGTAATAATTAATTTATATTAGCAGGTGCACATTAAGAAGATCTGTTTCCACCCCTCTGCCACCACCAGCTGGTGCAACATGCATGTGTCAGTCACAGGAAATAGTAATTGTGCTGATGCCCCTCACCATCTCCTAGACCTGCATTCTGCAGCTTTTTATGGGTCCAGCCAGCAGCACTGGTAGAGATGTACAAACACATCACAGAGAGCAGTTTTACCCCAAAGTGCTTAAAGTGACCAGAGCCAGCTATGGTGGGAGGCAACCAGATGCGTAACTTCATTTCCCATATTTCATGGGAGTCTGACTGATGGCAGAGTGAAGGTGTCACAGCCAGGTATTTGATACAGGATGTTTATATTAGCCTTTTATAAACCTTATATTTATAAAACTGCACTGGAAAAGTAGCTATGATGTTCCACCCAGAGCTTTTGTGTAGCATGGAAATGTTCATGAGTCCGCAGATCTCTGGTTTATATCTCTCCCGGTGGATCCCACCGCAGGATTTGGTCCAACATCAGAGTTCTCAGATATTATTTTGGACTGAGAGGTCCAGAAAAATATCCTCTTGATAATGCCTACTTGCATCTTGTGATCTGATGGAAATTCAGCCTTTAGAAATACGTCTACTCCCTCTCTCACTTTGCCTAGGAAGCCCTATCAAATGTTGTGATATCCATTTATAGCAACTCCAGAAAGCTGAGATACATGACACTGGCTACTAATGAAAGCCACAGGATAGAGCAATAATGACATCTTGGGAACAAAAAATGCATTCTGAAATATTATAGAAAGAAAGTTATCAGGCAGGAGATGTACAAAATTCAATTTTCTGAGTGGTATACTGGCTTAAATGATACAAACAATCTTTTCATGGCCATCAAATGAAGCTTTTTTTGCAAATGGTTTGTGAACTCACAAAAAGAGAAAAAACCAAAGAGATAAACAGTGTCATCTTCCCCTGCATGGAAGTGCTACAGTACTGAGCACACTGCCTGCTATAAGACTACTGACAATTAAGGATGTATCAGCCTGAGCAGTATCTCTGTCTGCATGTATCTGATCTGCCCATTACCATTGTCCTCTGCCACACAGCGCATCCATGCTTTTCATGGAATAAATATCCATTGAAGCCAAAGTGGCAAGTCAGCTGAGCACATAAATTGCCCAGGTTCTACCCGGTGACAAGAATAATTATCTTTCCAAATCCACTTTAAAACCCTGACTAAAGAATACTTTCTGAAGAGGTCAAGCCCTGATGATAGCTAATACTTTCAAATGAATCTTTGTTATTGCCCAAATACAAAGAGCTGTTTTAACGCATCACGACAGCAGAATGCCTCTTCCAGGAGCAAGCTCACCCACATTTCTGCAGATCATCACTTAAGTGTTATGTAAGTCATACGACTTTCTGGCTTTGAAAGATTGCCCTTTGATGTCCAACAGACAGATGCTAGCATAAAAAGATAGGGGGGAGGAAAAAGTCCAAGCTCTGCACAGCCAGCAGTAATCAAGAGAACAGCAGTGGGCTTGCTTGGAGACCAAGCAAGCGATAGCAGCTGAGCAACCTCCTCACCCCTTTGCTTCCAAAAAGTGTTTAGCAATAGCATAGCTACAAAAGTGCCAGTAAGGTGAAGTGCCCTAAGTCATCAGTACCAGTTCAGTGGCTCTGCAACCACTTTCAGCACCATTAGCTCAGGAGCACCCACCACCGGTAGAAATCCAGAAAAATAGTGCACTTGAAGCCATAACACCAGTTAGTCCCTTGGGTGTCAACAGTTTGGGGAACAGTGTGATGTAGCTTACACTACCACTGTCACTGCTGTTCCAGAGATAAACAGAAGGCTTCTGTCACCACTGTTTTCAATCCAGTCCTTTTCATAAGCGTTGCCATTCAACTATAATGATTGTTTTTTTACGTGTGGTTCTACTCAGAAAACTGACTCCATAAAAACAGAATCATGGAGTTCATGTTTATTGCATCTCAATGATTTCCAGATCAAATGCAGTCAGTTTACAAGTAAAAAAGATGTTTGGTTTGTTTTTCCAACTACCAGGTCTACAAACTCATGCTGGGCTCTAGAAGTTAAGATGTCATCTTCTTGGCTTGTATTGCAAGATTGCAAGAGGAATGAAAAAGAAATCTGCTCGCCTGCTCCTGGAGTGGCTGTGTATTTCCAGCTTCAACAGAGATAACAAGGAATAAAAATGGAGACAATATTTTCAAACCCACTTATCTAATTCTGCACTTCAGGGCTCCAGAAAGGTAATCTGATTTTAAAAGCTACTCCAAGGGCAATTCAAAGTGACAAAACTTAAGTACCACTTAAAATTTTACTGCATATTTAGGTACATAAATAGTATGTACCTAACTTTAGACACCCATTTTTCAAAACTGTTCCCCTTAATTTAGTCAGCAAATTAATCAGATTTGCATGTGATTACACACAGATAGCAGATCATTTCTGTAGGAAGGTGTTATTTTTATATAGACACTTGTCGGAGCCGAATTGCATGTTAAACTAAAATTTATGAGTCCGCTGGCTGAGTCAACATTAACTATTTGACAGCTGCAAATTATTGCATTGCAGACATGAACAATTTGCTTACAGAGACCAGTGTGCTCACATGTAACTTAACCATTCCTCAGCTGTCTGTCTGTAACCCCCAGTGTTGTAGGGGTTAGCACGTTTTCCTCCTGGCAACTCTGACAGGTTGTAATCAGGTATCTGAGCCCCATTATCCTGCACATGAAAGAAACAAGATGTTCTAGGGGCTGCGGAACAGATTAGCTTCCTACCATGTTGACATACAGATACTCTAACTCTTTGTTATGTCTTCTATGAGTTCCCTGAAGCAAAAATTTTCAGCCATGCCTTGGCTTCTCCTCATTTCATCCCCCAATACATCCAGCTTTTTGCTCTGGGCTCCTGTGCCGAGTGTTTTTGATGCCACCAGTGAAATATGTGTTATACCCACAGGGCTGCTCTGTGGATCCCAGTGTGATGGTCACCTCGAGTCTTACAAAGAGTTTGCAGAAGCATTAGCTTTGAGGTGTTTGTGAAACACAGATTCATGGTGGGTAAACTGAGGGAACATTTGCTCCATTACCCAGTTGTACAAAGCTTTCCTTCGTGCACAGGTGCACTAACGCTGATCACCCCATCCGGATTTGCGCTTTGCCTCCTCCATCCCTTGTGCCTTAGGGAGTTAATGACAATGTCTGATGGCAACCAAAGAGATAATGCATAAGAGCTTACAGGAAAAGTGGGCTGAAAATAAAGGCTGGGAACATGGCCAGCCTTTGCAGATGTACTGAGTTAGCGAGTTCTGAGGAACGTTCCAAAACATTAGCCAGTGTTACACACCCAGCCTTTCCATGCTGGTTTCATAAGCCAGAGGTGCCTGCTTGCAACCACAGTCCTGCCAGGCCATCCTTGCAGCTTTACTGTGTCTTTCCTCCCTCCAACAAGGACAAGCAAGGGTTTTTAATTAAATGCTAACATTTTTAGCTAAGTGTAAAATTGTTGATTTGGAAAGCAGCGCACATGGCTTTCATCGTTAAGGAGAGCTGTGATCAATTTAACATCAGGCCAATTATGGCTGTTACGGTGCTGAGAGATGTATTTCTGTTCTCTGGATCTCTTTATATATTCAGGTGTAAGCTAAGCAAGTGCAGCCTCAAATGCTATGTGTGCTGCTTAGAACATACTCACTCCCATCAATCATGCAACCTTTTAGTGCCAGGCAACTGCCAATCTTTTCCCAACCAGCCCCAGACAAGGTCTTGCCCATGATGATGAAATCTGCCTGGAGATTTTAGAAACTCACAGTCACACAAGGCAAGGCTGCTGCTCCTGCAACAAGCCACTGCTGACTTGCCTTCATAAACTGCCAAGGGGACTCTGAAACAAGCACAGTGAGAAGGAATGGGTGTACTTGTGGCTCACTTCGTCCTCCGGATGATATTTTCCCAGCAGTAGTCACAGCTCGTGCTATTTGAGTCATCCTCATCTGAGGATGCGAATAGTTCCCAACCGGTAACACAGCGTTTCTGCTCGCAGGCTGAGAGCTCAGCTTCTCTGCCAGTGCTCCAAGCTGAGCCCAGTCCTGGAGAGCTATGGGCTGCTCCATGTCAGAGGAAGGGCCTTGTACAGATGGCATGGAAGGATGGAAGACAATGAAATGCTTGGTGCTGGAGGGAAAATTGAGCCCTCACAATACTAATGACTTTAGACTTTGGATTAAACCCTGTCCTTTGTCAGGTTGATGCAGAGAGAAGGAACACTTGACAGTATTCAGAGAATTGTAGATTTACCCCACTGAAACCATCCTTCAGTTCCACACTTCTGTGTGACTTTCATCATGGTTTCTCTGCAAATTATTTTAATTCTTTATAAGAAGAAATGCATTTGCCTTGCCATTTACAACACAGAACGTTGCATAGTTACTTGAATTTTCATGAAAAAAATAACATTTCATTGGAATCTAAGTTGAGTAAATTCAGATATCTGAAAGAAAAAGCAGCATCTTGTGGGAAGTTGTAATTATTCCAGACAACAACAACAACAACAAAACAAACAAAAAAATCCAGAAAATTCAGAACTGAATTACATGTAAAAGCAAACCACTACAGCTGAAGTATGGAAATCAGTGTTTAGGCACACTAGCAACAATTCAGAGCCTCCAGAGATATCAAGGAATGAGTACACAGCTATGGCTAGTACACAGTACTACTGATAGCTGAAGATTAAATTGATATTGAAAGCCCTTTGCAGATTAAATTGATACTGAAAGCCCATTTCATTTTTTATCTTTCCCTTATTAAATTATTTTAGGATGAGAAAAAAGAAAGACCACATATCCGTCTGCTAAGAGTAGCACAGAGGTATACTACATTAATCTGGCAATAAAGCCATCATGGACAATCCATTGGCTAAAAGCTTCAGGAAGTATATCTTACTCAAAGTTGCTTATAAATTAATTAATGCCAAGAAACATTTACTGCCTTATAAACATGGGATGTTTCTAACCATTCATTTTACTGTTATCCTGCAAAAAATAGCAGATGATGAAGATACCCAGATGTCAGTGCAGGTCTCAATCCATTTTTGAGGCTTGTTTCAGAACGCTCTCTTGCAATTAGTGCTGAATCTACACTTGTATTGTACTCCTTTGGAAGGACATGGCCTTCTCTTCCTTGGTGTACCCTCTCTGAAAGCCTGTGAAGAAGGTAACTCATGTCACAGTGAGGCAGAAAAAAGCTGTAGGTGGCCCAATTTGTGTAATCTTCCCCCAGTGCCATGCAGCTCTTCCTGGGGTCTTGCTGTGCCAGCTTTTGTCTCCAGGAAGCTCTGACATTTTCCTTGGTGGTCCCAAGATGAGGAAGGATAATGGTTCCCAAGGTTAGCCAGAAACATTTGGTTTTTAATTCTGGCCACTGACATAACTTGTGATCACAAGCAAATCGTTCAGTTTTCCAGCATCTTGGTTCACCCATATGCTGGGGACAGCATGTTTCCTTGCCTCCCAAGAGCAGCCACAGAGCCTGGAAGCAGCATCTTGTCTTTCCACTGGCCAAGAAAATTTCTTACCATCAGTGCAAAGTGGGTGTTTTTTCTGTATGATTTGCTCAGAGGGAAGTTAAAAGGCAGAAAGCAAAGATATAAAGCTGTTCTTGAAAGAAAATGTCCATCTCTAAAAAAGTGAGAAAATATTCAAGTGCCACACATTAGCACTGCTGCCAAGTGGAGTCTTGAGCAATTAGTCTGCTGATTGCTTGAATTTCACTGGGTGTAATCTAATTTACCATCAGTGCAAGCCTCAGTATATTTCCAGCACATCGTGGTCAAGAGAGCTACTCCCGGCTGCCCCACTGCCCTGTTGTGACCCAGTGAAGACCTTCAGTTGCAATCCAGCACTCAGTGCAAATATTTAGTGAAGGAAGTGAGAAATCGGAGTGGCAATACTGCATTTAGAAATTCAGAAAGAAAACCAGCTTGTCTGAGTCATCCCTGAGCTTTCAACACACACATCTGAGCAGGGTTGCTCCTATTCTGGAGCAGTCGCCACGGAGAACAGTAAAGCAAATCTGCTGTGTGGGTGAAGGGAGAGAGGCATGGGAAAGCCAAGTCCCTCACTGGGGTCATGCAGGGGGTTATCACAGGCTCAGGATAAACCCTTGTTCCTTGCACAGAGCCCTGTGCCATGAACTGCCTGGCCTCCCCTGACACAGAGCAGGACCAAACCAGGCACTTGCTTATCCTGCATGCTGCAGATGTTTATGGGTGTCTTTACTAAACACTTCCAAAAGGCGCTCATCTCAGAAGCATGTTTATCACATTCCCAATCTTCTGAGCTTTCAAACATTTCATTAGATCTGAAATTCCCACCACAGCAAGTGGTGATCCTCAGAACGTACAAGAGTCTAGTTGGTAAAAGAGGCATTTAAGCACAGAGTGGGTGTTAGCCCAAATCTATTCCTCCTCTTGCCTTCCTTATATCTGACAGAGACTGCACTAAATTTCTGAGTAAAAACAGGTACCAAAGTCGGCAGATTTGAAAATAAAGCATGAAGCCACATACATAATCACTGGGGGGCTGGAGCATATAACTCCTCCATCTTCAGGCCTGAAGGCTGCCAAGACAGTTGCAGAAAGGAACTGCAGTGTAGGGCAACGAGCACAAGTCTTTTGTAAAATGGTTTTTGCAAAGCAGGAATACTTGGTCACTAAACTCATCACCTTCAGCTTTTAAGGTATATGCCCCAACTTGGTGTGGCATGTTCAGTGAAATAAGGATGAAAATTTGGTCCTCAATAGGAAAACCTACACACTCAAATCTGGAGTAATCAGTTGTCAGGTGAACCAGACTGATGCCAAACTACCTCTCATTTAAAATATTTGTCCCATATGGTTGCATGTGAGGTGCTAAGCGGGACATGGAGACAGAGCTAGCAGTCAGCAGTGTTTCACGTGTAGTTAAAAAACTGAGAGCTGCAGAAAGATGCCCTCTGCTTTCATTCTTCCAGGCAGAGAATCACATCTGGACCAAAAGCTAAAGAGAAGACTCATCAGAGGCACTACAGCTTCCTATTCTGGAATACTTGGTTAGATGGACTGTGATTTTAAATTGGGTCAACTAATCAATAATGTGGTAAAAGAAATTAAAAAGAAATGCAAACCAAAAATAAAGAAAAATAACAATGGGCAGAAATGTTACATGATGCTATTCATGACTAGGTTATCTAGTCTATCTTGTTGAATATAGGTAAAACCCTAAAAAAGGAAGGTCTTGTAAAATCATGGCTCAGGCCTGTTACTTTGGCTAAGTAGAAAAGGACTGTGGGAAAGGGACTCAGCTGAATTAGAGGTAGAAAAACAAGTTATGTAACCATTGCGTGTTCACATCATGGTATATGGTGGTTGGTCGAATTATGTTTGTTATGTTTGAAAACTACATAACTGATAATGGGCTAACTACTTAAAAAGGCATGGTTTTTGCAATAAAGCAGCTCTTCTTTGCACCTGGCTGGGGACTCTGCCACTACAGACCCACACCCACAATCTTTGTCCTTCTTATCGCTGTCCTGTCGGGGACACCAGGTGTCACACAGGACTTGTAGCTGTGAGTCAAATCTCTTCCTCTAGACTGGAGATACATCCAAGGTCTCAGATGTATCTCCATTGCAGTGGGTCCCAGCCACATGTTCTTCTGCATAGCAGGCCAAATTCCAAGGTCTTTCCATGGCCTTTTTTAGGCCAAGACCTGGATCTTGTTATGAGGGGACTTGTGCTGAAAGGCAGTCAAGAAATTATAAATAAATGTGCTCATCTCCAATCTCTCCAGGCTGCAGCCAAATTTCTTTATAGAAGCTTCCTGTTAGAGAACTGGTGTCATCTGGGAGACAATGCTTCTCATTTCTTCATGCTGAATACATATTTATTCAAGTCACAGATACATACTATTTATTGAAAACAGGGTAATCTAACTATCCTATGATCTTCCTTTAACCCAACCAGAATTTATAAGAACTTAATGCAGTATCTAGTGCTTTCCTAAGAGAAAAAGATTGTGTGATACCACAGAACTGCCAGGTCTTCCTAGATGAAAGTGAAATGGGGTAAGAACAGACAGATAATAAGTGAAAATCAGAACAATGGATTTAAAAAAAAAAAAAAAAAAAAAAAGAGAAAGAGAGACAGGAAGACTCACTTTTAAATGAAAATAATATCCTGCTAAATTGCATGATTAAGAGTCAAAAGAAGAAAATTTGAATGTGGCACAAGTTAAAAGAAGTACATTTTATACAGAATTTTTTTTATCCTGTCTTCTAAATAGTCAATGATCTGTTACACATAAAGCTGTAGGATGGTAATTGGAAACAGAGTCTAGTCCCATGACAGGAAATAAACTCTTATCAATGGCTTTTGCAGATCTCAGTCAAACCATTGGGAAATTGGTAGTCTTGAAAATTAATACGTAAGACCATGATCTTAGAGATGGATATAGCAAATACAGTTATCTGTAATGAGTTCATACCGGGGTTTTTTGCCATAAAGATAACCCTTGAATAAGAAATCCAGCCATTTCCTGGTTTGGACTTTGTCAGAGTTCCTGGTAACAGCATTGAGAAGAAAACCCACGTAATTTGCTTGGCAATCTGAGACAGCCTCCAGCTTCCAAACAAGTGCAAACATGAGATTTTCTAGCATCTCATGAGCTGAGCTAAAGACAATAACAGAGCATTATATAACGTGACAGAAACCCATTTTCACCATGATCCATTAGTGCAGTTGAATCACTCAATTCTGCACTGATCATTCAACATTAATTGGGGCAAATTAAGTTATAATTTATGACTGTTCTTTTTCATAATTACTTATGAAAGGAAATAGTGAGAAACTAATAATTAAGATTATGAGGAAAAGCTTCAGAATAATTTGTTAAACAAGAGTGTCCTTTCTTTTCCTTCCCCTTTCTCCCTGCTTAGAAACAGCCTAGTAACTTACCTCTTGGTTACCTGAGCTGTTATTTGCAGCTTTGCCTCAATACCCAACTCCCAGGAAACAGGAAATTCACAGCACTCTGTCTCTGGATGCACAGATGGGATCTATGTCCATATTGGTATGAGAGACACACAACAGCCAGTAGACATGATAGGACAGTGGAAAGTGTTTGTTATAAAAAGAAAGGAAAAAGGACGAGAAGAAACCAGAATAGCCAGGAGATCTGGGAACCAAGGGAAGAACCCCTGAGTTTGAGGCAGATGCATCCTTACAGACCAACAATTCAGGCACAGTGTGACTTCTGCACCGGGCCTGAGCCTCTCTTTTTCCAGAATGATTTGGACCCTTAATGAAATCAAGAAATCATTTCAAACAAGACCAATAACTACTGCTTATCTTATATACATAGAAAAGGAAATTTAACTTAGGCCCAAAGGCAAATTACAAAGAAACAGAAAATATCTAGCTATGTAACCTCATTCCTTTTACAGCCTATTATTCCCTGCATATTGTCAGTCCTCTTCAATTAAATGCCCTGTGCTATTTTAAAGGCTATTAATCAGTGCCAGTTCAAATAGATGTTGTAAATTCATGCAGATGAGGAAGACAGACATCCAAGTCATAATTCTTTATTTCAGGCTAACTTGCTCAAGTTATAAACTGCCTTTTTGAACATAAAACTGTCCTGAATGATCCATTTTTCCATGGTGATCAGAAGACAGGGTGTGGGGTTGATAAGAACATGCTGATATTTAGCACTAAAACCTCATCAAATCTTTCCAGACAAGATAATATTCAAATCCAGAATCTGAAATAAAAGCAGTATGCAATTTCTTGTCCAAGCTAAAAATCCATGATCATTTTGTTCCCATTTTTCTCCTGTAAGAGAGTTTTCTTAGACAGAAGATATTTGTTGTAGAAAAATCCTGAAGGAGTTGACACACGTAAAAAGACTTTGTTTCCCACCCTGCTTTCCTGTTTACCAAGTAGCAAATCTTGCCTGAATTTCTCAACAGTACACAAAGTTAACTAGCAGATAAATAAAACACTGCCAGCAAACACAACATTAAAAGGCCAAGTCAGTTCGTACTATCCATGCATGAAACACCCACTGAAAATGATGGGAAATCTTTACATGGAATCACTGTGGATTCAGAACCAGGTGGTAGTGTGGAGTGTATAAAACAGAAAAGCTGGACCTTGATTTCTATTTTTGAAGATAATACATCTTTAAACAAAAAAAGGAGCAAGTTACAGACTGGTGATAGGCTCAAATGATGGCTGTTTTCCCAGGAAAGAACATAAAACCTTGTTAGTGTAAAGAGTGATGATGGCTTTTCACTTTCCTGGAGAAGCAGAGAAGGATTTTTAGGACAGCTCACAAGAGGAGGTTTTCATATCAAAGAGCAGTGGAATGTACAGACAATCAAGCAGTTATAAATGCATTTGATTAGCTACCACATTAAAAAGTTTGGCAGAGCCATTACCTATCTTCTAGGCAAGAGGAATGTGTGCCCCAGCCTGCTCAAGCACTCACTGATGCTCAAGCTGGCCCCATTTGAGTCAGCCTCTTGGTCACCCTGACACAAGTAACCACAAGAACTCCACCATCTGGAAATTCTTCCTGGAGACTCTTTACTGCAAGAGTTTGGGTCTGTAATGAAGATACACAGGGCAGTGAAAAAGCAGAGCCAGAACAGCAGAAGCTGGACACGGCTTCAAGATAAAGATGCTACTTATACTGTCCCTATGGTCCTCCCTCACCTGTATTATCACCTATCATAATTTTCTCATATTATAAAAGTAGCATCCTCCTAAGCCCAGGGATGATGAACACCCTTTCCTCTGCCAAATTTCTCATGTCATATGTCTCTAAGAGAAAAGATGGTTCTTTTTGTTCTTGCCCACAGCAGCAAGCCAAAAATAACAAAAATAACAAAACCCTCCCAAACAACAAAAAACCCTACACACGCACACCAATCCCTCATCAGAAAAACCCAAACCAAACCAACACATAAAACTCTACATCTACAAAAAAAAAACCCACCCAAACAAAACATAAAGCTATTCAGCATTTTTTGCTTCTTTGAAATACTACAAGTACTTTGGACAATAAATCAGGATTTTCAAAGGGATGCCCATTTGGGGAACATAGTTTCTTAGCAACTGTAAGAGACCTCTTAAGGAATAGAGATTTCAAGAAGAGAAGTGATGAGTGTGCTCTAAACCTTGATTCTTTTTAGGAGGTTCCAGAAGGGTAATTTGAAAATATAAACCCTCAAAACATCTGCTTCCACCGGCAAAATTTCATCTCAGGGTCTTATCAGACACAGCCTGCTGGATCCCTTGTGCATCCTCCTCCTGCTCCCACTAAAGTAAGGTGTTATTGTCAGTTCTGTAAGCAGGTCCTGTTTACTTTAAGATCAATCTTTCAACATGCTTAGGAAGTTCAAACAAGCACTTGGCTGTAAATCTGAGAGGTTTACCCAGACAATGTTAGCTGTTTGTGTAGGTAGGAAACACTGCAGGCTGACCTAACACTTCTTCTAAATAGGAGTTTTACTACATCTCCTGTGTCAGTCATAAAAGTGATGGGCGGAAAAAAATATTCATTGTTATTAAAAAAAGAAAGTCAGTTCCCAAAATAAGATATATCACACTCCATCACTTCTCTGCCAAACTCTCCTGTGTACTTAATGACTCCACCAGGAAAAGAGATTAAAGAGAAATGTATAGATTGGATTATCGAATGACAAACTCTATCAACCTGCAATTCTGAAAGCAGAATGTTCTGGCATCCCAGCCCACAATTCATCAGCTGGAATATCAGATACAACCAAGGCTTGCCTAATCTACAGCTAGTAAGAGATGTGAGTTTCCTTTGCTGTTGGAGCAGAGTTTTTCTCTTAGTCCAAAACAGAGAGCAGTGCAGCTGAGCAGAACACAGGGCAGTTTTGTCCTTTTCACTTACCCTGCTGAATGGACTGTCAGCAGTTCAGCCTATGTATCATGAATGCTAAAGCACTGCTTCAGACAGGAGTCCTCAATAGACCTGCTGTGGCACCAGGCAGCCTGCTAATTCCCACTGCTGCAAGAGCACAGCACACAAAAAAATCCTCTCCCCAAAGAAGACCCAAACATTCTCCTATCCCCCACATTTAAAAACCTTTCTGTTCTCCATTTCTGCCTCCCCTTTCTGCATTGCTGAATATACATCTGGGGTGGGCTCAGTCACATGCAGTGCTGCACACTTTATCCCAGCTCTCTACTGGGAAGCAGGAATCACTTTAGGTGCCCCTTCAGGCAATTTTCTTTAGTGGCCTCTTGTTTGCCCCCTCTCCCTTGCCTCCTAGATTTTTCTGATCTCTGAATAATTTGTTCACACAGTATTGCTTCCTTCGTTATTAGAAGCCATAAATTAAAACACAAGCACTACAAGGTCTTACACGTTCAGAATCTATTAATATTTTGTTTCTTCGGAAAATGAAAATTTATGGGACAAGTATGAGGGAATCACAATTTTTCCTTTAACACAGACTGATGGAAATGGAATTTAGTCCAAATTTCTGCCAAAACCAAACATTTTTTCCCTATTACTTTAAAAACAGAAGAGTTCCCTGAACCTTGGCTCATCTGGCTTATGTTTGCAGATGCTGTCCAGTACAATGTGCTTACATGTTGGGTTCCCTCCCTCAATGGTCCCACCCCAGCCTCTGGCACCCCTTGACCCCAGGACAGCAATTTGAGGAGTGTTGTCCCTAGGTCCCAGCATCTCCTGTCAACTTTGCTCCGTTACCACAGACCAGCATGGAGTGACACTGTGCACAAGATCACCCCTACAAGCCTGGCTCAGGGGACCTTAAATCAGGTTCATATGGCAGGACAAAATTACCTTAGGACAGGGAACTGCTGAACCAGACAGCAGAGAGATTTGCTCTGGTATCTGCTCAGCAAGAGAAATGCTTACTGTCCCCTAAATTGTTTTTCGTGGTCTTCTGGATAAAATCTCCTTTTTGTCATTAAATTTGTAAGTCATGTAACTTTGAAGGTAGCTGTTATTCTCGATTGCTTTACAGATGTCAGGGTTATTTACTACAGAAGTTCCTTTCATTAAAAATAGAATTTTTATAGTTGAATTTCACTAGTTGCAAATAAGTGAGACACCATTTAAAGCACCAAAGAAGGGCTTTCACCACTTCAGAGCATTGGTTTTTGCAACCACTTTTGCAAGTCTGCAGAATTTATGGCTGAAGTGTGTTTGCATAATGTGATCCCAGATTCCAAGAAGTAAGATTCCAAATAATTCAAAGCTAAACAAGGTCTCACACAAATTATAAACTGTGAGGTTCTGTAGTGTCTTTTTATTCCAGGAGCTTCTGAACATAAAAGAAAGTGCAGCCAGGGTCATTAACAGCTGGCTGTCTCTTCCCAGGAACTCACCGGTAGGAGCCACTGAGGTCCATAGTCACAGCTGGAGGATGCCAGCACAGCTGAATGCTCTATTCATCATCTGCATGCCTTTGACAAAGAGTACACACACACACACACACACACACACACACACACACACAAACTTCAAAAGGCCAAAGATTTAGCCAATCTGTGAAAAACGAGCAATTAGTGCAACATCTCCTGTTAAAAGCTGGTGTCCTCAGCTAACTATCCCAGACAGATCACTGAAAACAATTAGGGCTGTTAACATACAAGACACTAATGACATTTACAGTGTGAAGTCATGTGGCACCCTGGCATGATGTCGAGATTTTATACTAGAGGATACATGTTCAAGCACATGTTATAAAGCTGCTCATTAGACACTACCAGAAATGTGACCTTAGAATCCCCTCTCCTCTGAATAAAAATGTAAAAGGAGTCATATGTTTTTTTCTGGTGATGTATGCTAAAGATCATTGGAATTGTACATTTAAACACAAGAAAAAGAGAGAGACAGAGGTCCCTGTCCATATCTGCCACATTTGTAGGGACAAGGAGCAGATCTTGATGGGCTCTGAAGCTCAATGCAATGAATCAATGGCAATAACAGGTCATGGAGATGGATTTAAAATTCAGGTTTTCTGTTCAATCCCTCTACTTGCCTCAATTTTTAGAAAGTAGAATTCCCTCTGCGCTGCCAACGATGGGGTTTGATTACTGTGGCTTTTTTGAGCCCTCTCACACTTTTTAATGATGATGGAAAGATGTATTTCACCTCTAGCTTTGCAAATTCTAATGGGAATTCAAACAAGGTTGGTTTTATTCGAGTTTTGAAAGAAAACAAATTTGGTAATGTCAAAATTTTTCATAAAACAGACTTCCAAGTGTTGACTAACTGTCATCCTGATGCTTTAGTAGACATTTAGAAGAGTAAATTTAAACCAGATGCAATATCTGAAAAAATTAAATAGCAACTCTTGATCTAAGAAAAATATTAATTGATGGAGCAACCTGCATCGGATGCAGAATTAAAATGCACATGGGAAATAAACTGAAATAGCTCGCTCAATTTTTGTTCATCACAGGTCATCAAGTTAAAATGAGAAAAGCAAACTTACAGTGTTTTACTAACCTGAATTATGGAATAGCAAGTGGTCTAGGACTGCTCCCATAGCAGTTTGGAAAAACACACATTTTAAAAAGGCTGATTCTTCTGGCAAATCCATAACAGAGTATGGCCATGGGCCATAAAGGACAGACCACACACACTCTTTCTGGACAATCAGTGAGTGGACAAAAGTCTCCCCTCTGACTTCACAATATAAAGTTAATGGCTACCAGTTATTTACTTCCTCTGTAAATAAAGGTCACTATTGGTGATATTTCTCTGCTCTGCATATGCTTAGACAATACGAAAATCAGTGCACCATAAGGGCAGGGCTATGGCCTTTTTCCAAGCAGGAAGAATTCTTTGTCACATTTTAAAAGCAAAAATCCAAACCCATAGGGGCGCAGATAAGGTCTTCAAAGAGTCCAAACTGAACTGCAGCCCAAATGCAAAACACAAAGATATTTTCTGTCAATGCTTGAAAAATGCCTTTTCCCCATTGGCTAGTGGTGACTTGGAGGCTTTGGCTGGTACTCACGCGTCATGAAGCCATCACACATTTCTACACTTTTTGGATTCCACCTTTAAAATAACCACCAAAATTACCCAGAAGCCCAAAGCATAATTCTCCAAACTGACACATAATTTAAGGCCTTTTACCCATTTTTCCTTTATCACATGAAACACATCCACTGACTTGCAGTGTGTGGCTTTATCAGAAGCTTTATTCTATAATGACTCTAGTAAAAGGAAGACACCTTGCAACACCCACCCCACCCTACCCAGTCTTTTCTTTCTTTCTTTGTTCCCTTCAATGGCAATAGCAGGAAGGAATTTCATACAGCTTGAGGATGAACAATGCAGTTAATAACATTGCTGGAAATTCACACATCTGGGATAAAAGCAAGCTTCAGCCTGACAGCTGTTTGAAACATACAGATAGTCTTATCCTGCTGAACAAGAGCTCCCCAGTACAAATTTTAGATGACTCAGACAACATTTTATTCAAGTTTACTAAAGTATGATTTTACACTTGCTTGTGAAAAACCTGCAAGGTAATTTGCAGAGGCCTGAAGATCTGTGAAGATTAAAAGACCTTCCCTTCAATCAACCTGCAGTTAGGAGAGAGCAAATCTTGTGAGAAATGTAGGCCCAGAGAGCTCCCAAGGAATGCTCCAGCATTCTGGCTCAAAGATAGAGATGGATACAATGTTTGACTTAAGGCCTTGGAGAAGGCTTGGGGATTTAGAACAGGAAAAGTAAAACTGGCATTTGTAGTTTATATAGAAATATGTTTTAAGCAAGTAGAAATATGCCTCATATAAGCAAATAAATATGTTAAGCAAAATAGAAAATATTAAAGTTTAGTAATAGAACCTGTTTCGGAATTGTTAAAAGCAAAAGGTACAACAATAAGTTTTTGTAGTATTATATGACTGGATAAAGAGATGCCTTGCAGAAGAAAATTAGCAAACACAGCAATTAATGATTGGTTTATGAAGTTGCTAGAGAACTTTGTGGAAGTAGTTGATTGGGTAAGAAATCTATAAAAGACATTGTAACTAGAATTAAGACAGTTTTCTGGAGTCATGGTGCTGAATGTAACAACCTAAAGGTCTCACCCTTCCATGAGACTGATTTTGCAATAAACCATCCTTTAGTTGACCCTGTCTTGTCTGTATCCTGAACACATCTGAGCAATGCAAGTGTCGATCTGGTTTAACTGCCCTAAGAGCTCCAGGTTTGCACCACCCAGCAGAGGACAGAGCCTGGCCCTGGCACTCTCCTCTCATGCCCAGCTCCATGAGGGATCACATCCTGTTAACCTCTGCTGCTTCAGGATCCAGAAGGCAAACTGGAGGGAGCCGTCAGTCATTCACGACATCTGTCACACCTGTGTGAGCTACTGCTGTCCAAAGGAGTTTCTGTACCCACAGAAATTGGGTATAATCCACTTGCACATCTTTGTTCTTAGTAATAATAATAATAATAATAATAACAATAATAATTGTGCTGTGTACAATCTGCTGGCCAGAAAAAACTCTTTCATTTACAATATGAATAATAAGCCGAGAATTTCCTCTTCTCTGCTAAGCAGACCCACTTCTTGCTCCTGCTTTCTTTTAGCTCTGCCTACCCAGTGTTTTGAACATTTCCTGCATACGTCAAGAAGGCAAAAGCTGCCCATTCCACTCACAAGCATACCAATAAAACTACAGGTGCTACAAACTACTCTACACTTCCTATAACAACAGTCAACAGAGAGACATCTCCAAAAACCTTTCAGCCATCCCATCAGCAAAAATGATGCTTTCAGGAGAGATTTCTACCCCATTTTTTAGGCAAGAAAGATGGACCAGATCAAACCAAGTTGTTTCAGCACAGGGGAAGGAATAAGCAGGAGGCAAACGTGAAGGCATACAGGGAAAATACACACACCGCCAGTATTTCACTACAAGGAGGACCTATAATCTGGCAGTTGGACATGTCCAGCTTTTTTTTAACCTTTTGTTCATTGTTTTAGTAATTTTATCTCTTGATGACAGATGAGGCGGATATTACTAGGAAACTAAATGATTTCTTTGACTCAGTGTTCTGCAGGGAGAATGAGGGAAACATGCCAAAATTGGAGAGAAATTTCCCGGGGGCAGAAAATGAAAAATTAATGAAATGCTAGGCAACATGCAAGTATGTCAAATGAGCGAAAAAAAGGAATAAGAACAATTAAAATAAAACAATGCTCTAGAGAGGTCGGGAGGATCAGCAAGTTAGGGGCAAGAGCTTGAAGAACCTTTATGGAGGAAATCCTTTAACTCCCCATGAGGAGCAAATGAGAGACCGGGCAAGATCAGGTTCAGAACAGAGAGTGAGGAACATCAGGCTCCCTGAGCCTGGCCTGAGCACTGGGAAAAGTTACTGGCAATAACTTGAATCAAAAGTGACACAGATTCACAGGAAGGGTGTCAAGGTGAACAGACCTATTTTGTTTTTTTTTTTTTATTTCCTGTAGAGAGGTGACAATGAGGACAGATCCAGAATGAATAAGTCAATCCTGCTGAATTCATTTTCAGCAGACAGGTACCTTCTCTATAGTAAATAAGCAAGTGCAGAAGACAAGTGAAGATATGCAGCAACTTAGCAGGTAGGGGAAAAAGTAACATGTAGTCTAATATTCCTTATTGTACATAAAGCTGTGTACATATTATTGCATATGGAGGTATTCTGCACCCGTGATCCAGTTATGAAAAGGCTGTGTCAGCACCAAGCCCAAATTTGCTGCTCCCATCTTGCAGTCACTCAGTTGCCTGTGAGCTGAGCAGCCAACAGCTCTGAGTCCCACCCTACAACCTAACCCCAGCTTGGGGCTGCCAAATGGACTGTGCACTGATCCTGCAGTGGCTCTGCATTTGTGACTGCAGTCCCAGCATGGAAACAGGTCTCTCTTAGTGGGAGACAACAGGAGAAAGTTATGGATTTAGTTTTAAACTCAAGAAGGCACTTAGGAATATGGCTATGCTACTTTGGGACAGGGCTACTTTCCTAGATTAGTGAGTGATGCTTCAGCCTGCTGATAAAAAGACTGATACAGAAACATGAAGAAATGAGAAAATAGGTCAATCACTCACTTCTGAGAACAGAAGAGAAAGGGAGCAACACAGGAAAATAAATAGTTTAAAGGAAATCTGACTAGGTGATGGTGCAGGATATCGAGCAAGAAAGAATCACCAGTGACAAGAGGAAAAAAAAATCAAACAGGCCGATGATGGAGAACAGAAAGCACCTGCTTTACAAAAAGCAGAAAAAGGCTTCTTGTGGTCCATATCCTAGAGACCAACATGTTTTTCTAGGCACAGTAATAGCCTCCAGTCTCCTTAAATCTCTTTTAAAAGAATTCATTTTCTATCAAGGCTGCTTACCGACATGGTCACATGGTGAGCATAGAATATCTGCTGGTATCAGCTAGGCTGCATTCCCCCACCACAAGCAGCCAGCATTTCTGTTTTACAGAAGCAGAGTGAGGAGAATTGTCAGATGGTGAGAAAGGTGCCAAGGCTTCTTTGATGGAAGGTGATAGACAGGTCTCACACTTCCATACCAACTGTTTCAAAGTCTGATTTTTCAATCACTTTTAATAATTTCTCCTGGATCCAAAACGAATGTGGACAGATGACATGATACCCAGACAAAACCTGACTCTCCCAGTGGGAGGAGGAATATTCCTGTGGTTTGCATGAACTCAACTTTTAAAGCCAAAGAAAGTAACATTTTTCCTATATGCAGCCATTACATTTCCTTTCTATGCATCTCCTCCTTCCTGTAAAAGAAAAACACTCGTGAATAAGTGAGATCCAATGTATATACATATATATATATATATATATATATATATATATATATATATATATATACGGGGTTGATGAATATATATATATATATATATATATATATATATATATATATATATATATATATTTATGTATGTATATAAAGTGTGATGCTGGAAGAAACCTGTTGCCAGAATTCCTTCATGCTTTGGGACTGGAGCCATACTGAAATCCACAGGAGCCATTCACTGTTTGGTGGGTATCTTCCAAAACCCTGCACAAAGCTGTACGCCAGGGCCTCTCCTGCAGGTGTGAGGAAACTCACGAATGGGACAACATGAGAAACAATCCCATTCCTACCAAACTGACTGGCAGGCTTTTCTCCCAGCTGAGTGTTTCACCAGTTCAACAAGAATAAACATATCGTAAATGGCTGTCCACCGGCAGTGTGGGGATAAAGTGATGCTCACCAAACCCAAGCCAGACAAAAGGCAAATAGCCAGCTGGCACCTGTCAAAGGAAGCCAACAGTAGGCAGAAAAGGCAGAAGGTGGAAAGGAGAGTGCCAGATTTTGACCTCAGGTATGTCTGTGCAGCCTTTTGAGTCCCTGGTTTTGGAAGTGGATTTTTGCAGGTATAGCCAGCAATTTCACTGTATTTATTGCAGCAGGTTTAAAGCACTGGTTCAGTGGCACAATGATGAGCAATGACATCACAGCCCAGATTTGCTTTTGGGTCTACAGCTGTGCATCTGAATTTTTGGCAGCCATCTCCATGAGCTAAGGTTTTCATTGGGCTCTTTGTTTGGTACCGGCTGGGTCCTCAGCAGCTGGAGTCAGCAGCTGTAATTTCACATTGCTGCAGTGAAACCCAGGGGAGCTTTGAATTGTCCCAGCTGATGATCTGGCCCACAGAAGGAGAGAGATCACATCATAAGGGAAGCAGCTTTGCCGAGGAGCCATCGAGTCTGCCATCTGGCTTTGCAGCAAGAGGGGCTGACACTTCAACAGGAGAGGAAGGAATGACTCCACTGAACCCCTACCTGGATGTGTGGCCCTGCACCAAAGTTGGGTGGGGACATAAATCCCTGCATGGGATCCTTTCCTACCTGGAAACACCAATCTTTGCCCTGGATATTGCTATACATTTTTCTGCATATAAATCTGCTGCATCAAACTGAGCACTTTGCAGATTTGAACTACACACACACACACACACACATACACACACACGTGTGCACACACACACAAAGAAAAAACAAAGCAGCTTTTTTTGCTTTCCTCCAGAATCCAACAAAGTAATGACCAGAGGAGGCTGTGAGCTACTGGGGAGAGATGAACCTCAATGAAATGGCCATGTGGGGAGAGAAAGTATTCTGCAGAGTCTGGCTGCCAGGCTCCTGGGGAAGCAGTGTCTCCAAAATCCACTGATGAACTCACCCAAGGATGGAGTCCTGCTATTCAGGGCTCTTCAGCACGTGAAAGAATGTGTACAACCCACAATAATTTATCCCTGGGCCCCTTTTCTGCATTTACACCTTAGATATCACATCACCTTTTGATGCACCCTGACCTTGGGGTATCCTGCAGCCTCTGTGTGGTCCTGACATCCTTGCTGAGTAACATTAGAGACACGCTTCTGAAAAATCCCAGCAAGATGCTGGTTCATTAACAAACGTGTCTCCAAGCAAGCCCCAACCCTCACTATGCAGCTCATGGGCCTCTTTGGCTCATCACATAATTACAGAAAAGGCCAAAAGGATTTAATTTGGATAAGAGGTGTATTTGGCAGACAACCACTGAAATAATATTTCAACTTGTCAGAACATCTCCTCATGAGAAGATCTCAATATTATGAGGTTAAGAAAATCTGAATGTGAAGCTGAGCCACAACACAAAATCTGTGCTATCTGTCAAAGTCATCAACAGCCTTGTCGGTGGGATTTAACAGTCAAACTCCCAGCCCAGGGCCTGTCAGCTCTCTCTCCCACAGCAGATAACGCATTCAGCAGCAAAACTCTTTCCCATGAGACAAAAAATTATTTGACCACAGGTGTGAACTTTGGATTTTAGATTCTCCTTCTCTTCATCGGTGATGAGCATGTAATAAGGAGGTGAAAAAAAGAGCTGCAAAACAACTGACAAACAGATGTAAGTATTTCTGAATTAGACAGGAAACTTTTTCTGACAGAGGATTATGCACACCTGATCTGCAGTACTTCCAGTCTGCATACCTAAAAAAATTCCTAATTTAACAAGTAGGCTTGAAACTTCTACAGAGTAATAGCTGACCTTGATAATCATTGATCAGAAAGCACTTCAGTGTGGAGCAATCCATGTATAAAAGCTTTTATCGAGCTCTCACCATTGCTGAAATAGTCAGGCTGGAAGGAAACAGAACTTATGCCCAGTCTCCCCATTCCCATAGAGGAAATGACAACAGAGTGTGGAATCAAAAGTTTGAATTAACCAAGTCCAGGAAAGATCAAACTGGGGAATACAGAATGTCTGAAATGGAGTGAAAAGCTGCCTGAGTGGCTACACTCAGTGCTACAAGCCACAAGACAACCCTGTCCTGAGGTTAGGGTGGTGAGCAGCAGGCATGTTTGCTCTGATGAGTGCCTGGGCTGCATCCTAACATTCCCTGCTTAACTGGGAGCACATGGTCACCTTCAACTGTAGAGAGCTGAGCCTGAATTCCTCCCCTGCCCCACTACAGTCAGTACAGAAATTCAAACTTCAAAGACACATATGTGATTTCACAGACACTCACCTGAGTTGCTACAGGGGCTGTAGTCCTGCCTCACCACCCTGCACTCTCCTAGTGCTGAATGCACCAGCAATGCTACTCTGAAGGCCTTTGTACTCACTGGAATCACTAGCTAGAAGCAAAAGAGTACATGACCTTTCTCTCCAGAGGAACTAGCAAATTAGCCCTCTAAGCCTGCATCAATTGGGCTGTGTTAAAAGGGAGAGCCTTCAATCTCTGCAGTAAATCTGTAATTCAGTCAGCGTGCAGAGCAGCAGGATAAGGGGGGCATCTGACACCAAACAGATGCCAGATTTTATCTCTTTTTTTTCTCCTCTTCACCTAGTCTAGACAGTGGGTCTCACGTGCTCCCACCTGGGAACACATCTGCTTGATCAGGCTCCTGGAAATGAGCAGTGATGCACCTCGTGTGGATCACTCAGGGAATCTTTTCTAAGAGATCTGACGCCTACCTCATCGCAGAGTGATGATGACACCCCAGCACAGGCTGGAGGCAGGGTGCCAAGGTGAGGGTGAGCTGATCTGCTCTGCTTTTCAAAACAAGCTTACAAATCCAGAGGCAACATGCAGCAATGTTCAGTGGTGGAGGGCAAGTCATTATCACAATGCCACAACACAGGCAGTGGAGTGTATTCTGCACCAGACACCCCAACCAGTCACTATGATCTTATTAATGAGGGCAGGAATAAAACAAGCCACAAATCTGCCTCACCATTTCAGTCTGAGACATTTGAAACGTTGTCCTAAAATTCTTTATTCTTCTCAATGTTTGCAGGTCACCTATTTGATAAACTAGTTTCCGGCTAAACTTTTAATGACAAGTGAGGCACTTGTCATTAAGGCACTTGTCAGTGCTCCCAGGGCAGGAGAAGCCCCTGGGCCTGTGCCACTTCACAGTGTGGTGCTGGAGGGGAGGCTGCTGGGCTGGGGGCCCCGAATCTCCACCAACACCCCCTGCTTAGCTTCCTGAGAGCACAAACATTGCATCCTCATGCCTAACAGTAGGAGAGAAATTCAAGATGTTTGAGATGTTTAAGGTAAGTGGGTCAGTTAGCAAGGCTGCACAAATGGCATTTCCAGAAGGATGTTGTTATTTATACAGCACCATAGGGGACTCTGGAGATTCAAAGACAAATAAATCATGACAACTCCTTCCCTGAGGGACTTTGTAATCTACAGCTCCAACCCTCACGGATGGTAAAAGCTTCCTGTGAGGTGATTAGTGCTATCAACTCCCACTGACTTTATAATAGACACAAGGATGCTTAACACCTTGAAAGACAGCACTTTCAAATTACTTTCATCTTTAGCAGTAAGGCCACTTAAACAGTCTAAATATAATCAGGTAGCGAATGATAACTATACCAAAGAACAATAATCTGCAAAGGACAGGTGGAGGACAGGACCTCCTAGATTTTCATCTCCAGCTTCTGCACCACAGGGATTTGCTGATAGGAGATGGACATCTCTGAGGGGTTGAACAGAAAAGTGAACTCGTGTAAGAGTGCAGCAAGACACAAGGGAAAACATCACAACCAAAGCTGAGCTTCAGCACTGGCTGGACAAGACACTTCGGTGCTCTAAACTGCTACTGGGGTATTTCTTCTTTTAGAGTTTTTAAGTGGGTTTCTTTACCATTTCCATTTCAGTCACTTCATAAATGTTAGTTGTATAATAGTAAACCATCTACAGCATAAAAATTCCTTTCCTAACAAATAAGTGATCCATATGGAAGAGATGCAGAAGTGTCCTAGATCTTCAGACTATAAATCTGATTCAGCTGCTGCCTCCAAGTTCAATCTTTTAATTAAATTTTCTCCTTTTATAAGTGGTTTTGTGTTAGGGAGGTGAGAGGGGGATTTCTTTCTTTTGGGCATTGAATCACAGCAATGGGGTTGCCTTTTTTTCCCCCCAAATTTCACATCTCCAGGTAATTTAAGCTGCTTTCCCCATGTTGGCATGTTATAATTTCATAAAAAATTCAGCAGAGAGACAGGTCAACCCTTAGAATGAAGATTATCTTGCAGAAGCTGTATTATTTGAGGCAGATAGTCAATGTAATATTTATGTGCTCTATTTATTAACACCTTTGATGACTAATGATGAAGGTTATTTCTTGTTTTTTTTGGGGGGGGTTAATTGAATTGCCTATATTTCTGTATAGACAGGGAGAGGTTATGATGCTTTTCTGCCAACTGGTAAAGAAATAACCCCTCAAATCACTAAGAAAAATAAGGACTTTAAACATAAAGTTATGTGCAGAAGGAAAAATACTGCTCACCTTTTTAGCACTTTGCATTTGAAGAACTGAAAGTGTTTTGAAGAGATCAAGGATGGGGAAGAGACAGTGTCCATTAGAATCAATTAAGTTACTCTTTAAACTTCAAAGTGATCTGTCCATGTTCAAATCTTACAAGCAGAGGGACAAAGAAGTACAGCCACTGTGGGGTTTGACATCACAAATGTCCCATAAGAACCTCACTGTGAGCAAGACATACATATGGAGAAACAGATCAGGCCCTGCAACCTACATGCCTCAGGAGCAGGATACACTTTCCTGTGCTTCCCTCTCAGCTCAAAACTTCCCCAGCACACATGCATCATTCATATTACCCTGTTTTGTAAGCAGTTGAAGGTGTGAAATACACTGGGGGCTTAACATCCAATTAACACTGGAAAGGGACAGGACACCTCTAATTTTAATGTCCACAGCTTCAAAAAGTTTCAAAAGTAAATCTGTTAGTCTGAAGTACAAGAACTGGTAGTACAAGAACTGCTTCTAGTTCCAGAGACAGTAATATAAATTTAGGTAGTGTCCTAAAAATAAACATCTTCCCAGGTGGATAGGGACAGGAAGAGACAGAAGAGAGGTGTGAGCTTATTTACAGACCAGTGTGAAACTGCACAAGGCTTTCCAGCTTCGTCATCCTCTGCTTCCCAAAGGACTCCTTAAACATGTTATTGTTTTCACTGGGATTTCATTCCAATGCGGGGAAAAAATCCATCAAAGATATTTTCTGCTCTAAAATGCTTCTTGGCTTTATGAGGTAATAATAAACATATTTATATTAAATTTTATTCTTGTGAAAGATGAACAGCAGAAGCACATATATGAGCAGTTCCTCTAACTTAAATTCCACATTTTCCCAATTCACTGAAAAGAATAGATTTCCTTTCTGTCTTGCATTTCAGACGGGGCTAGATTTCAAATGAGGAATGTCTTTTGCAGGTGTTATTTTTGCATAATTAGGGCACCCTCATTTGTGTGCCAGCCTTGAGAAGAGAGAGACAGGCTAAGTCCTTGCACTTCCTTCTGCTTCTGTGTGGCTGCATATCAAAGACCAAAAAATATTCTGCACCCTAAATTCAGTTAGAAGGCTGAAAACCACAATAAAGGCGCAGGGCTTCAAAAGCCATACCTGAGTGCTCTGCATTAAGCATCACATCTTCCATTCAATAACCTCAAATTACTTTGACTACTTGCTACACAGATCAGACTCAGATTTCTGCATCTATCTTGTTAAAGCGACCTCTCAGTCCAACACAGCAGTGAGAGCACTGCTTAGAAACTCATCCAGGTAACAAGAAAAAAACTACAAAAGAATATAACTTGTGTTATATGCATTGTTGCAAAAGTCAAAGAGTTGTGAAAGCCAGAGAGAGAAAACTGAACAGGTGTGTGTGCATGTAAATGTTTACACCACCCATACCTAGAGAGACAGACAGAGATACACATATACAGGTGTGGATGGTACAAACCTGTCAGATTAGCAGCCTATATAAAAGAAGTGCAACACCACTAGCAGCTGAGATAGACAATTCTTGGAAATGTTTTTGTGTGGAAGGAGGATTTTGCTTTGCCATCCATATCTGTGATATACCCGGCTTTCTACAAGTAATGGCCTCACTGTGTGTTCCTCTGTCTTTCCACTGTAACTCCTAAAAACTTTGAGGACCCCAATGCACTTTCACTTAACGTCTCTGCAGTGGAACTACCGTCCCAATTTTACAATGGATTTGCTCATACTATGTACCTGAATACAAGACTTTTCTGTAGACTTGTTCCTCGGCATGTGACAAGCAGCTGAGAAGCAAACAGCTTTTTTGCCACCTACCTGCCTTTGAGTGCTTGGAGAGTGGCTCCAGTGCTGTTTTACAGCATCTGAACTGGGCTGAATGGCTGCTGCTGTGACAATAATGGAGATGATAACATTTTTATCTAATAGCACTTGATTTGTTTCTATTACATACAGTAATAAGGTTCTATAATACAGGCAGCTGTATACATGCTGTGCCCTGCCAAATAACTCAGTTTAAACTTCTATGAACTGACATAATATATCCCATCTCCCTGTCCACAGAATTCTTCTTTTGTCCATAATATGCTTTTGAACAGATTTTATTTGCAAATAAAACTGCTTGAGAGGCATCATCTCATTTAGTTAGGCCTGAGAAAGGCAGATATGGCTTGAACACTGGCTGATAGTCATCTGTCTTCCAAATAGTAACTGCTTGCAGCTCTAGAAAAGCTGTTTAAGTGGAATTGGCAAGACAAATACCAACACAAGGTAATATTCACACTTCTTTGTACACAGATTTGTTCTTAGATGTATTCAGCATTTTTTTCCCAAAAAACTCCTCCAGTCTAAGAGCTCTGCTATTGATTGGGAGACTTGAAGGTCCCCACTGCTGTTGAGTAGGTTTAAAAACCACTCAGCATAGGCTCTCCAGTGTCCAAATACCACTGTCATGATCTGCAACCAGTTGCTGGGTGTTCCAATTTGAACTGAAGAAAGAGCTGCTTGCAGAGCACCCATTTACACAGATGGAGGTTGAGAACCAGAACCACCAAACATCAACTCATTCTCCACACAGGAGGAAAATGCTGAGGAACCAGCCATTTCCTGTTTTCCTATGTTGCTGGTCAAACCTGGCAACAGGAGAGGCTTTCAAGCCTCCAGCTAGTAGCTACTCTCATTTCTGAAATTATATTATTCTACAATGGATTACACCAAAAAAGAAACAAATCAGAAAATACAAGAAGACACAAAGGTCAATAAAACCTGTTTTGGAGTATCCATCAAGAGATGTTTACTGTCATGAAAAGGTGCTGTTTCTCTAAGAGCATTACAGACTGAAGCAGTTTGTGCTGTGATGCATGGCAAGCAACAGGGATGCTGCAAACAGTCCACAGACTGGAGAACAGCACTCCACCTCAGACCATGCAGGACAGGAGGACAACAAATCCTCCTTCAATCCCATTCACAAGTTTTGGAACATCAGACTGAACCTTACTGATGAGATTGCCAGGAGTAATACCTTATAAACCTCATCTGCTGCCCAGCTTCTCAACACCCTCAGCAGGAGACTCTGCAGATTCACCAGGGCATCACCAGTGACTCTCACTGTCCTAAAACACCCTTTCAATTTTGGTAGCTGAACCACAGGAGAGGAAAAGAGATAAGCTTCATTAATTAAATGGTGTAACTCTGAATGATTGGGTCACTTCTAAGACTGACTTGTGAAAAACAACCAGGGACATAATTTGGTGCATGCCACCCTCACAAGTGGCAAAACCCTACTCTTTTCATTTAAAAATTCACATGGACATAGCTCTCAGTTTAGAATGGAGTGGACAAAACTTAGTAGCCCCCTACTTGCCTTTTTCTTTTCTATGAGAAAAAAATTTGCTCAACTTCAACACAGAAAATTTACATCAAAATCACATGCATGTGAAAATGCCAAAGTTTTCAGTGAGGTGTACACCTGCCCTTCTGTATTCCTACTGTCTTGACTTTCACAAGGATGTACCTGGGTTTAGCTTGTTCTGCTCAGGGAAATTGTCATTTCTATTTAAACTAAACTACAGCAATGGAATGTTAGAGAAAAACCAAGGTGCCACTTAGTCCCCTGATCCTCACTGACATTCAGGGCTCCTTTGTGCTGAGCTGAGTGCCCTTATTTTCCCAATTTCCAGGCTCATAGTTAGCATTCAGCACATCACAGGAGATGCTTTTTGTTGTTTATTACCGTTGTCTTGAATCCATAACAAGGTGGTTATAACCTGGCCCAAAAATATTCCAAACCTGCTGTGTATCTGTGGCCACAGACAGCAAGAGAAACAGGCAGCAGAAATGCAGGACAGAGTGTAAAAGAATATGTGGCTGGAATTATCACAGCACATGGATGCAGCTACAGCCCATCCATAGTAAAATTTCCAGAATCTCTGACAATTGAGACCAAGACACAGGAGAAAAAATTTTTCTTCTTAAATTAGGCATCAAAATGCAAAAGTACAAATCTATTCTGCCATAATGCATGGAAGCATAATATATCTGAATACCCAAGCATCAATTAAAAATCAGGCATTTCTAAGCATATCAACCAGGTAGAAAATGTGCCTGGATTGACTGAAAGGATGTCCTGTCCACCGTTAGCAAGGCTCATTTATTCACTTAAAGAAATACAATCTTAAAAAACTTGCTCTAGCCTTTGATCTCCAGTCATCAGTACAAAAGGCATTTGGAGTACTTCTCAGACTTAATTAGCTTGCTCCTTTTTTATACATGATCTCAGTCACACTCTAATTAATCCATTTATGGTTTAAAATCTATCAGTCAAATCCCATACTTCATTCTTAAGACAAGTTCAGAAACAGATCCACTCCTCCTCCTAATTTGTTGCAGAAAAAACATCTACCCCTCCTCTGGACAGTCCCCCTTTTGCAGCCAAGGAGAAAGCCTAGAAAACAGACACCTCCAAGGAGTAACTGAACTTGGATCACCCGGAAATAGGGCTCCTCAGTACACAGAATAAAAAAGGAAATATCAGCCTCATTTTGTAAAAAAGCAGAATGATGAAAAGCTGAACTCCACCTCCTGTATTGCACTGAGCCACTGCTGCACATAATGCAGAGAGCTGTCAAGAGATTTAATTAGGATACAAAATCCAGCGATTTAAGTATTCTCTCTCCTTAGAACATTCTTAGGGATTTGCTCAGAATTAGAGGATGGTTTAAACATTAAAGGGGTTTTTTCCCTTTAATGAGATCAGCTGCATAGTGGAAAATGAGACTTTATTTATCTAAATATCACATGAAGAAGTGAATAATTTAATAACCTCGCTCAACTAAATCCAACCCAATATATTTACATGTCTTTTTTCTTCTGCATATAAAACACTTACTTTGTGTTTGACTTCCAATGTATAAACAATTCTTAGCATTACAAACCAAAAAGATAAATAATAAGAATTCTGTATTAAAAATCATCAACTATGTTTGCTAACAATAAGGACTCTTTCAGTTTCTACTTATATTCAACTCTGAAATCACATGATTTTTCATTTATCTAGATCTCAGTGAATATTTCTGGACATAAAAAAAATTTCACCTCATTTAATTGTGTTATGTAGCCTTCTAGAATCAATGACTGTCCATTTTAGATCAAGAACAGCCCTGGGAATTGATAACAATCAATTGATCATTAGGGATTTAGGATTGAGTTTTGCATTTGGTTAAATACAGTTTTACAGAAAACTTAAACATTTCAAGGTCTAGATAATAAAATCTAGTAAATCTATTTCCTTTTGATAGTGTTTTATTTATCACTAGGGCCAGGTTTGGACACCCTTGCGAACATTTACTGTCTCAATGGAATGATCCACTTAGCTTAGACTAATTTATTTCACTAAAAGCAGTGCAATCAGTTCACCCAGCAACAAGAGAAGGACTGAGTATTGGAGGAAAAAAAAACCCAACAGGAATATTTGTTTTCCCTTGCTGTTACATCAAAAAGAAATGAATGTGGAAAACTGGGATCTAATAATATGGAAGGAAAGGTTGCCCAAAAATAATCAATCTGGTTTATTGCCTAAAAATAGTACTTTAAACATTTTAAAATTCAAGTATATTTGGATTAGTAAAAAGCCCCAAACCTCTTCATGCAGCACAAGTAGATTTACTTAACCAATACTAAGGCAATTTCACAGTGCAGGTTTTCTGCATTTTAACTGAAATCCAATTTCCATTCTTAGCAAGTTTGGTATAAACTATGAATGGAAAGTAACTTGGTAAATAAGAATAAAATTGTTCACTATTTTCTAAGCGATTAAAGCCTAAAAGTTGCAAATAGGAGAAAGAAATTTAAAGCTACATAATTGCTTATGTTTGAGAATAAGGTATTCTCTTGCTGGCAAAATTTCCAGATTTGGTGTAAACTATGTACCTTGGCAAATCATCATATCTTAAAGTTTACTAAATCAGACCAAGTCTCACTTGTAAAGAGATAAAACAGTAAAAATAAAACCCAAAGACACTTGTGATGTTAATTACAGCGACTGGATGGATTCATGGTGTGATGACTTTAGGATGCATCTGCCCACTTTGGTGCATCTCCTCTCCCCATGTAATTTTGTGGCCACGCATGAGCTCAGCAAATGGAAAAGCTTAATTTGTGCACAGCTGCCAGTGTGCACTCTGCTCACCGGTCATATTCTTAGCAGGAAAGCACACACTTAAATTAATATTTATTAAGGACCCCTAATGTGCACCCACTTCAGTCCATGGCTGCCTCACAAGTGCATGGTATGAAATAAACCAGTGCCCCCTATGCAATATCTTCTTCCCTGGTGTTAGATATGGCCATGAGGCAAAATGCAAGTGAGGAAGTTTCCACGTCAAGTAGCTTCCCCTTTCAGCTGCCAACAGCACATGGTAGTGTGGTTGAGTGTGAATTGCTGCTGTCTCTCACTGCTCCCTTCCAAGTCAAAGATGCTACTCAGTCAAGTAAAGCAGAATTAAAGTAAGAGAGAGAAATAGAGCAAGTTGCAAAGATGCTCTGCACAGAAAGTAATAAAACCCTAGAGTGCTGTGAGGGCTCAGGAATGCCTCCAGTTGTGGGTTTCAATTTCTGTTCTTTCAGGTAAGAACACTTTGGAGCATTTCTAACTCTCTGGTCCCTGCTGAGCCTTCACTTTGCATAGGATTGGGGCAGATGCAAACTCTCCCCTTCCAGTGCAGTACTGGAGAGGCCAACATTTGGTGGTCTTGCTTCACAAGCTGCAAATGTCTTAAAACAGAATCAAAGGAGAGAAATGGTACAATATAGCGGAGAATAATTTCATTTGAAAGACATCTAAAAAGAAGTGGAATGCATCACTCTCTAAAAGTGTCTACATCTCAAAATTAACAAAGAAAAGGTTCGTGATTAGCACAAATGAAGGTGTAAATGTTGTAAACTTCTGAAGTAGGATCTATCAATCCCACCCACAACACCTTCAGAGAGCTGAGATCCTTGGCTGTCTTTGAGTTTCCTCAGCGCAGAGTTTTGCCATTAGAAGCAAACCAACATGTTTAGGCCAAATAGCACCACACACTCAGCTTTAGAGGGGGAATGTTTTGGAAAAAAAGCATGAAGGAAGATTTTCAACAGTTTAGGCAAAAGCTGATGGTGGTCTTCAAACATCTGTGCTGGCTAACATAAGATCCCAAACTTCGGGTGCCTGATAAACAGCAGACACCAAAGTGCACCACACATTGCCTGGCAGTGTGGTCACCAGCACAGCAAGAAGCTTTGCTCTCCAGCAGGCTCATATCTAGAGGTTTGTCTGTAGCAGAACAAAACCAGGCAGCACTTGGGATGAGGGACATGCCAGCCCCTTCTTTAGCAACCTCTGCTTGCATTAGCTTGGAACCTGAGGAGATAACACTTCCCAAGGACAAGACAATCTATAAAGACAATATGCACAGAGTAGGAGAAGGGAAGGTGCACAATCCTATTTATACCATGAACAAACTGCAGAATCAGAGAGAGGAAAAGTTGGGAATGAAACCATCTCAGTCCAGCATAGTAAAAAGTTCCAGTAAAGGGTTGTCCTTCTTTTTCAAAAGAAAAGAAAAATATGAAAATTCTAAAAAATATTTGTTTGTGTTTTTTTAAAAAAAGAGAGTGTATGTACATAAGAGTATAAGTAGTGAGAACACAGCATCAATATTGGTACATAGATATTTAAAAGATTGATGTTCTCAGGATGTAAGTAAGGAGCTGACACTTTCCCAGCACTAGCATAGCGCAGTCTCAAGATGAACTGAAAATGAGACTGTGCTATCAGTAGTTCACTTCTGATGCCAGTTTCTCATAGTCTGCTTTTCATTCTCATCAAGCCTACTTCATTACCACTGCCTTGATGCAAATTAAGATGAAGTCATCATTCTCTAGACAGATATACAATTTTTGTTAGAAAGGCGATGAACCCAGTTCCTGTTCCTGCAAACAATTATGCAGTGAACAATCTAATTCTCTACAGATGGCTTAATGAGGCTGCATATGCATAAAAAGTTACCCATAGGCATATTTGCAATAGAAAAGCCATGGTTATCTCTTAGCTGCAGGGTCTTCCAGAAAGCCATGTGATTACCATTGTTGAGAGCAACAAAAGTAGTGCCATGAATGCATCATTAGAACAAATATTTCTTAACTGGGATTTACCTTTACACCTGCTAATATTCTTCATGATGGAGTAACATTCAGGGGTAAAAGTTCCTGCACTGTGTGGGGAAGGATAATGAGCATGGACACAGCCAGCACCAGCCTCTGTGATGACCAGTTCACAGAGAGTTCTGATGCCAGGATGGCATTGGTGGCTGAACTGCAGAGCTGGCAATGTACAGAGGTAGCCAGAGCACCTTAAATCCCTTCTCTGAGACCAAGGGAAGGCTGGACAGAATCAGGTCCCTTCATGGATCAACTAAGTTGACACTTCTCAGCTTCAAATGTATCTCCAGGCTCTTGGCTGTATGAAGATACTGCCACTGAGCTGGTAGGGTAGGATGGACAGCTCTGTGGGATCAATCACCCCAGGATGGTGGGCTGGGTCCAGGCAATGGCAGCATCAATGTTGTGGGGACACCAGACATGTGTTTGTCATGGGGATGGAAGTAGTGCTCATGGGGAAAGCTTTAGCAGCCTGGTAATGACCCCAAATGCGGGACATGGCCAGAAATGTACCAGGGGCAAGTCAGGACTTTATCCTAGCAACCATTTACAGTTTTCCCCTGACTACAGTGGAATGTTTCCAGGAACAAGTCCAGCATTACCACTCTTACATTTCTTTAGTGGCTGCTCTCAGCAGGTGTCTTTAAATTCCTTGGAGGCTGAGCACATTTTATCTGCTGCAGCCCTTCATTCTTGAAACAGACCAGCTGTGATAATTTCCACCTCTCCTATGTAATTTTTATCCTAATTCTGACTGCAAATTGCATAGGAATGCATCTTCTCACTTTGGTCATATTTTGCCTTGCTGCTCTTTAACATGGAGCCACACCTCAGGGATTGAAAAATGGGAATATTTATCACTGATAGTCACACAGATGTCACATGCTTTCACCATGTTAGGACTGGGATGACTGAGGTGCCACAACTGAAAGGCAAGTCAGCCCCAGTAACTTGAGTGAGACTGAGAGCCTGGAAACTATTCCCTTGCTATCTGCATGGAGCATGGACCCTGCAGCTACCCAGGAGCTGAATAAGGAGTACATGGCCCAGGGATCTTCAAAGAGATCTTGAAAGGAAACAGCTGGTGTTTCAAAATCCCCTGCGTGTTTCTGAAAAGCTGCATGAAGCATGTAAAAGGAAAGGAAATATTTGTCCTTAAAAAGAAAACAAAAAGTCGTTAAAATCTTGGAAGATGTGACATCATACAAGAAATTAGATAGAAGTAGTTCTTGGAAAATATATAATTCGGTTCCATAGGTTCCCACATTAGACCAGGAGCCAGGAAGACACTGCTTTGCTCAAACACAGACCAAAGGTCTGGTAAGGGCTAATGGATGAATTGGTGGCTGTGATCTGGAACACACCCATGTAGGAATGGATAACAAAACCCATGCAAAATCTGGGGGAACCCCATACAGGAAACAGTAGTAATTCAAGAAATGCTGCCATATTTGTATTTGCAATGCAATTGTACTGAAAATACCTACAGAAATTGGAACTGGAAGAGACTGGTTGGATAAGTCCAGTGTTAACAAAAATAGCACTGTAAAGCACACATAAATTGGAAAGTTGTTCTGTTATGTAGAACAAATAGATCTCTTGGCTCAGGACCCAGAGCTGTTGTTGAAATAATTATGAGTGAGCGAGGCAGAATCCATGGTCTGTTACACAGATGAGAAGGAACCTCTCAGGGCCCATTACCAGTCCAGGGTTAGACCTCATTAACCCTCGTTAAGCCAAGGCAGATTATATGTTGCAAACCAGATCTGAATTTGGCTTTAGATTTACTGCTTGTTTACACTAGCAGATCAAACAGCCAATTTGTGCTTCCAGACACCCTCACTGACCGCTCCACGCTTCCCTGGGAAAAATCTAATAAAATAACAGTGCTATTCTGCACTGGTGCAGCTCTCTGCATCCCAGTCAGACTGGTCTAACCACAGGTCTCATGATACTCTTTAGACAACTGTACTCTTCCTGTCCATCTTGCAGGATATTCTGGGGAAGTTTGGCCTCCTGCAGTCTGAATGAGCTGAGGAGCAGCCAGTTCCTCTTCCCTCCTCCAGAAGCAGGAGTAGATAGCCATTTCTTTGAACTGTGACAATACAGGATGCATTTGATGAGTAAACTAAATGCAGGTTGGAAGTCCATGCTCTCTGCTGTTGAATAAATGGTGTCTGGCAGGCTTTTAGCTTGGTCTATTCCTGAACTATTTCCTAGCAGGGTAGCACGGGTCATGCACTATTTCCCATGAGCAATCTGCATGTAGCCACCCTGCTCCAGAGGCTAAACAGCTGTATGAGCACAGACCTGGCTGCCCCATGCCAGATGCCCTCACTGCTAGAAAACAGTCTGAACCACATTCAACTTGTTGGTCCAGATGCACTCCCAAGTCCAAGCTCAGTGGCTTTCTCAATAAGATGGTGATTAATTAGTCTTATGCTGCAGTACGGGAATTGCTTCTTGCCACATCATGTGAACACAGAGAGAGATGTTGAGTTCTGGTCATGGCTCTCCTTACCCATCCAGAAATCACAGTGTGTAGGATAGAGAGAGCAGCCCTGCACAGCCTCTCTACTTCTGGAGAATAAAGCAAAGTCCTGCCCCCATCACTTTGCAAATACAAACCCTACAGCCCTCTGGAACAGCTGAGACAAGACAAATAAGAGGAAGGGACAGGGAGGATGATAACAGGAAAGGTTCAGGTGCAAACCAGATGTGTGCTTAAGCATCCCCCAGTCTCTACTGCTGGGGAGCTTCAGCTCAGTGCATTTCTAGGGGACAAAGTGATGTATATCCACCCCTCCATGCTGTGCAAACAGCCAGTGACTCTGAGGGTAGCACTAAGACAATCAATCTGCCACAGCTGAGCACATCCAGGTCTGCTGTTGACACTGGGGGATTCAAGCAGTTGTGCTTTGGGAAACAGAACAAACAGCAGCACACTTCTGTACACACCAGCTCAGACAGCTCATCAAAATCAAACCAGACGAGCGAGCAGTCCTCGACCTGGAGGATTTAATTAGAGTTTCCCCCCCTCCCCAAACCATCTGAAGGGTTCAGAGTTTTATTCTTACTAACTTGCAAATTTACTGCTCTAATCTGAAAGGAAAATTCACGATCTCAAATGTCAAGAAGTTATGTTCAATTTCCTTATGGTGTTTTGACCTTCTCAACATGAAGGAAGTAACCCTTAAAGAGCCAGTGAAGCAGGGCTGCAGAGAATATTTATGTTGAAAGGGTTCTGTAGGCCTGTCAGGATAAGGTTTAGTGCTAAGGAGCTCTCCTGCATCTCAGACCCAGAAGATACCTCCTCCTTTCAATGGACAAGGTAGAACAAATATCAACATTTTTCACTGAATTTGCAAACACTGTGAACAATCCAACCAAGTCCAGTTTAGATTTCAAAATGAAAACTCAAAACCATTTTTTTTTTCTAATTTAAATTATCTTTTTAATTTACTGTACAAAACCAGGAACTGGGTCCTCAGTTTTTCTGGTTTTTAGTGAGTTGTCATCTCATGCAGCTGAGCAGGGCTATAACATGACTCTGTGAGAAGCATTATGACATTCCTGGGTGAATTTTGGATAGCTAGCAATTTCTAGAAGTAAATAAATAACTGAGTTTCTCTTTGAGTATTGCTGAAAATAACTTCCAAGCTGAGAAGGAGTCCATATTCATTAAATAGTAATCCAGTTTGTGAAAAGGAGAGGGGATTTCACCCCACCATTTGTAGAAAGAAACTTAGCAACAAAAATACAGAAAATGTGAAAAACTCATCTTGTTTTGTCAATTATGAATACACCCTGAGATGAAGATGACAGTTCAGTGCAATTGCCACTGGAAGTGCTTTTGTTTGCCTGCTGGGAAGTAGCAATCAGCCAGCCCAGTGATCCTTCCACAGTGGTCTAGTTCAAATACAGCCTCTGAAAATTATCCACATGCAATATCTGGCTTCCATGAACTTATACCCATCCATCCATCCATCCATCCATCCATCCATCCATCCATCCATCCATCCATCCATCCATCCATCCATCCACTTTTGGAATGGAAAGCTGTCACATGCCAAAAGCCACCATAACCTGCATCTGCAACTGCATCCTCATCTGCAAGGCTGAGGAAGCAAATGTGCATGGAAGATGAGTGTCTCCCTTCCCATTTGAGCCCAACAGGCTCGCTCAGGGCTTCTGTTGTGTCTCAGCCCAGAGGTAACAGTGGAAAATGTGTCTAAATGTCTTGTGGAAGAATGTGAAACTGCAGACACTGTATGCCAACAACTTGCAGCCAGTCACATCCACTGTCACTATGGGATTTCCACAGAGATAGCTTAAGCCCCACTTACCAATTTGTGCATAGTTATTTCACTGATTGTCACTACTTTTGCATGTTCAGCCATTTCTGCTATTCAGCCTTCCTTGCAGAGGAATCTGGACATGGACATGGATCTCAGTGCTCAGGAAAAACCCCTTCTTCCTGTTGCAGCAGTATTGCTGCTGCTGTGGTACAGCAAGAAGGGGGTAAAGCTCAGCTCCTGCAAGAGATCTGTGGCACCAATTTGTCTTGGTTTTCACCCACTGCAAGAAATCAATGAGGTGCAAGAGGAAAAGAAAGATGGCCCTCACTGGCATGAAGTTTTACAAGCATCCTCCTGCCGTTTCAGCCAGCTTGCACATTTTGTAGCATTGTGAAGTTTAAATGCCATGGGATAGATCCGTCTGGTAATAAATTCAGCCAAAGGCAATCTCTTAAAAAGCCATAATTACGTAAGGGTGTGCTTGCTCATTACAATGAAGGATGGAAAATACAGTATGCGTCACATAGTATAATTCAAAATTGATTTCCTATCGTGACACATTTTACAGAGGCTATTCTACACACTGTTTTTGCCATGGTCCTTTTGCCATGGAGGAAAAAATCCTCCCTTTCTTCTCCTGTTTGCCCAGTGCAGGAGATTATTTCAAGGCAATGCCTTCATTTTCACTGCACATCAAAAGCAAAGATAAGGGAGGAGTGTTGCTCCTATCCTGGCAGCTCTCCATCACATTTTAAAACTCCTTGAACCAAAAAAGCACATCACTCATTTTATTTTCCTATTCGTCAAAGAAGAGCTGGTTGCTAACAGCAAAAAGAGCCACTTGTAAAACATGCCAGCTCCTGGTCTCATCCTGCCAGGAGCTCTGTCATCTCAGCTCCCACCGACGCTCTGCTTCCTACAAGAATCTGGACCATGCAGGATTGGCCTCTCTTAGAGACTCAGATGGTGCTACAGTTATATGTTTCTACTTTGAAGACTGTATAAAAACCCTGTCACAACACCCTCAATTTTTCTTTCTGTTTATTTAGATTTTACCTTTTCAGTTGCTTCAAAATTGTAATCTTTCTTGAGCTAATGCTGCTAAATAGGTCTTTAGATCCCAAAAATCACTTTAGCACCAACACTGCTTGGCACCCTTGTCTGCAAACTCAACAGAGATGCCAAGGGATATGGTGCAAACTATATTTCCCACACTGATCTTCTGTTGGATGCTGCCCTTAACGTTACTATGCTGTACCTCTACGACTTCACAGGTTTGTCAGGTTGGTGTTAAGTGCACACCCAGCCATGATCACACCTACACAAGGAATGAGCTTCAGCCAGTGTTATACAGATACAAGCTACAAGACTGCAGTCCCTGTGGAAATAATGAGCTGCCCATGAGGAGACATTTGAATAATGTCACCTGCTGCAAAACCATGCTGTGCCCATGCTAAAGCAAGCAGCCAGTGGGGCAGAGCAGGCTTGAATAGTTCAAAGCCCTCTTTGCTCATTCCAAATTTCAGCACCATGGGGCTGGAAGGGCCATGGGCATCACTCAGTGATGATTTCTCTGTGTCACAGCCTTTTCGCCAGCCTGCCGTATGAGGAGCCATGGTTACACTGCAGCATGCGAAATACACAGCCACATCCTCCTGAGTAAATCCAGGTCCATTATATGCCCTTGCCTCTTACGTAGCACACTTCAAACCCTTCCTGCAGAACCCCGGGGAAGCAGCTGGGTTCCCAGGGAGGGAGAGATCTGATCCAGCTGGGCTTGTACCAGAACAGCGCTGCCAGGCCGGGACTGAGGAGCTCACACAGACACTTGGGATTCACCTGCTACAAAGAAGCTGCAATTCCCCATCATCAGAACTTGCATAAATCGTTAAGAAATTATTAAATGCCTGAGGTCCAATGAAAATTTCACTTTTTATTATTTCTATTTTTAGAAATAATAGTTGAACTATTATTACTTCTATTTGGTAAGACAGAGAGCTCAGAAACTCAGCAGTTGGACTGGAGCAGCTCAGGAAAACAAAGCAGCCTGACAGCCATACAAAGCCTGTTGGGGTGCAGCTCTTGAAATCCTGCCCTGTGCTTGAGCTACAGCACCATACTTGGTCCCTTTTGTCTTCCCAAAATAGCAGCTAGCAGGGCTGGAGAAGAATCAATTCCCAAGTAAATCTCATGCAAATTGGAACCACACAAAGGAGGCTATTAAACTGCAATGGACATCAGCAGAACGACTCTCAGACCTGCATGTTTCAAAAGAGGCTGATATTAATTAAAAACAGGTCTCGATTTATTTATGTTTCTTTCCACTGTGCTTTGTTATTTTAATCACTGAAATGCTGGCCACTCATGACCCATTCCATTATACAGTTTTATTCATAATTAATACATGCATATAATCTGTATTAAGTTACATAAAAATAATAATGGAGTGTTACCATCAATATAAAACTACAAATTAGGTTTCGTTTGTAGTTTCAATTTGTCCAATAACAATATTTAAACATATCTGGAATTAACCAGCACAGATGCTAATCAGATAGAAGGTCTGCAGTACCTTTGCTACATGAAATAATTGAAATTTCACATTTATGCAATATTTTCAATCTCCAAGGGATCCCAGAACCTATTAACAAGTACATAAGAACAGACATATTTTGCAATATGTTGCCTTCATGCAATAACTCTCTTCCATGGATTTTAGATCACTTAAAAAACAGTACTCAAGCCTTCAATACCCTCCCTGTACTGCTGCACAACCTAGGCGATGGGCTCTGCTGAGGGCACCCAGCCCTAACATGGGGCAAAGGCAGCAGGTCACAAGAAAGGCTGAGATGGCACTGACTGCCCCAAATCAGCAAAGATTTCTATTGAATAAAGTACTTAAACATATGTTTAAGAGAGCTTTGACATTTGTTGTAAGCATGGCTTCAAGCATCTTGCTGAATATGAGTGTGGGGAGAAAAAGGACCTGGGAAAAGTGTGGAGCACAGTGTGAACATTAGTGGCTTGTGAAGGCGCTCCTGCCTGCCAGCTCTTTGTCATAATTACTTCAGGTTACACATGAATAATCACAGTAAATTGTTTTAGCTTTGTTTTACATGTAATGAAAATAAATAAATACCCTCAGACCCATCACCCTTTTTTCATAGATCCCCACATCCTCAGACCCATCACCCTTTTTTCATAGATCCCCACATCCTTAGCAGGTCTTGCAACTCAGCTTTCTTTTCCAACTGACTAATTTTCCAGCTGACACTTTCTAGCAGGGACTACATTTTAAATCAAGAATTGTTCTCCAAAATTGGCTGCACTGATTGTTCTTACTTAGCAGTACTGTGTGTCATGGATAGGCATGGCTGGGTGAAGCAAGGGGACAATGTCCCATCCAACCACTCTCTGATAGATCTTTCCCAACTGAAGTTTTTGCTCCACTGAGCTAAATCCACAGAGTGCACCAATGTACGGACACAGTTTTGGCAGCTTGCCCTGGCAGCCTCTTTTTTAGGCATGAGGAGGAACTGCCTAAATGCAATTCACTTTAATGTCCTAAAATTTCCTGTGTCTGTAGTAATTATTTTGTTTAAAAGATCATGATTTGGGGATCATGATAAAAACAGCTATTTAGAGAAAAAAATTTTCACATAAACTTTAGTTGCAACACCAAAATAACTCAAAGCTCTGTTCAGAAGCCTGAAAATCATGTTGATTTGTAGGCAACATAATAGCCATTGGATTTTTGTTTCTGAGGCACTAACTCAACACTGATTTTTCTCCCATCATGTTACAGAGGACACAGACAATTCTGTTTAAGGCTTTAGCTGGAACACACTTTTTTTTTTCCTGTGTTAGGAGTAAAGGACCATATTAAGAGGTCTGGGAGATTGTAGCATCTGAAAAATTATTATATTTGTCCTTTAAGAAAATGAGAGCAGGACCTGGGAAGAAATGCCTGATAAAGCTCATAAATGTCCAACAAGTGAGGACCATAAAACCTTCCTCCTTCTCCCTAAGCTCTGTACTGACAGCAAACCATGTTATCATATGTAATGATTATTTCAGGCTAAGGTTTTCTTTTCTTTTACTTTTTCTTCACAAAGGATGGAAGTCTATGGTTAATTCTTCACCTGCACCCAGACCCTGATGAACTCAGAAGAGGAACATTTACATTCTGTATTTTTCTGCCTATTATTAAGTGCTGGTTTCCAGTTTTGTTTAAATGCCAGTTATCAGGATTCAATTTACCCCCTCCAAGAGGGATGTCTGGTATCATTCGAAGAGTAGTAACTGGAATATATTATGTTAATTGAGGTCTAATAAGCCTCACAGTACTTTTGCTTCTAAACAGGAATGGAAATGTCATTTTTTAAACAGAGTGCACTAAGCAGCTGCCTATACCTGCACCACCTTATTCTGAATCTGAGAATATGGGGCAGCAGCACAGATTTCTTGGGCATTACTGAGAACATGAGGAAAACCCAAAAGGTCTAATTATTATTAACACAGTTGTCTCTAAAGCCCAACCCTGTTTAGGAAACTAGGAAATCCCACACGAAGAGTTCTTTTCATTGAGAAGGCCTCCCCTGTCAGCAGCCTCCAATGAACTTTAAATAATGAATTTTAAGGCTGTTGTCCCACGTAGCATCAATCTTAAAGACAAGGAGTCTCCAGCAGTGAATTTCTCTTTTGTTTAACTCTCAGCAGAACTGTATTTCATGCAATTAATGTCAGATGCTGCTTGTGCATTTTGATCATTTCATTTACTTACAGCACAAGAAACATCCATGACCACAAATCCAAGGCATCTTTTGCACTCACTAAAATTTGGCAGTAAGCCTGCAGGGTTATGCAGGCTTTAGCAGACTGTCAGGGATAAATGAGGATTATACCAGTTACTCTAATTAATATTTTGTTATTAGACAAGGGACAATGACCTTTAAAGACGAGCAACAAGAATTCCCTCCTGTGTCTGAAAGAGATGAATACATGCAACTGCATGTATTTGTCTCAGTACAGATTTTAAGACATTGTGGCCATCATATAGTTCTCATTTTGGCATGACAAAAAATAAATAGGAAATTGTAACGCTGCTTCAGTTTGAACCTTTGTACCTGAACAACTCCCTCCCATCACCACCTGCAAAACAAAATCCCCAGAATCTTCATGATTTACACTGTTTTAATAAAGACAATGATACCTTGAGAGAACTTCTCCCTCCTTCTCCCACAGACTGCAGTTGTCAGTACCAAGCAGGCAGCCTGGAGGAGGAGCAGTCCCATGTGCATGATGAGCCCCAGCTGCAGGGGCACAGCTGCTGGAGGCCTGAGAGCCTCCAGCCTCCCAACACATCTGCCCTGGTGCCCACCCTGCTGCCCCACCAGCTGGTGAGGCCAAGCAGAGCTGTGCCACAGGGTTCCACACCATCGAACCCTTTCAGTTTGGGATTTTGCGTTTGCAGTGATCAGTTGTTGGCATGAGGCCAGTTTCCAGCAGCACACAACTGTTCCTCTGCCACTGCTCATTCAAGCAGACCCTTTTCCAAAAGCCGTCTCCCACCCAGCTGGCCTACGTGCAGTTCTTCTAAAAAATGCACTTCCTCTAATATCCTAAGTGTCACCCCTCCAGCCAGCCCTAACTCTGCTTGTCCACAGTGAAATTACACTTTTCCAGGCATTTTCTTATCACACCACTGGAGAAAGCTTCCAAGAAGTTTCCTTTTCTAAAGTAAACAAGCTTACAATTTTATTGTTCACTCTTAACTATATAAAAAATAATAAAAATATGTTGTCTGGTCCTTCACTTTTCTCAGAAATCCTTCTGGGACAATACTTTGAAACAGGTCCATTTATGGTTCATCAACCCCATTGCACATTCAGGCCAAACAATGAAAGGGAGTTTCCCTTCCACACCTGGAAGACATTATTTTAAAAGATAAAGGTATAAATCTCACTAGGGCAGCACAACTTTTAGAAAAGTAGAAGCATTTCATCTTTCCCCGTGGATAACCCAAGCCAAAAGCTATACTGGTACAAACTTGCCACCTGTGTAATTTTAAGAGCTTTTACCCAAGTAAATACTCAAACCTGGACACATCTGAAGTGTGGTAGCTCTAATCCTGCTTCAGTGTTAGTTTGACCTTGCTCCAAATCAGAGGGGCAGCAATGAACCCACAGGCATCAAAGCATGTTCATTAACTTCCTGCTGAAGGTAAGAACATGCACAAAATCTTTGCTCAACTAAGTCTGCAATAATCAGCTCAATCTAAATAGAGAAACTGCGCACCTTAGAAAGGGGGACGATGGTGTTCACTGGGAAGAAAAATGTACAAGACATCTCAAAATCCTGCCTTGGTCCAGCAAAGCCAACATCATGCAACATCTGAGCAAATCCAGGATGTTTTCTGCTGAGCTGGGGTTGTATGGTGGCATCTCATTTGCAGGAATACACTGTTCTCTTAATAAATAAATATTGCTTGTTTGTTGTCAAAGTTGTATACCTCTTCTACACGTCATGCCCGATTGCTAACACATCTTATCTTGCAGCCAGATATTAAAGATACAAGTTGTTGTTATAATAATTTAATTTATTATATAGCACACTCATTTAGAAATCACCATTGATTTTTTAAAACCACAGGGGGAAGTAATTAGATTTAGTAGGTAGCAAAGCTTCTCAGTGATGGTGTGGAGTCCAGGTTTTCAACACTCTCTATACAGAAAGTTGCAGAAAAATAAAATGAACTTTTCCTTCTCACCAGGCAGAAAAATAAATAAAATCAACATTTCACCAAACGCATGAAATTAAATACGTGTTTGCTGGCATGTGCTGTGAGGGTGTCACTCAGGAGAGCATTTAAACGCATATGCTTGTATTTAATGAGTTATATAAGTCTTAGGAGTAGGTTTAACTTCGAGCATGTGTGTCTGTGTTTTGCTGCACAGGGGAGATGTGGTAAACCAGTGCCTCAGGAGCCAAAGAACCCAGAGGGAACAGGGCTCAGCAGTGAGGAAAGCCAAGCGTGCCTTGCTCCTGGAGAGCTGCTTGGCATTTTTCATGGCTCATCCCTCGTGTTTCAGAGGAAACATGCATATTAGTGAGCTTCAGCCATGCTTGCCAAAAACAGTCTACTGTGGCCATGTGGTGGTTCTCGCTCTGCAAGGAACAACAGGCGATACTTCCTTGTCTTGCAATAATTCTTACCCCTTTAAATCAATTTGACAACAATACATAAATCCCTTTTTTTCATGTCTGTGGACAGGTTAGCAGATGTTTTCAACATCCAGGCTGAAACTGTAAATGATGAGACAAATTTGGATCTCTGGAGCTTCATGGGAGGCTTGATGTGGGAGAGAATCTGTCTTCACCTGAGCCTGTACTGCCCCAAAACTCATCTGCAGCTAGGGGGAGAGGAAGCCTTTACCCAAGAGGGAAGGGGGAATGCCACAAAGCATGTGCCCCCAACTCCCCTGCACCCATTCTTGACTTCTGGGCTGTCTCCTTGGACGTCTGATTAGACAGGGAAAGCAGAGAAAAAAAAAACCAAAAACCCCACAACAGTGACTTCAGTTTTAGCTTTAAAAAGAAGTGATAAATTAATTACACGTAAGTAAAAAGATTAAATTCCTGAGAGATTATTTAAAGTTTCTATGTAGTCAGCTTTCCCTGCATGATCACAGCATAGAGTAAAAACTTCACATTGGCTGATCCCTATGAGTGAACCTCCTGTCCCAGATGATGTTTGTTACTGAGGTGCACAGAACTACTTTTCACAGAGCAGTGGCACATGGAAGTCCAGACAAAAATCAGGAGCTGGTACATACACTGGTGTGCAAACACAGAAAAACCTGAGGAAGAGCTGGCAGCTGTAAATATCTGCAGCCAGAGAAGGACAGGACTGGAGGGGTCACAGCAACAATTCCAATGCTGGCTGCTCAGAGATGGCAGGGGCACAGAGGGACAAGGCATCCTCCTCCTGCCTCCAGATGGAAACAACTTCATTTTTCATCTTGGTTGCTTTTTCCAAAGAGTTTTGTCTTTCTAAAAGTTCTTCAGTCTGGACACAGGCAAGGAAGGCCCCAAATGGGCACCAGAGAGACAGCCTTGCTACCCCCAGCAGGGTACCAGCAGGAGCATCTTTAATTTAAGGAGCTTTTACTGCAGACTGGTAATGAAGTGGGGAGGGATGCTTTCTGCTCATTAAATGGGAGAGGGAGTGGGACCACTGCTGTACTCCTTCGGCACTGGGCAGCTACCAAATGCCACAACGCTCCCTCATTAAGTAAAGGGTCAACAAACGCGTCTGTCATCCTTCTGTTACTATTTCCAAATGAACTCAATTAAGTTAATTAATTTTTTAGTGCAAGAAAAATTCCAAGGAAGATAGTGGAACATTAAATGAGAATAAAAATAAAAGTTCGCTCCTCCTTCTCCAACCCAGATCTCAAGAACGTTTGCTTTCAAATGAAAATAATTTTCAAAACATTAACTTGTTTGAAGGAAATCACTAAGTGTTTTTCTCGGAGGTTGCTTAATTTGAGAAGTCACACCCACACTTCTCCCCACAACCAAGTATGATTAATGCAAAGCAACTTTCCTAAAGACAAATTACTGTCACACTTTTGCAATCTCAATCAATTATGGATACATCAAAAATTACAATGCATTTACACTTAATCACAAGAGTTTAAAGAAAAGGTTATGTTCCGTGCTTTGGCTGTTCAAGGATTTGGACATATAATTTTCACTGGGACAAAACCTTCTTTTGAGGGAGTCTGGTAGATAATTTACATATAAAGAAACAATTTACCATTTTGGGTTTGTCTCCTTATGGGTCTTTAAAATCTTTTAAGATGCTAATTCATTAACAGTTTTGTCCATGTGCCTATATGTTTTGCCTAACATACAGTTTTCTTAAATGTGAAGAAAGAAGAAAAGCTTTCCAGTTTTTGTAATCTACCATAGATTTCAGTTAGAAAAGAAAAAAGCAGACAAACAGCAATAAGGCTGATATACAATACATCTTTAAATACGATTCATTACATTATTTCCATTTTATTTCTGTTTTATTCTTTCTTTTATGTTAATGATTTGATGATAGCACCATGGAAACAAAACTTGTTTTTTCCATTTTGAAGAAATGACAGTATGAGAGAACTTCAGTGCATGAAAAACATGTTCTCTAGAAAAATATATTCTTTTTTTTAATTGAGGCATTAAAAGAACCACAACAACAGGAGAGGCTGCCTTCTGTTTGTAAACTGGATTCAGTTATCTTGCCAATAAAAACATGGCTGCATCTGGAACTTCTTCAAGAAGTTCAATCAAGAGGAAACATTTTAGCCAAGAAGCACTTGTATTACATGCACAGTGACAATACAAGATCCCTTTCCACAGAGGAATTTCACTGCACCATGCCCTGTAGGAAAACCAGGCTGAAAAGAAAATCAATGCTTCAATAAACTTTTTAAGATGGCCAGAAGTTGTGTAAGATTTCAACTCTCAGTACAGAAATTTAGTGACTTCAAGCAGACAAAAAGCCTTGCTTCCACTTCCTAACACACCTTTATGCAACCATTACAAAATTAGTATCATCTCTACTCTGTTGCACGTCTAAATTCAATATCCTCATCATCCCTGATACTAATTTCACCTCATGCTTTGCTCCCTTTAACATCTAACCAACAGTCTTCTTGCTGATAGTTAACCAGAATTATCCTCCATCTGGATGCAATAGAGTCAGCCACAGCAAGACTGAAAATGTTTCTTATCTTTTCTTTTTTGTTCCAGGTCTCTCAAAACAGTCACTGAAGGAGTTCTTATAAGACTCGTACAATGCACTTAAGGAGCATTATTGGACTGTTTCAGTTTTAGAAAAAGACATGTAAAAAATTCTCCCTTTAGAAGTGGCTTCTAATTTGATACTTAGAGTCTCTGAAATGCCACTGGAGACTCCAGTGAGTTCACACAGATCACCTAAGCTGGTGATTGAAGTACTCGGATCAAATGCATTAAAGTGGGATGTGAGTATTCCCTGCAGGAGATGGAGTTTCAAAGGTACTGCTTAGCATTGTAGAAGTTTATCCAGGTGACATCGTCAAATAAATCAGGAAAAGCAGACTGTGTTTACATGGGCACATCTAAACCATCATGTCTGGGAAATTTTTCCCACTCCTCTGGATGTATACTCTGGCCACATCCCAACTTAACATCAGGGAAAGTGCTAAGTCCCACTGTCTTCCTCTACAGGTCCTGTGTTCAATGGAAGAAAACCAAGGTAATACAGGAAACCCAAGTTATGCTTTAACACATTGAGCAACTGGGACTTAGCGCAGCATTCTGTGCTTTGGAGCCAATGAAATCATTTGGGACTCCTGATTCATGGAAAGTTGAAAACACTCGGCACCCAGGAAGCTTATAAATGTCTTTAATGACCAAACTGCTTTTGCTCGGCCATTTTGCAACCTCATCCCCTAAAAGACACAACATTATTACTATTATTATTACTATTATTATTATTATTAGTAGTAGTATTACTATTAATGTTGTTGTGGTGGTGGTAGTTACCTGTGACCCTTATTAAAGGACCAAACTTCTGGTGTCTGGTGAGGGCTGCAGCTCCTTCCTTTTACAAACAGAAGCTCACAGGAGATCTCAGCAAGTGGCTCTGTGCTGTGCCAGCAATAGCCCGACAGCCAAGGCAGGCTCTGGCTCTCAGGAGCTTTTATTTCTCCTGTGGACAGGGGATGAGGCCGGTGCCAAAGTGCCTGGTTCATCCAGGAAATGGTCCATAACAAGCCCCTAACGCTGCCCATTACAAGGTCAGCCTTTTGTCTCACTGTTCAATACTTTCCTGGCAACTGATGCCCCCATCCATAGTGTGGCTGGTAATAAGCAAAGCACCCTGCCAGCAGCTCTTTATGCTGCCTACCTACAGCCTGATACCATTCACAGAAGCTTCCCTGTGTGTAAGCTTAATGGATAAAGCAATCGATGCAAACAAAATCAGACACTGTCCAATGTTTTTTCTCCAGTAAGTAGAATCTGAATCTTAGGCTTTTGTCTGAGCTACTCCTGAGTTCCCAGGATAACAAAACACAATATGGATATTTAGAATTAGCCACAACACTTCCAACATAATTATGACATGGGGGTAATTTCCTCAACTAAGTTTATTGCCTAGCAAAAAGTATCTCGCTGGTGAAAACCAGTGTGGCGCTGTAGTGCTGCAGATCATCAGAGGAACCTGGGACAACCCTTGAAACCAGTATTTCAGGTGTTTGATTGCACTTTATGCCAACCCAGTGAAGCAGAGATCAAGAATTCAGAGTTCTAGCAAAACTGCCTTTCAGTATCTTTTAAGAAAGAGATGAAGACAAACATCTACATGCACTTTCTTGCTATTATGGTTCTCCTTAGACTTTCATTCCACCAGTAAAAATAAAGACAGGGCTGCAAGCCAGGTTTTTGTTGGAAAATCTGGGTTGTTTTGATCTACCTGTTGCAGAGAACTAGAGTATGTTGCCAGTTGTTCATGTTTAATGTACTGTCTCCCATGCTGTGTTTCGCCAGGAATACATTCTCCACAAAGGAAAAATGCTGAAAAGATGAGGTGGGCTTGAGAAACTCAAGACTATCAAGCCCTCAAATACCTGTAAAAGTATCATCACAACACTGTGTGACCAAAGCCCGAGGGTTTTTTGCATATTTCTCTGTACGCACCCAGGATGTCATTGAAATCTGGTCAAAATGATAATAAACCATTTCATATTTTTTCACTCAAAAGATTCTCACTCCAGAGTTTTCCTGCTTTACCCAGCAACACACAACAAGGTTGCAATCACCAGAAGACATTGAGAAGTTCAGTTTTCTGTCTCATTCAAAATCATGAATTTGTACAAAATCCTGCACTGAGGACAAACCTGGCCATGCCTCACAGCTGGACAGACCCAGTGCTCAGCTCCCCTCTGCTCCCCACTACCTTGCTGCACCTCTGTGTGCTCTTTGGGAAGTCCTGACACCCCTGTATTTCTGTCTTAAAACTTTTTTTTTTTTTTGCTGCCTCTGTTTGGCCTGAAAGTTTTTCAATGCAGAAACTGCTTATGCCAGAATTGCGCTGCATTCTCACTAGCAAAAATGACCAAGATGTTTAGAGTTTTGACACCCAATTCTCTGCAATTTAAAGCTTTTTCTTATTAAGATTTAGATACTGACTACAAACTACATGCTGAACAGGACTGAAACACTTAGAAAATCTGCTGGTGCAATGGGAGATTAGCCCAGCACAGGCGTTAGCCTCAGCACAAATGTGTGAGCCTGGCAGGGCAATGGAGGAGGCAGGAGCTGTGTTTTGTGGAAAGTACAAGACTTATAATCTTACTGATTTATGGGACACTAACTGCCTTGCAAGGCAATAATGATTTTCCACAGAGGTCATCACAAATTCTGTTTGTCAGTCTGCTTTGAGCAAATCCCATTAAGAAATAGGTGGCTGCAATGTTTATTAAGAAAACTATGTACCCCATGACAGAGGTATAACATTACAATTTCAGTTCTACAGGATGGCCTGTAAATACAGGGAACTTGATGGAGCAGGTATTCCCAAGAGAGGAATACTAATTAAAATAGAGAGAGATGCACTGATAGACTGGCACATTTGTGTGCTTTGCACTGCTTGAATTACTTCCACATGAGCACACTTTATACTTTCCTTTCCATACATCAAACTCCAAGCCTAGATTTTACCTCCTTATCTCTGGCCATCTAGCACATAACAAAGATTTATAGCATGTTACACAGGGTGAACCTGTGAAAAAGCAGTTACCATGGCTACCCAGTATTTGTTTTGTGTATAAACTTGAAGTACCCAAGCAAAGGAAGGCCACAACGCCATACCAACTTCAAAGTTGTTTTTTTGTTCCAATTTTGTTGTTTTAAAGCAATCAAAATAATTTAGTGCCATCAAGCATACATATAAAATATGTCCATTTCCTTTCACAAGAAAATGATTAGTCATTGCAGAGCACCACTACAGATATTAGTTGCCACACATTCAATACGTTATCATGACAGAAGTATTTCAAGGGATGACCTGACCATGCACAACTGTGATGAAGCACAAGAAAATACAATAGGTCATTTCATGTCACCACAGAAATTCAGTATTACAGGTCAATATTAAGAAACTTTGTGTTCATATTCCTACACATTCCTCTACTGGATCACAAACAAACCTTGACCCATGAAGATGAATCACAGCCATATTTTTGAAAGGTATAAACCCAGGCTCCATTTCACTGAAGTAGCATTACACCTTTGCCTTGTCATTTATCACAGACTACTTTATGTTCATGCATCTAGGCCCCACCTAAGTTTATTATTTCCCAGCAAATTGCATCTTAATTCAGGGCACCCACATACTTGCATTGTCATCAGAGAGCCTTACTGCAGGAGTCATCAGCAGATCGCTTGGGGTCGAGTTGCCTGACACAAACCCTCGATCCCCCTCATGCCTCTACAATGAGCCAAGGCTACACACAAGGAGAAGGTGAGCAGAGCTGGGCTCCTGTTTGCACCATGGAGCAGCAACTCCCTGTTCTCTGTAAGGAAAACTTTTCTGCCTCAGATATTCAAGATCTGTGGGCCACACACTACACAGAGCCCACTGTCCAACAGAAATAAACAAATATGCACCAAGGCAGCCTAAACATCTGCTATAACATTTATCCAGACCTTTTGATATAAAACCCTTCTTAAGAGGGAGAGAAAATATCCAAGACGAAAAAGTGGATATTTTCAGGGAAAATCAAGAAAATGATATATCCACCAATAGTGTAACAGTAACCTTTTTTTCTCTACCTTTTTTTCATATGGGGAAACAAAAGCATAAATGGTTTTGGGCACAGGATACATCATTCACATTGGAGTACAGATCCCCAAATTTATAATTTTGACAGGGGTGCTTAAAAACCTCAGTGTCCTTCAGCAATGTGATGCTGGTATCTCCATGTCTCCATGAAGCATTTCCATAGAGCCAACTGGCCTAAGCAGCCATCCCAACTGCTTCATACCCTGGGACTGCTTTGTTTCCACAGGGCCACAGCTCTTCTCGATAGCCACTGCTGCCCACCTCAAACATCTTCACATCCCTGTGGTGGAACACTGCACACTGCACTTGTCCTGAACTCCCTTCAATTGAAATCACTAAGTCTTTTTTTATTATTAGCAAGAGCTGAATTTCCTGTGGTGATGGTAGTGTGGAAACACAATCTCTGATTCGCAATATTAAAAACACATTTCCCAACCAGAATGGAGTAGGAAGAGAGGGAGAAGGGTAGTGGGATATACATGCATCCCACAGAAGACATATGAGTCTCAGAAAATCACAAATAAACTGGAGACACTGCCACCTTAGGGAAAAGAACAGTCAGTTTTTTCAGTTATAGATTGGATGGATATAGCAAATATTTGATTTGCTCTGTAAACTGTGAGGTGAATGATTGGGTTTTTTCACCTGCTGAAGCACTCCTGCTGTGTGTTCTACAGCATTTTGTGAACAGATTGAAACCAAAGCTTGTGCACTTTCTTCTCCAGTTATTGAGGGAGTCCAATAGTGTTCCCAGTGAAGCCAGCAGTAACACAGTGTTATTAAGAGGAGGCCCACTGCTGATCTCACTAAGACTGGTATCAGAGCAGAGTCATTCCTTTTTTACTGCAGAACTCCATTTTAATTTTATTTAGGGAGGCAGAATGATCTCATAGGTAAGGCATCAGGAGATCTGGGTTGTGTTCCCCACCATACCATGTGATCACTGGCAAAACATGCAAGTGCTCTCTGCTTTCCTTGGTTTTTTTAATCATCTGCCATGTGCTGGAAGTGATCATTATTTACTGCCACAGAGTACTCTGAGATCAATGAATGATAAACCCTAAAGAAATGCTGAGTGTTACCAATGAAGTGTGTGATTTTTATATGATTAGAACAATATAAATCAGGACTAAACCCAGTGTCACCGACGTAATGCAAAATAAACCTCAAGGTGATCTGAATGGTTAGTAAAGTTCTTGGGAATAACAGATTACCCAGGGAAGCACAGGTTAGTACTTAGCAAATGAGTGAGGTAATGGTAGAATAGGCTTTGACAGAGAAGACAAATTGCCATAGAACAAAAAAGTGAGTTCATCATGTTTTGTTCATATTGTGTCAATTTTCCTTTCCTTTTACAATTGCATTCTCTTACACACATATTCTACCTCATTCTGTTTCTGCTAAGCTTTATCTTATGGCCTCCTCCTTTCCTCCCCTTTCTAAATTCATGCTGTGCATAAAATTGTCTCACTGACTTAGAGTAAGATTTATTCTTTTTGGCCCTGTGCTCTGCTCCATTGTAGGCCACCAGTCTTAAAGCAGGGAGATTTAGCATGTGGTTCATAAAATATTGCAACTCTTGGTTCATGTTTTATTCTTTCCCATTTCTTTCATTTTTCCTTTTTATGGAATTTCATCAACACCACAGAATTGGTACCTGGCCTCTAAAAACATCTGATTCAACAATGTGCTACCCTATCATGCATCATAATAGCTCATAAAAATGATAATTCTCTTTCAGGTTTGTCCCTCATTAGTTTGAATTCTCTAAGAAAGTCAGAAACTGAGTGAGTATGGTGGGCTGTACCTTGAATCTAATCTAATCCTGAGAATAGCATCACTATATCTATTGTTAACAATCAAATTCCCAACATCCCATCACATCAGTGCTTGGAACACTTAAAAGACCAAAGAAACTAGAAATATTTATGTATCAGATACTTACATTTACGCAAATAAACCTTACAACTCTGGTTGGAATGAGTTTTTAAAAAGAAAAAGGTCCTTGCTTAGAACCAATGTTGTTGGCAAGACAGAAAATAAGATCATATAAGATGCTTCAATGGGCTTAGGGTCACCCACTCTGGTACCCACTCCTCTCCGAGGAGACAAGAAACTGGAAGAGAATATTACATTAAAAAGATTTGGGCAATTCTGACTAGTTAGAATTCTTAAATACCTGGAGCCATGCTGACTGCTGCAAATACATTGGAAACTGTCATTGTCAGGAGCACAACTTATGATGGAGGGATTCCAATTGAAATTCTTCCATTAAATGCAAGAGGCTTTTTGAAAGCCACAGTTTTCTGTTAAACTTGATGGAAAGGTAGATATTGCAATATCCATAAGTTAGGTCCTTCCATTCTGTATTTCCCTTTAACATCAGTAGAGCTTTGTGGAATCAAAGACAGCTTTTCCTATCTTTTTGGGGACGAAAGATTTTTGAGAGCTACAGAACAAACTCATCTTCCATGGGCTATAACCTCCAACAGGATAATGGGATGTGATCTCTGCAAGAGAACTGACAGGTTCACAGCACAATGTTCTACAACCCAGACCAGTGTAAAACACCTTAATAGACTCAGCTTAGAAAAAACCAAAACACGCCTCTAACTCCTGTGTGGGTATCTCACAAACTGCCAGCCTAAACACAGGAAAGATTGAAATGCCCTCTTAGTGAAAAGAGGGTTAAAATCCTCCTGGTTTTCTAGTTTGAGTAAGCAATTTCATTCACCCAGATGGAAGAAATGACCTCCTAGAAGGCTCAGCTTAAATAGCCAGGTAGCACTGGTGACAACAAATATAAACCACTACAAAATACTGAAATTAATCTGCTTGATTTTGAAAAATACTAAAAAACATTTCCAGCTTGCCACTGCCAGCTCAAGTTTGGCCTGTAACAAGAAATCAAACTCTTAATAAAACCAGAAAGCACAGGTATATTCCCATAACCAAAGATGATTGAGCTATTACAGCTCAGCAATTGACTGCCCATCCTCTGAGTTGCAATAAGTATTTAAGCACTTGAAGCCCACTTGAGTACTGAAATAAAATACATTTGCTGTCAAAATACATTGCAGATGTTTCACAGAGGTATTAACGCACCAATCTAAGAGCACACTAACAGTAGACTAGTATGTTTTGTCTGATAAACTAGATTTAGTAAAGCCCCAGCTATGTGACTGCTTCCAACCATGCAAATTAACCATTACTCTGTTAGCTGAAAGACTGAATACTCACAGTGACACCAGCTCAAATTAAAACTGCTGCTGATTCAAAAACAGTAGTGATTGACAGTCATAGATAGACAAAAAGCCTTTGAGACAGGTGCCCTATGGGATCTGTAGCATAATCAGACATTGAAGCCAGCAGAATTACAGGATCATGTCAATCACGGTTGTTTAGGTTTCTTTTAAACACATATATCTGAAAATTTGAAAACAAAACATGTTTCTGCATGTATTTTTAGAAAAGGTCCACTTTGTGGGGTTTCCTAATGCTCCTATATGCAAATCTACATGTTAATCAATGCCAAGTCACTCACTAGAATACTATACATATGATAAATATTTAATTATTTGCACTGACATTAAGGTTGAACACTTTTATATTGCTACCAAATTACTAAAGCCATGAACAGTGGGGAAATGTCTGAAATAATAAATTATATTTGATCTTTCTCTGCCATAGCCACTACACTGATAAATCTGCCAAGAGAAAGGTAAATGTGACAACACAAGAAGGTGACAAAGAGCTTGAGAAACTTGTTCATTTGGCATAATGTGACAGTGGCAACACGTGCTGCCTTGTGCCTAGGTAGAGAAAGAGCTCCTAAAAGAGTAAAGAACTTTTCCTTGGTCTCAAAACATTTAAAACTTCTCATCCAGTGTCCACAGAGAAGCATGGACACTGGATGAGACATTCATTTTTCAACAATTTCTGAGAAATAATTAAACTATCATCATTTGCCCAATATTATCACTGGGCATGTGAAGCATAACTATAACTTTTTTCAGAGAATGCATAAAGTCTGGAGCAGGTACACTCACTCCCCAAAGGCAGGTCTGAGACTTGGGGACAGGTAGGTTTCTCCTCTAGCAAACATCCAGGAGGTCTGACAGCAAAGTTCTGCTGTGCAGAGATTCCACCCCAAGAAGTATTTGCTTAAATGTGGTCCCATGGGAAGATGCAAACCCCCTCCTTGCCAGCCCTGCCTTGAACTGGTTGGAAAGTCCCAGACCTCAGCTTACTCTCAAATCTCCCATGCTTGGATGACCCAGGGTCCCACCACCACTGCTCTGCCACCCACCCTCTACAATCAGAGTAGCAACTGCCAATTTCTCTTCCAGCTCTTTTCACTCCAGAGAGCCAGAGCTGTACTCACAGTGATTTTCCCATCATTTTTAATTTACAGATTATCCAACTGCATTTGATCAAGACAGAGAGAAGAAACCAATGATATAGTGAAGCACTTAGGAACACTAATTGCAAATTACTCTTAAATAATAAATCATCCCTTTCTTAATTATGGCAACTTGCAGTCTCCTCAGAAAAGTGCATATCTGCTAATGTATTTTTCCAATAATATCAATATGAAGTTGCAGGGAAAGGGTAGAGTAGTGGTTGCTTTGTATCTTGACCTGCTCTCAGCCTAAGTTTCCCTGAATTTCCATAAAGCTTCTCTATTTTTTCCTTTCTGACTTAAAAAAATTCATTCTGAAGATACATTTCTTGAACCAAGGACTGCTTGATAACACTCTTTTCTGAAGGAAAGGGTACACCAGGAACCTTGATTGCCTTAATAACTAACTAAATTTTGCATTTCCCATTCATTTCCAAAGGCATTTGAGGCTGGACCACTGTAAATTCTGGAGATTTCATGTTTCTACTTGCTTTAGTGCACCAAAATCCTTGAGGCCATTTTCTACATTTAATTTGACATTTTCCTCAGTAATTGTATGAGATTCAAAGATGCTGAAGCATCTTTGGCTGCTATTCCATTTTCACACATGCCCATTTCCAGAGTCTCCAAAAGACATCCATGACTCTGAGTTCTTTAATGTCCTCTGGTAAAATATGAGGATGGCCTATTCCAAATTCTCAGCAGTGGCAAGCCCTGAGCATTTGCACCAGTCCCTCGCTCTGTCATCGAAAACCAAGCACACATTAGCTTCTGCACCTAAAGAAAACAGACACCTTTGAAAAAAGGCAAGAGAAACTTTTCCCAGCATTGTCCACCGTGTAAGCAGTGGAGCTGCAATATGAGCTCTGCTCTTCAATATTGAATCCCCTGGATGTTACTGCTTCTTGGCAGCACCATAATCTAAGTCCTTTAATTTGAACAAATAATTCAGAATGTTGATAACTAGATCTGTTCATATTATTATGTTATCTAATATTTCCATCAAGTTCCAAATAAACCCTGTTTAGTGCACAGATCTGGCATGCCAATAAAGGGTTAGGGCAGCTCTGGACCTGCTGTTACCTATAACCTGCTGTTACCTATAACCTGCTGTTACTATAACCCAGTCTTGCTTTGGGTTCATCAGGTGGCTGTGTTTAGCTGGTCAATTGGCTCACCACACCATCATCACCAAACTAATCATCTAAATTAGACACCCTTCTCACTCCAGCCAATTAATCACACATCCTCATCTGACATGCACAGGCTTGAGATTAATGCTCTGAGCAACCAGTTTTCCTCACCACAGAGAAATCCAACGATAAATAATCAAAGGAAAAGTAAAAAAACCCTCAATCTTAGAGAAAATTGTGTGGATCTTAAAAGAGATTTTTCAGCCCTCAGGACACAGGGTGTGCATCCTCTTACTGACTAAAAATGTAAGATGGACTTTCAGGTTTTCAGATGTACTGGCCTGTGAATCTCCTTGCCCTCGCATAACCTAGAGCTGAACAAAGGATAATTTTTTGGTATAGAGTTCATCATTCAACTGAAAATCTTTCCAAATTTTAAAGGAAAAGCAGTTTACTCAAAATACCTGTTTCAAGGTAGAAAAGGTGAAATGTCCGATGGAGATATTTCTCTTTCTTTTCAGAAGTAATTATATTCTACATTGGTTCCCAAATAATTCCATTAGGAAAACATCCCTGAGACCAGTTACCACAAAAAATTTCAGCTACAATGCACAGAGTGCAGCCTCTGCCAAATTTTTCTGACCAGCCCTAACAGAGCTGCAAAGCCACTCTTCCCAGCATCCTTGAATTTCCCTGTCATTGGCAGAGGGAGCCTGTTCTTGTGTTTCCTCAAAGAATGCAAAAGAGGAAACAGTCCTAATGGTGACACATCCCTCATAGATAATTAAATAGAAAATCTGGCAGATTTTCAGACAGGCTGTTACCTGCCTATGAATACAAAGTAGCTTTGCTTGACAGTCTGCTAATGCACCGGGCCCCCTGCCTGAGCTGGGTGAGTCTCCTGGAAGGCTTTAAACAAATGTTTATGATAGATCAGCATTACACTGCTCACTGCGTCTCATCCAAGAGACGTGACACCCACATCAGTCTCTGATGACTCTTGTAAAAATCCTAACCCTTCCCAGCAGCACTGTGCATGCTCCTACTAGGTTTTCTTTCTAAGCAATGCCCTGCCCATTTCTGGGTATTTTCACTGGCAATCCCATACATCCAGCTATTAACAGCCGGGCTATTAACTGGTGCTGCTCAACTGCATTTGTAGTTGGATTTCCACTTGTTTCAGACAACGACTTTAACACTGACTGTCCTTGAGTGGGGTCTGTTAACCCCACAGTATCCAGGCAGGTAAAAATGAACAACTTTCCTCCCCTCCCAGCTGCCGCAACAGCTGAAGTGATAAGAACGTACTGAGGGCAATGCTCTTTTTAACAGCACTTGGCATAATTAAGCTTTAATTCAGAGCTGTTATTTTACAGCTTCATTTGTTTCTGCCAATTTTATGTTTGAAGGGTGGGGAAAGCATGAAGGAATAACAATTTAAGTGCTCAGCAGATGGAGAACGAGTACCTCTTATTCTCTCCATCACCACTGAAAACAGAAGTATTCCACCTCGCAAGGATCCCTTGCCAAAAGGAGCAAAAAACGAAACACCTCACCAGAGCATTTGAACCATCACAGACAAGTGTGTTTCTTTGCCATGCTGCACAGAGAATGTAGCTGGGAATAAGACAGACACCTCAGCAGCACCACAAACACCGGGTTGTCAGCATAGGGAATTGCATCTTCTAGAGATCCAGGCACTTTTCAGCCTGTCTTTTTTCCCCTAACACTATGGATACAAGAGGGGGAAGGCTACAGAAAACAGTGTCCCTGACAGGCCAAGTTGCCAGCCAAGTGTGTGGGCTGGTTATGCTTCTACTTTTCTGAGCATGGCTCTTTGCCCCTCCGTGTACCTGGCAGCAATTCACCTCTGCACCAAGGAACAGGACAAAACCCACTCTCCTCCAGGTATCACATGTATGACACACACTCAGCCTTGTGAGGAAACCCTGGCAGGGGCAGATGGCACTGAAACCAAAGGATCATTTCAGCTCATGAGAGGGAAAAGATGAAGACCTGCTTGTAGAGGAAGTTTTACGACTCACAGGTTGCTGTCCAAGATGGAAAGGGAGTAGTCCACAGTACAATTGACTCTAAAACAAACACAACTTTAAAAATCACATCACTCTGAAATGGTCCAAAGGAGGACACATGCTGTTGCTGATGGGCGCTATCCTGGTTTGTAACTCAAGGGTAGTATCTGGACAGTACTGCAGTAGCCCCATCACAGTCAATGTTGTTTCAGTGTGTTGGTCCCAATGGAAACCCCAATATGGGAAGTCCTCCAGTACACGGTGGTGGGACAGGAACCACAGCAAGCAATAACCATCTTGGGGCCAGAAACAGAAGGTACAGAAAAGGGTTGGCAAACTCAACAGTTTCCCCACCCCCAGCACCTCCCTGAAAAGAGTGAAGCAGAATATAGTGCAGGATCCAGCTGGGGGGTTTTGTATTTGACTCTGCTCTTCAGCTCACTGCACAAAGTGCTCACATACCACAGTAATGAGCGCAGTAGAAATGCCTCCAGAGGTGGAATAGATTAGAGACAGACAAACAAGAATGTGGCAGCTAAAGGAATAATCAGAACTCCCCTCCACAGGGAAAGGGCAAGTCTCTACACTTCTCTCTCTGCCAAATCCCTTCTAAAAATAAACTAGGGAGACAGATCCAGACCTAACGGTGTGACAAGAGTTAAAGTGCAGCACTGGGAACCTGTCATGCCTCATACAGTTACAGAATTGATCCACTCAGAGGACACAAACACAAATATTTCTCTGGCATCCTCTGCTATGGGCAGGGATCAGATCCTGGCCAGGCTACTGCATCAGCTACTAGTCTCCATTTTGGAGCACAACTTTTACTTTTTGCTGGGAAAGGTCAACTTTTTTTCTTTTCCACACCAGTTTCCAGTAGAATAAGGCATATACTCAGCACAAGCTCAATAAGTTTCACTTGTAGCTCATTTCCCACGTTTTTAAAAAAATCAAACCTTTTTTGTGCTACCACTTTAGTAACACCTACAAAGGCAGGACCCAAACTTCCCTGTGAGACAAGGCCAGAAGAATGCAAAATCCTTGCTTGACTCTCATTCAAATGAATTGCAGCAAACACATTTTTTTCCTGTCTATGTAAAAGCACAAAAAAAAATCAATGCTGCAGCTAATATACTCTTCCATAGAACCACAGTAACCAGTAGTAGATGTCTGTGCTACAAAATAATACTTGGCAAACCCACAGTGCTTTAGGGTCAACAGAGAGATGTCATTCCTTCCTGCACAAAATCATTAACACTGACGCCACAGATATGCTACTCGTAATGCTGAATAAATATTCCAGAAAGATTAATAATATTTTCATTGAACTCCCTATTTAAGGGAATATAGAAGCACCATTTCATTCCTAAGCTGATAATAGGGTCCACGTGTGAAAACAATAAAATAATAAAAACAACATGAATAAGACTTCAATGGAAAAAGCTTTACCCAAGGAAAAGTTTCTACATCAAAGCAGGCAGATAATCTGACAATATTTTCTTCTATAAAACCAGATAAAGTTACTGAATGATTTAAACAAGATACAGTATTATAATTTTTATTATTCCCTAAAGACCTACAACTAAGCTGCAGAGGAAAATTTTCTGCCTTATCCTGGTAGGAAATCTAAGGTAATCATTATTTTTTTTCTGTTTTGCATGATCATGACCAAAAATGCAAACAAATAACTGATTTTCTAGAATTATGACTGCAAACATTAGTGGGTTTGGTGCAAAAGTACTCAGAGTTAATGCATGCAAGGACCTGATCTGTTTTCCAAATCAATAAGAAAGACTCCATTCTTTCTCTTGTTCCTTGTGCAGCTTGACCATGTTCATGTTCCTTGACTAGCAGCTCACACCAGGGGCGTAGGCAAGACATGCAGGATGTCAAAGAGAGCAAGATATTTCTCAGCAGGGTGTGTCTGGACTCATGAAGTAGGGACGGACCTATCTAAACAGAAGAATTTGAAGTTGTTCTCTCTAAAAACAACAAAACACTAACTGAATTATATTCCAAAAGGCAGAAGAGAAAACTAATATACTTTCCCTTTTGCTTAAACAAGTGAGATATTTGTGGTGTAAGGGAGGAGTACCAGCAAAAATAGTTGTAATAAGCAGCTCAACTGATATCAAATGAGACATTCCTTGTCTCTCTGTTGGGCCATTGGATTTTCTCCAGTGCATCTGACACTTATTGCAGCAGCAGGCATGTGAGGTTGGTGCAGGTGTTGCAAATTTAGAAGCAGTAAACTACATGGTAATTGGTCATAAGTGAAGAAATCACTTGTAAAACCACAGATCTGCTACCATTTTTGTTACATTCTCAACAAGTTCTTTTTCTTTCCCATTTTTTCACTTGTCCAACCCTTGCCACGGTCAGTATTTTGTTCAGTGGGACATGCAGAGCATGGCATCTGATGACAGCCTGGCCTTGAAGGTTAGTCCTTAATCTTAAATCTTCCCAGATCCCCAAGACAATGTAACTAAAGATCTCCAGGTTAAACAGCTGCCAAGACAAGAGGTAAGACAACAGTAACTTAACAGCTGCTAAGACTAGAGGTAAAACAACAGTAATTTACCAGGAGCAGAAATTGGCGCATTAGGAGCATATTTGTAAGATGAACATTCTGTCACATAATTCCTACAGGACTGGAAAGATCTTGCTAGTCCTTTAAGCATGTTACAGCTCTCACTTGGCCCTCTGTATGTATGTAATCCTCGTCATAATTACATGCATATGTTAGGTATTATTTATAATTCAATGACAAGAGACAGATTTCATTGTTCTTTAGTCACTGCTGCTCTGTATGTTTGTGCTGCATAAAGCACAGATTTACTTTGCCAATCAAAATCTGGGATCCTGTGTTGGACTGACCCTGACTGTACACCACATGCCTAACAAAGCCTCTCTATTGCTCCCCTCCTCAAATACACAGGGAACAGAAAATATCATGAACTCATGGGTCAAGATAAGGACAGGGAGAGGTCACTCACAAATTACCATCACAGGCAAAAAAATTTTGACTTGGGGAAATGAGTACAATTTTTTTTATCAGTCAGGTTAGAACAGGATAATGAGAAATAACCTAAATCTTAAAACACTTTTCCATCACTCCTCTCTTCTTCCTTGGTTCAACTTCATTCCTAATTTCTTCCCTTCCTTCCCTCAGTGCAGGGGGTTGGGGAATGGGGATGGTGGTCATGTCATCACGTCTCTGCTGCTCCTTCCTCCTCAATGGGAGGATTCCTCACACTCCTCCCCAGTTCCAGTGTGGGCTCTCCCCATGGCAGTCTCCTATGAGCTTTCCCAGCTTGGGTTTCTTCCATGGGGTGCAGTCCTACAGGAACTGACTGCTTCAGCGTGGGTCACCTGCAGGTTTACATGTCCTGCCAGCAAAGCTGTTCCACTGTGGGCTGCTCTCTCCACATGTCCACAGGTCTTGCCAGGGGCCTGCTCCAGCACCAGCTTCCCACAGGATCTCAGCCTCCTCTGTGCATCCCCCTGCTGCAGTGTGTCCCAGGGCTGCCTCACTGCAGTCCACATCACGGGCTGCAGAGGAACCTCTGCTCCAGCGCACGTCAGATGCTCAAACTGTCCTACTTTCTCTAACAGGTGGCTTGGGGACAGCTCAAATAGCTGAAATACTCATTTTGAAAGACCTCCTGGTCTAATAACAAAGCAAGTAGGCATTGGTTTATATCACTGATGCTGCTCACTGCACAGCCAGCCTATAAAAACAGAACCAACCTGCTGAAGAGATACTTGAGACAAAAAATATGTCAATGGATTACAGCTGGGTTTGCTTTCTTCCTCTTTTGTTACTGAGCAGCCTATTGACACCAGCTCTACTTTTAGTTTTACTCCACATAAGTTCGTGATTTTGAAATCAAAAATACTGTGAGATTTATAATTTCAGTTGTTCCTGGAAGAAAGATGGCAAACAAGATATGTCCATGGGAGGATTGCTGGGTAAATGGCAGGCATACAACTCTGGGAAATCCAACCATGCTAGTCTAAATTATTCAACTTGACCTAGTTGATAAATATTGCATCAAAATTCAGAGTAAGAAATAGAAAGTTTGTACATGAGATTTATGTTTCACTCTATGATTCTCATAGTAAGTGGTTTGATTAAATATTTATTCTAATATTCACTTGGGTTAAGAATTACACCAATCTATCTATACAAAGCTGTGCATAAGCTCATATGAAATTTTACAAATACAGCAGAAATGTGTTATCAACACCGTAGCTTTATTCTAAAACCATTTTTTTTCCTTTCTTGATAAAAAAATCCTGCCAATATAATTTATTCCTTTCACCAGTGGGCTATTAATCTTCACAGCTGTTGCTCATGGGCTAAATCAAGAGAGCTTTCTATTAAAAGAGAATTCAAGTTCTCAGACATCTCAAACCTTCAGAAGCAGAAGTTCAGTACAGGGAACATTAAAGGAGAACTTTCTTAAGGTTCAAATAAGCTCTGCTAAATCACCGTGATCTTTGATACATTTCAAGATTTAGATCAAGTTTTTAAAAAGCTAAACTTCATCCCTCTGATAGTTCAGATAACAATATATTCTTTCTGCTAGAGGGAATGATTATGACAGCTTGGCTTTTCTCAGAAATCAGCCTAAAAGTACACGTTATTTTCTTGAGAAGACAAAGAGATCAGCAATATTTACATGAAAACAGATCTGAATGTTTAAAACTAGCAGGTGATGTTGAGAGACAATAAGACTTGCTCTTAAAATTGTTTATGGCTCAGACTCTAAAAATGAGCTCCAGTTATGTATGTCACTGTTATTAGTCATATCATAAAACAGAAGCCACAAGTCATGATCGAAAGCGTTGATTACTGGTAGCTGACAGCTGCTTGCACATGGAGCTGAACTTGAGGAACTTTGTTGTCAGCTCCAGCACTGTTTGATTCACTGAGTTACATGGTCTTCACCTTTAATTTTCTTACTCTGAAATAATTGAAAGTGTTATTTGCCCATTATGTGGCCTAAAGTTTAGACATAAAGGACACTATAGTACCATTGTGTTGCAGTTTATTAATTAATGTAGGGAAAAGGCACAAATGTGCATTTTTCTTTGTTTAGAAACATAATGGGCAGCCTGTGAAAGAGCTTCAAACTTCACCTCTGCTAGTTTGATAGAAGGAATTATTAAGTACAAAAATGGCAAGTACATTATTATTCTATTGGACTATCTTTGCCAGAATCTATCAGCAGACCTGCATAGATGGTCAAAAGTTATATGTAGTGAAAAATATTTAATATCTCTCATCTGCATTTACTATAACTTCTGTCAGCTCAGGAATGGGATGCAAAATGAATGTGGCTTGTCTTGCTTTTTCTCCCCCATTATTTTTTAGCAATGGACAGAGAACTCTAATTCTCCAGATCACCAGGCCAAGTATCAGTATAACAGCTAATTTAACTGAGGAGAATATAACAGTATAGATGCTATGGGCTCACCTCAGTCCTAGAAAAAAATTATATTAAAAAAATCATGGCATGTTTCCAGTCTCAGTAATGTCACTGGCCTTCTGTATGACCTTAATCAAGGCACTTTACTTCAGTATGCTTTTTTTTTCATTAGTTAAGACTTATATAAAATAAATAAGCCTGAGACAAAAGCGTTTTGAAACTCATCCTGAGGATTCTTTAAGCCTAAAAATAAAAAGTCAAAAATTGTTGTTAATCCACTGCCTTATAAACCCCTTTAATTTCGCTGCTTAGGTACATGCAGAAATAGTAAAAGCATGAGTACCTGTGTTCTGAAGCAAGAAGAAACAAACATATCATCTAACATAGGAATTTAGATCCACCACTTCAGACAAGCTGCAGATAATTCCTTAACAGTTCTTGGAAACAAAGCTACATGCTGTGGTCACATTAGATCATTTACTTCAGAAAGCTATTAAATCTTTATTGAAATATTGCAGGTAATTAAGAACTTCCAACATCTGCTGGTAAGCTGCTGCAGATGCCATAACCCTGATGGTTGAAGTGTCACCCATCTTTTCTGTTTCAATTTAGCTGAATACAGCTTCCAGAGACAGGATCTCAGAATGCCTCTTCCTACTAATTAAACAACTGTTTATGTTTATATGGTGTGCCTTCCTTTGAATATCCAAGGGACACTTCTGAGCCTTGTTTTCACATCAGGTCTGGAAGGTCACTGAAACAGTGTTCTCAAAGATGTGCTGTCTAGAAGCAGTCGAAGCTCCTCCTTGCACATTCATAAAGGCAAGCCCATGGTTGCTTTTGCCTGGCTGGCTCAAGGAATGTATCCTGGCACAGCTCCACTGCATTACTGATAGGGCACAGTCACCCTAACCTGCATTCAGATGGCATTCAGTCCCCAATGTCCTTCTCCAAGCAAACCCTTCCACCACCAAACCCAGCTGATACGTTGCAACCTCCTGAAGAGAGACAGCCTGAGAAGTGAGGAGTTTGAGTGGCTCTCCAGCCTGCACAGGAGTGTTATTAAGATCCATGGTTTAGAAGACAATCTAGCTATACAATTGAGATTCTCTTTTTCCTTACTTCTCTAGTTCTGTGTTTGAACAAGCAAAGAAACTATAAAAATAATATGGGACTGTTTTACAGGAAATAGATACTTCTCCCTTTCAATTAAGTCTGTCAGGTCCTCTCCCAAATTTGGCTGTTCCTGAAAGCTGGCAAAACCATCATGCAGCTGTTTGCTCAACAGCTCAGTGGCTTGGTATTCACGATGCACAGATTCTTTACCCTGCATTGAATAAAAGGAAGGTTGAGTGAAGAATGGCACTACCAGAATGCTGGTCTCAAGTTCCTTCTCCTCAGGAAAGGTGTGGTAGACAGACAAATAAGACAACCACATGACAGCCCTGCCTGCTGTCAGCTGTGGACAGGACAGCCACAACACTGAAGACGTATCCAGGTGAACACTGTGGCCCCAATATGTGAAATCATATCAGATGCTTTCCTTTTCAGCATGATTTGATCAACTCATCAAGTGATGCCATGTCAGCATTTCCTCCTCAGCAAGGAGCAGACACAACAAACTGTCCCAAAGAACTAGGACTGTGTAGGCTTTACCACCATTCTACCTCGACTGCCTTTCCTAGCTGTGAATCATGCAAGTGCCTGTGCAAGGCACTGAGGTTTCTCCATTGCCATGGGAACACAGTACTCTGGAGCTACTGAAATATTCAGCCCACCTCCACAAAATACCATGATTCACAGATACCAGCCAAGTACCTGAGCAAAGAAAGGTTTTCAAAAGCTAATGTGCCATTAGCATTCAATAATGAGAAAGGAAGGTAATTCTCTCTGAACAGCTTGAGACTACTCCAAGCAATGGAATTGCTGCTGGCCTGCTGCACTCTTAATAACTCTTCCTCCCTTTCACCTGAGAAGTTCATAAACAGGCAAAGTCCTGGCAGTAGAAAAAAACCAAAAAGAAACACCTACACTCAGAACAACACAAACATCGGCCATCCAAATGTGACTGAATATTTGTGGTCGGTATCCAGCTATTTGGCACCCAGCAGTTTGGATCATCACTGCCCTGAAATTACCCTCCCACAGACCTCCAGGATAGGTACACAGACAGCATCCAGACATCTGGCCTGTACTCCTCCTCATGGGCTGAGGTTAGATGGCATTTCTTTTCAAAGAGCTGAATATTTCCTCTCTTCTTTTACTCACAAACTCAAATATAAAAAGAAAAATAAGAGGTTTTTTCTCATCACTGGCTGGCACAACTTTTATGTATTCTGGAACAATAAACAAGGACACTTGCATGGGATTTGTTTTTTTGTTAGGCAAGGATATTACTAGGATTCAGTTGGTTTACTTCTGGTTTATTGGGCTATCCCATTTTACTATGCCAGTTCTTACACAAACATATTTTGTCTGTCAAGTGGTAAGATGAGGCATAAAAACTAAGTTGCAACAGAATTGAGTCCAGCAGGATGAGAATTAATTTCTCTTTGAACAAAACAAAAGACAAAAATCTTCCACACATATTTTCAGGATCATCCTGAATCTATCAAATTACTGATCAGTCAGAAAACAAGGGGGGAAAGGGAGATGATCAACTGTATGACAATTAAATGCACTGTAAAGCTGCTCTCACTGGAATTTTTGTGCCTGTTTTTTTTCTGTTCCCAGTGGTGATAGGAGCTGTAGGGATTGAAGGAGTACAAGAAGATTTGTCACAACCACAGCATTTGCTGAACAACATCAATCACACTCTCTGAACATTGAGTTTCTGGATCCAGGGTCCAGCAGCACAGGAATGGGAGGACCAGTCCATAAGGACTGCCCAAAATCCAGGATTTATCTTTCCCTTAGGCAATAGCTAGCCATGGTTTCTAGGGTCTCCCACTTTTCCATACCTGGTACATGTGTGACCTTAGTCGGTCAAAGGACTCTCCATCTTCTCCTTTTGGCTATCACTGGAAGTATTCACAGAATGCTTGCAAGTCACAGGAAACTAAGTCACCTGAAGACATCTGATCTGGTCCACCAGACAATGGTCATGATTTCAAAAGATCTATCTGGACCTTAGAAGAACATCACAATAATGTCACAAATGATGACTAAGTTTAAATTTCTGTTTCCTAGAAAACTCAAAAAATTTCCAGCTACTAACCCAATCTAACTTGACTGGAAATTAAGAGACATTCTGTATTAGACAATGACATGGAGTTCAATCTCTTTCAGTGGTGGTATAATGCTTTATCTCATCCTTTATCTACAGGAAAACAACCCTTATCTTCCCTCACTTTTCATTATTCTAGAGAAATAAGCAACCACATATTGAGTACTTTTTTTCAACAAGTACTTATATATATATATCTTTTGTGGGTTTCTTATCATAAATTTTCTATTTTTTTTAATCATCCCAGTAGCCCTTATGGGCACCTTTGTTTAGTAGAGACATCCAGGCTTCTGTACATATTTTGTTAATATCATCCTAAATAAATGGAGGTACTGTGTGTTGGTAGTTGTCAGTTAGCCATTAAAGCACAGTAATTATTTCAGCTGTGGTAATGCTGTCGTGTTTCAGCTCTTCAGCTTGCCTAGTGCACCACTGGAGGACAGTCAGCTCTGGATATGGTGAGCACACTACCCATATGTCAGATAGGACAGGATACAACAGGACAGGAAAGGAGGAAACACAAGTTATTGGCCATGCTGCTACAAATCACAATAACATAAAGACGAAATATAGCAAAAAGAAAATATAATACAGGTCACAATAACAGAGGGCTTTATAATGAAAAAGCAGGTAGCTTCAGTTTATGCCATGCACAAGTACATGAAATGATAGTGATTTATGCTTATTAAACAAAAGAAATAAGTATTTTGATTAGGCTTGTGGGGGAGGGAGTACAGGGCCTTGTATTTAAAGCTTAATTTTAACCAGGGAAAATTACTGACTGCTGCATGAGGCAGCATTCAGCCTTCTTTCCCTTCCTTGAGCAGGGCACCCGGCTTGCCTTGGGAATCCAAACGCGGCAGGACGCCTTTCTGACATCTCTCTCCTGAACAGCCGTGGGTGTATCTACTGACATTAACCAGCATGAGATCTTCTCAGGGAAGAAAAGCCCTATATGAAAAGGTTTCACTGCAAAAGGAGGAGAAGTCTTTAAAGGGAAAACTACACAGCATGCTGCTCCAGAAGCCAAGGTGAACTTTCATTTTAGATCTGAGCTTTCTGTAAGAGCGGAGTGCTCATCTACTTCCTACAGTAAATTATTCTTCCTCAGCTATATTTCTGTATGCTTTAGACTTTCATGTAAACTTCTATAGAAAAAGAAATCACAGCAATTATAATCCTAGCAATTATGTAGACCCTTTTTGCTAGATGCCAGAAGTTGAATTGTTACCAGGGAAAAAAGCACTGTGCCCAGAGAGAAATGGGGCAATGAATTCCTATCATCCAAAGATAATGAACTCCTCTCCAGGTAATCAAAACCTGAAAACATTTTCAGGCAGAATCTATGGAAAAGAAAAGCAGAATCAAAAACCAGCAAACCCCAAAGGTCTTAAATCCAGCTAAGAAGTTTGGCCTGCAAATTAAGCCAGGGAAAAATCTTTAGCAGACAAATAATGCTGTGCCAACATTGAAAAAACATAGCGTTAAGACAACTATAAACTACAGAGTCTGACATCAACCACAGGGAGATGAATATAAAAGTTAATAGAAAATGTAGTCGATAAAGATGAGTATGGTCAATACCTCAGTGCTTACTTCAATCACTGAAAAATCTCGTAAAAAAACCCTGACTTGATTCTTTAATGAGCCAGCAAAATTTGGCTGCTTAAGTCTGTTTGTATTGGCACAGTGCACTTATCTATTTATAAAATTTTAAAATTAGTATGATGCAACACCCATATTAAAAATTAGCATGATAGTTTACCAATGAAGTGTGCATTAAATAAACTCAGACCTGGCTAACTGAGATCTCAAACTGCACATGAAGGATGGGTGTTTGCAGAAGTTTTTTTATGAATTATTATTATTATTATTATTTTTATTATTATTATTATGCTTGAAGCCACTGAACATTTTCACCAGCGTTCAGGAAGTAAAAGTGCACTACTACTGTAATGCCTGATTGATACAAGGCCTGGTAAAGCATCAAAGAGTGATGAAGGCAGGGCAGCAGCAATCTGGGTTGTTTGGGAATCCATTCCAAAACCGTGTATTTTTGCAAAGCAAGGTGAAAAATTATACAAGAAACAAAGAGCACAGGAAAGTGGGACTTGTCTCTGGAAGTCAGCAAGTGTGAAGCAATTTAGGTTAATGAGCTACAGTAGCTGAACCCAAGTTCTTCATTCAGTGATGTTACAAAAGGGATCTGCAAAAAGAGGACTGCTTAAGAACTGGAAAACTACTGTAAATTATAATCACTATAGATACAGTGAGATTGAAATTGTGAAAGTGATGCAGAAACTGCCATAAAAAAATCCAAGTATAGAAAAAAAAATCTAAAATGAGATTTTAAAAAATGTAATTTACATAGTTTACCAGCAATAAGGCATCTGACTGCATCACAGGGTCTAACTACTGCCAGTTTTAGCAAAAAAATTCAGATGAGAAAATCTATATAAAGAGTATGACCAACCATATGTTTGATGCTAGGAAGACCTAGCATCAGTTCTCCAGTTGTTACTATCTTTGTATCAAACAGGATTTTGTTGCAGGAAAAAAAAAAAAAAAAAAAAAAGAAAAGGGGGGGGGGGGGGGGGGGGGGGAAGCCAAATTAACTCAGTTGCTAAGCCTCAGATGGCTGAGTAAATTATTTTCCTTTAAAAAGTTGTGCACTCAGCATGACAGTCAGCCCTGTCCCCTACTTAACCCAGCACACAGCAGCAAAGCTTGGTGGTGTGATCCAATCTTTGTCACACAGCAGATGCCCTGATGTCCTATTGGGAACTCGATGCACTTCTGCAGTTCAGGCCTTGGTCCCTTACCTGGGCAGCACCCACCTGCCCTTCAGTTGGTGAAGGCTCAATGAATTTGAACCATTCAACTGAAAGACAAAAAGAGGGAAAGGAGTGAAGATTTTTCAGATATGGATATACATGTGGAAAGGCTAAAAAAAAAGAGGAAAGGAAAATGCTTCTAAATTAAGAATATTTTCCACAGTCTTTCGACGGGTACAATTAATCTCCACAAATAGGACAAGCAGGTCATCAAGGAGTTAGGACATGCTATTCTCTGAACACCCTGTCAGGTGCCTTAACTACCTGTCACAACTAAAATGGGTTAAAAGACCTAGAAATAAATCTGTATTTGTGGATACCAGACCATGGTGTCTCAGACAGACCATGGAGTCAGTTCATGGGTCTGTTCCATATTATGTTCAATTAATTTCATGTTTAGCTTAATAGCATTTTTGTGCAGTTATTGCATAACAGTAACAGAGGACAGCCCATCTGTGTGCTCAGTGTTCATATATAATGTCTCAGGTGTCAGTAAGGCTGCACTCCAAGCTCAGGACCAGTGGAGGTTTTCTCTGAGTCCTGACCCAGGCAGGGCAGCACATTCCCTGTGGCTGCTGCCCCCCCATCACACCTCCAGCCCCACAGCCCAGCACAACCACCAGACAGCAGGGCAGTAAAAACCAGACCTCTGGGCTGCTCTCCTGAGCTGCTCACAACTGGCCCAAAGTGACACTCTGTATATATGCACAGCTGAAAAATCTGCACACATTTAATCTGCTAAGTACTAGGTATGTTGTTACACAAAATATTCACTGACCTCTTGCTGAATGTATTTTAATTGAAGTAATTATTCACTCAGCTCCAGCTGCTAGAACTCCAACCTGATATGTCTGAAAGTAAATAGCTTTTCAGATTGGTTGCTCAGAAGGCTGGAAAATATCTGCAAACTGATATGCAGCTGGGAAAGGAGTCTTCCCAGACCCATCTGTTTGCATGGCTTCTCTCAACAATTTATCAATAAGTTTTTAATGCTCTTATCAATGAGTTCCTATCAGGTTAACAGCCTAAAGTGGGGATGAAAAGCATAGCCAGGGAGAGGCTTATGCTTTGTTGATTTACCATTGACTCCAAACTCTTAAACACTCTCTTGTTTTCATCAAAGTGTAAACTGAGTTTGAACTTTCAAGGTAGAAAGTGTGCTTCTGGAGTTTCCTGGTGAGGACTTTTTCTCATTAATTAATCATTTTGCTAAATGCTTAGGTTTTCCAAAGCAATTGGCAAAGCTTCCACTGATTTGAATCGGAATGATTTCATCCTAACCTTAACACTGTTTGTACTTCCCTAGAAATAATATGGTGTCACAAAAGAGCAGTTTTTTGCCCCTCCAGTCTCTGAAACAGCCTTATGCTAATGATAGATATCAAGCTTCTTGAAGGGTGAAATAATGTGTAGGTATCCAAGTTCAGTGTAACACTGCCCAGCTCCTGTGGCTGAATAAGAGTTTCCAGAAATATCCCCATTAATGAGAATATCTCAAGGTGGTGAAAAGTGGGTCTGGATGACACAAGGGCTAAATGCCATTTCTCTAGGTAAAGCACAGTGTTACCACTCAGAGTAGAACAGAGGGAAAAACATTTTGATCCAAGATGGCAAAAAAAATTACCCAAACAGTTAAAGTAAGTCAAGGTCAGAGTCAGGAAAAAAATCCCCAATTAACCAACAGATTTATTGCTTCCCAGCCTCATGCTCTAATGAAATACAATCAACACTGGCATTAACAATGCCCATTTCTGTCTTGTGGAGGAGCTCCCTGGGGTATAAGACGCATTTTGATCCAAAGTCTTCCCTACAGCACAGCTTCCAGAACCACCCTTTACAGCAGGACTTCTCTACAGTCTAATAATGATATAACTCAATTCATACTCAGTCTTTTCCCACTGGACTCAAAAATTACCCAGAGAACTGTCAGTATATCTCAGTCACCACAATGGTGGTGGTCTTTCAGAACCTGGGCTACGGAACAAACTGAATTTGTTCAGTTGCTAATCAAAATGTTTTGCAAAGTTTTTCTGCATCTTCTGCTCTGTATAGATATCACAATTTGTACATCCCAGGTATTTCTAAACATGCCAGAGGTCTGGCTGAGTTGATTATGCTTTGTGATTAGCTAACCAAGACTATATAAACAATTGAAAACTGAAACTTTCAGAAAATCTCTTTCTAGCAATTGATACCAGATCCATCACTAGGGATAATGTTTCTTGAAAGTGTTTGGTAGTCTAATAATAACAGAAGAATTAAAAGAACTGTTTAGTTATTCAGTCAGAATTCCTAGCTTTGTTTACAACACAAATGAACTTATTTATACATTAATTACATTCAATTTTAAGAATTTAAACCCATGGCATTGCAGGAGCGATTTATAATGCAAATGACCAAAGCAAAAAGACTGTTTAGAGAAGGCAGAAAATTAATTGCAAAGACTTACGCAGTTAATAATGGCTTTGCTCATAATACTATCATGTTTCTTTTTCATAAGTTAAAGCTAGAAACTGATTGTCATTATCAGAGAGGCCTCAGCTCTGTTGATTTTGTTAGACCCCTGGCAATTTCACTTTTTCAGGTTAATGAAGGGAGAAAATTACTCAGTTTCACATTATAAATAAAAATTTGACACTTTTTAATGCACAGTGAACCCCTCTGGAAGTGCCTTTGTCATGAAGAAATCTTTCCCTACTAAGAGAACATCCCTAAAATTGCTCTACATGCATAGAATATATGTTGTGTCCCCCCGGTTAGGCAACTGCTCTTTGTTGGCCTCCAAAAGGATCTATTAGGACAGTGATTCCCACATTGTCCCTGTGGGCACCAGGAGTAATTCTAAAGATTATTTCCCCTTCGGAGTCAGACAAGTAATGGGTCAAGTCGGAAAGGAGAGATTTGAAGTAAGCTGTATGAGGGAGAGAAAAAAAGTTTCTTTAAATAAACATAACTAGTGCTACTAGGACACTGCAGACTGCAGAAGATGGCATGAATTGAGGAAAGAGATAGGAGAGAGTTTATGTATCAGCCATGTAAACAGCAGTCACAGTCATCATAAAAATAAACCACTTTCAGCTTTGTAATCTCTCCAGCCCAGCCATTCCTTGCTCATAAGAGGGCCTCTTGCTGGAAGGTGCAAGGCTGTAAAGCCCCTCAGAGCACTTGGAGCTAAATACAAAAAACTGGGCAGACACCCAGTGCTGTCCTGGGGCTCAGCCATGACCTCCCCACCACCCACCATCTCAAGCACACCCAGCCTTGGGCATCTCCAGAGGGTTTCCCACCAGCCCACTGTGAACTGCCCACCTACCACCTTGGCTTTCACTTCACGTGTGTGAGAAACTGCAGCCTTTACAGGTTCTGTCTCTCCTGTTTGTCTGCCTTCCTGCCTCACTCTCTGCAACTGCTATCAAAAGAAAATCCAACAGTTCAATCATCACCCAGACACTGGAACAGACATGTTCCCCATTTAGACTGACCTCTCCAAAAGCCTTAATTTTTTTACCAAAATCAGAACACACATTTCACTTAAGCATTTTTATAGGGCTGCTCTGTCCCCTTAGGTTAGGCTGGGTGACTTCTCAGTCTCCTGACTCAGGTGCATGTTTTATTTTTGTATTTTCTAAGTTGTGAATTACCTGAGGAAGGGACTACTGTGATATTTGCATGTCATATAGTGTTAAGAATATTATGACTGCTTAACAAATACACAGCACATCCACATAGATGAGAGAACACAAAGAGAAGAATCAAGATGGAAATGTTGCTTCTAGCAAGCAAATGCAATATAATAGAGCAGAGCATGGTATTTCTCATTCTCTATCCACTGTGTGTCTTCAAGCTTACTTTGGCAGAGAATTACCACTTTTTTGGGGTTCTATGCTGGCACTAGCAGGTTTTAAATGAATATAAAATGAGGGAAAAATACTCCACATTGAAATAGTATGTGGCACTGTACTCAGATGTCAAATTCTAAGAGACATCTTGTCAACAATACTGGATATAAATCTAAAGGTATCTCATCTAAGAGACAGTACAATATTTTCCCAGGGCAAGAATTAAAACATATATAAATTTATTCTAAACATTCAGATCACCACTTTGATTTCAAGAATCCAGATTTCCCAAAACAAAGAAATTCTGCAAGTTCTGTTTTGTGTATACCAGTGGAAGCAACACATCTGTTAATGCCAAGAAGTTTAGTTAAGCACATTCAGAACAGATTTGCTGCACAATGTTAGTGGCACTGAACCTGAAAGCAGTCATTAGAGAAAGAATTTATTCTTGTGGTAACCCCAAGCAAGAGTCACCATCCAGCCAATTTAATATCAACAGCAGTAATTTCAACAATATGATATTTAACCACAATCCTAAAATGGCTCAGTCTGGAAGCAACACAATATCAGCATTTGAAAGAATGCATCCCCAGCAACATCTGAAGAGAGAGGAAAGATCCAAGGCCACAGTGGCTTTTTCATGGAGTTGAGTACACAGCTCTTGCTTGAACTTTTTCTTAATTGAGGTTGCAAAAGAGTAAGCTGAGGAATGAACCCAAATGCCATTTTGGTCGGCAGCAGGGTGTTCAGAGGACAGTGACAAAGGGCAAATTCTTTGCTCTCAGACCAGCTGGATACAGTGCTCCACCTCAGCCTGTGCATATGCCAAGTGACACGCAGGTACCACCAACCCTTTACAGCTCTTACAGCGCTGACCCCTAAATGCAGCAGCAAAGGAGATCCATAGATAAGCCCTTTTTTTCCTCCTGCAATTCTGTCACTTGCTTCCTTCCTCTCTTCTCCCTTCCCCAAAGACAAATTCCCTTCTACTCCTGCTCCCCTGAAAATGTCCACCAATGGACAATATTTTCTCTTTGTTCTCATGACCCCTAAGCAACCCTGACTCAGTGAAGCCCAGACACCAGCCAGACGCAGTTTTTCATGACAAATCATTTGGCCTTGAAACTTTCCTGTGGCTTTTGGGAGGGAAGATGTAAGTTCAAAAAAGTTCAAGTTGTTCATATTCTGACCCAAATTGACAATGACTCTATGAGACTTAGAATGATTCCTTATGAATCCTATCCTTGTGTCAACGTATTTCTTGTGTATCTTACCCGGCCACATGATTAGACCTTCCTGCAACACATTAGGTGAAATTCTATTTCCACTAAGATCAATTTAGTTTTACAATGAATTTCAGTGGAGAGCATTTCAATCATTAAGGAAAAGAAGTAGATATAAAAGCCAATAGAAACACTGATTTCTCAATATCTGCTGCAAACAAAGAGTGCTATGAAACTGTCCCACCCAGCAGATGGAAAACAAGGGGACAAATGTAACATCCTGAAATAAAATAGTACCACTGCTTTCATAACATATTTCATATGCACTTCCATTTCAATAAGCAGAGAGAAAATAAATAAAAAGACACCTAAAAAAGTAAAAGAATATTTTTTAAAAAGAATTTTAAAGTACAAAAATTTTCACATCTAGAGATTGTTGGTCTGATCTTTATTAGTCTCCACGCTCTTATAAGTCCCTGTGTTCTTCTCACTATAACACAAGAAACACTGTTTCATAGCTGGAATTTCCTTGTAGCATTCTTTACCTCCTAAAGTTTATTGTACTTTGGGAAAAAATAATCCCAAGATGTCACAGACAACAGAAATGCAAGGATTCCTACTGATAGCTCTTTGACTAATTGCCATGAATGCATCCTCCATATCAGCAGGGTTTTCTCTTGGTGTCAGCATCTATTTCTCCTCCAAAGCTCAGTAAATAAGAAAGTTTTGCTGCTGAAGTATATACTTCTATGAGTTTTTCTGTACTACCTGTGGATAACTTGAAAGGCTTAAAGTATTTCAATAAATTAAATAGGATAAGTAGGCACAAGTTCTCAAGAAGGATCAGATAACTTTAGGGCATTAGGAGAGAAAATAAGACTTAATCAATGTTTCTGTAGATGGTCTCTTGTTCTCTTATCACTTGTAAGAAAACAAATGTACTGGGCCTTATAAATCTTAGATCTTACATGCTCCAGGAGATGGTTGTGACTAAGCATTCCCATCTGTCAGCACAGTTGCCTTGACTTAGCATTACCTAACCTCTGATGACACAAATTAAATACACCGACTTCTCATTCAAACAGCAAACAGAGCTCTTATCAGACAACTAGCTCTAAGCAAACTGATTTAGGGAAGTGCAACATCATGAACAAAGAATTTATTCACTTGCTGGATGTTTTCAGTAACTTCAGTATAACTGCTGACAATCAACTGTCCTTAACCAGTCCCCAGTGGTTCTGTCTGAAACAAAAGGGTTACTGTGCTGTGACCAAAACAGCTTCTAGTTACCTGTTCTAAGTCATTCTCTTAAAATTTCCTTTTTCTTCTTATGCACATACACACACATTGTTGAAGTTTACCATAGCTGATTCTGAGCCAAGAACACAATCTTCATTTCTATCACAGATTATAGTTGAAAGGTACTAAACAAGCATAATCCTCTGATAGATTTCTTGAGAAAAAAAAAAAAAAACAGAACACCCCAAACCCCAAAATTCATAACCAAGTGTTAACTTGAGACAACACAAAGATGTATTTTAACTTTCAACAATTCTTGTCTTCATTTCTTAGCAGCTGTCATCAAAAGAGGGCACTGAGGAATGAAAAACCCACTCCAAACAGAACATGGTCTTTGCAGTCATGAGCACCCTGGGAGTACCAGGCACTCATCCTGGGAGATGCTGCTCCTCTGAACAGCCTTTGCAGAGCTCTACATGTGCCACAAGCTGTCTGGTGAAAAGGATGTCTCCAAAAATGCAAGCTGAGCTGGGATAAGATAACCTTATGCTGACATAGATATGCTTTTTTTAAATTATTATTTTTGAAGCAGGTGGAAAAAGCCAAAGAGTGGATATAAAATGCATGTCTGGATAAAATCCACTGTACCCAAATGTCTTATAAATTCAGCTTTTCCATGTTTAAGTTCTCAGACGAATATTGATGGATGTATTGGCCAATTTGGATGGAATTCTGGGATCACTTTTGATGGAGATCTGTGAGGTCTCTGTGTGATATATGCATACAAAAGGCTGGAAAGGAGCCCTGCTGTTTCAGCCTTGCAGCTCTTCCATTCACCTCTAAGAGGAATGGAAAGAATGACGACTGTTGCAAAATTTGTCTCAGAAGTCCCATCAAAATTGAGTTACGGCTCCTGGAAGACACACGTTTCTTTACTGAATATTTTAAACTCTTATCTTTGCAGGAAGCAAAAGCAGACCATTTCTAAAACAGAACTTCTGGTGATCTTGTTGGGAGGCCTGACTTCTCCACTGGCAAGCTCAAAACACCTTGGCTCAGTGCTTTGGATAGAGACAGAAGATGTCAGTGAGCCAAACTGAAATCCTTTCCTACCTTGCCAGGTAAGTGCTCATAACTGAGCCCTTTCTGCTGCTGGTGAGAATGCCTTGAATATATATGTGAGCTCCTTCCAAAACATCCTCTCAGCATGTGTTTGGTGAGATGGAGGGTGCATAAAAGGATAGGCAGAAATTGCCTATAAATGGATGGAGGGAAAATGCAAGAAATAAACAAGCATCTGGTACAATGGATTATGTCTTGTGCAGTCAACATCTTAGTCACATTGCCACTGATCTCTGCATCAGCACCAACTTTACCCTAATGAGTTTTTCATTAGCATGGAAGATAAGATGGACATAGGAATATCACATGAAGAGACAGGTTTTAGCTGGACACCACACTGTATGTTTATGTACAGGCATCTGTGCTCCTTATCCCAGAGTAGATGTGAGTTATGGACACTAAGGAGAGGTTAATCTGCTGTTTGACATGTTGGATGTGAATTAGTACAATCAGATGAGGTTTAGTTGATAAATACAAATCATCAACCAGCCCCAAATACACTGCTCAGGAGTCTGGCATGTTGAACTACCCACACACAGGGTGGTGTGGATCCCAGCCAACCTTGGCAAGATCTGGCTACTGAGGTTGTGTGAACTCGTGAAGTGTTTCATAGGTTTCAGAGGGGACTAAAATCCTTTCTGAGGAGCCAGCTGGCTGGTGATGCACAGTCAGCACAGACACCGTGTTTGACATGATAGTACCAACTTTTCTTTGTCTTACACTGCACAGAGCTGAAGAAGGAGGAATTGGCCCAGAGAGATTCCTGACTTTACATTTTGAATTAAGTGAAGCACTTGAACACTAGCAGTGATGAACTAAGACAAAACTCAGAGCATCCCTTTGCTTTATAGCATTGGAAAGAGGTGAAAAGAGGACATTGGCAGCAGCAGCCCGTGGATGCAAACACATATACGTAAAGTCCTGATTGCATTAAAATCCCAGCTCACTCAGCACTCAGCTATGAGTCTTCTCATGATGAGGCCAACCATGATCCAGCTCTTTTCCTCTCACAGAGTCAGAAAAGGTTGCAAGGGGACAAGCTGGTAACAGCCAAATGCTCACTCCTGCACAGACCAGCCTTGGACACGTGGATGTGTTCTGTCATGTCAGCGTCACCTCTTTGGGTCAAGATGCAAACAGAAGTTTGGCATTTCCACATCTCATTTCCCATTTAGTCTTACGAGCAGCAGCTTTGACATTTAACCCATTTTGACTTTCCATCCTTAACAGTGACTTATTTGTGTTCCTTCTGCTCACCAACACTTGCTCTCAGCTCTGTCAGTCAGTGCTGCAGGTTTGGTCTGAAGATTGCACAGCCAACTTCTCCCAAGTTTTATTTTCCCACAGGCAAACAAAATTTAAAATTTTATTTATAATTTTAGTCCACTAAAGACAGTAAAGGAGAGATACAGCTTTTGGATGAAACAGAAATAACAAAAAGAATGTCATTGCTTATTTCTATAAACAAACTACATGAAGCAAATGAGTGTGTTCTTTCTCTTTTGAAACACTTAACCATCAAAAACAATGATCTCATGCCTCTGAAAACAAAGAGGAGTTTTGAGAAATTTATTTTAAAAGGATGAAGACAGATAGACTGCAAAAGATCTAAAGGGAAAAGCAATAGAGGTGGAAGGCACTGGATGGCAGACCTTTAAATGACTTTAGTGGAAGCTGTAAATGCCCTATGTAGCTCAGAGCCTGTCCCTCCCTGAATGCTGGTGTGGGGACTCTGCAGTGTTTCCATGTGGTGTTTGGCTCTCACCAACATTATCCCGTACCCCTTCAACACTACATACATCAAAATAAAAAGTATGTTAGATTAAGAAAGACAAACTTCTCCTACTACAAATAAACAAAATGGGTTGAGTAAGATAAAATTGATATGGATTTATAGCATTATGAATTGGGGGTTTTTTCTAAATCCAAAAGCAAACAGAAAATTACTTTATCTTCCCTTCCTGTTTGGTTTGTTGGATTTTTTTTTACGTTCTTGCATTTGGTTTCCTTTGCTTTTATTATTGCTTTATAGTGAGGTTTCTTTCACTCATCCCTAAATCAAACCTTAACTGCAGCTTACTTGGAAAAGCTGTAGTTTTTCCCTCCTGTAGGTTTTCACCATCTCTGCTCCTGGGTTTGGGGACAGGGCAGAAGCTGAGGTGAAAAATGGAAGAGTTGAATTGAAGTGATGGAAAACGTTGCAGAAAGCCTGCAAATCTCTCTGTAATATGCTATATTATATGCATATAATTATGGCAGCACCATTTTAGCCAGGTCCAGAGCAGACAGGCCTACTCTTTGGAGTCAATGCTCTGCTACCCAAAGCTTTTCAACACCATCTAAACACAGAGAAGTCTGGATGGCTCCCAGCACCCAAAGCAGCTTCCCCAACCACACCTGCTCCCCACATCCTGGGGCCAGCAACAAGCAGATAAAGCCTTGATTTGCACCACAGATATAATAAATAAAGATTCATGTTTTCTTTAAGATCTTTTCTTTTGTTGCTGCCCCTCCAAGCACAGGGCTATGTGGCTTTGAGTAAGAGAGAAGCATGCACTGGCAAAAGACCTGTTTGGCTGGAGATGAGCACTCTCCAGGGCCAGAAGGGATAACCCAACACTAGAGGAGACATTGCTCACAGATAGGAATTCCAACAAAAACTTCAGTCTCTTACAAAGGACTAAAATGGACTTAACACCCTTAAAGCAAATAACCAGGGAGGATATATTGTGATGGCCATTGTGCAGGAGCCTTAGCATCTAATGGTACTTAAGGAATTTCTCTCTTCAGTTAATATTGAAATTGCACCACAAACAGACAAGTTAACCTAAAACTATCTTGGGATCAAGTCCTACCTGGCTCTCTCTCGCACACACACATATATACACGGAAAACATCTTCTGCTCCATGAGAGTTCAGGGCCAAGCAGTCTATGGACTCAGACCCATATAACCTAAAATTCTTGCAAATGGCCCCTGATGGTGACCCCTCAAGCCACCATTGACAACTCTGCTCTCGGCAAGAAAAGTGGCTCCTTCCCGTGCTCCAGGCAAGCCGGCTCCAGTTCAAACGTTCAAGCTCTGCTGGGCTGGCTCAGGCAATGTTTATAGTTCAGTGGTAGGGATGAAAACTTTCACAATGCTTTATGCTGTCAAAGCAAAATGTGATCGTTCCAGACTGTGCGCTGACATTATTAAAAATATCAATTAAGGCCAAAAATGCACTTTTACACTGAGCTGCTTGGATTAGAATGTAACCAGCTCAAGGATAAGAAACACTGCTTGTTTATCTTAATCACATTTAAAAATCCAGGCCTTTATATTATCTCCCCCCACAACAGCCATTTCAAGTGACAGTAGGAATTCTCCAGTGGCTTCAAATGGATTTTTTCTGCCAACACATTCCCTCTTCACTTTCAAAGTTTTGTCTCTCCTATTTTTATAACTTTTAGGAAAATACTACTAACTGGTGATTCCCCAAAAACAAAGACACAAAGCGGAAAGAATAAAAAACAATAAGAAGAAACATACAAGACAATTTGCAACACAGTGCCAAACAAATGCTCATTTTCCTCTATTGGAGGTCAGTGAGGCAAATCTGTGGGAACTATTTGTAATTACAGGTTGATGAGATACAATCGTGACAGTTATGTGGCCTTTTAATAATGCCTTTTGCTCTAATTTAGCTTTGGAGATCCTACAAGAAATCGAAAACACACAGAGATCTGCAGGTTCCCAGAGTGTCTATTTAAATGTGTTCAAGTAAGCCAGACTAATTTGTTTCCAAACTCCAAAATTTTATCTCTGTAAAATCTGTGAAATACTACTGCATATGATCAGTGCATTGTGTTGCATGAATATCAACAAGTCCCAGTTGTGTCACATCTGGAAGTACATATATTATACATAAGAGCATATGATATAAAACTTCAGTTCTCCACAACTATTCCTACCAGAATTAACATACTGTAGAACAGAGATTGGATTGCTCCTGATTTTCCCACAAACCTCCTGAAGCTTCCCTTGAGACTTGGTTATCAATGTAAACTTTAAAAGGACAGATCTTTAAAGCCTACAGTCCAGGATACATATACAAAAAGCTAGCAAAGATACACTTCTTGCAAATCTCATTTTGAAGGCATTGATGAACCCAATCCACAATTTTTGCAAGTCTGAGCTTCACAACATTGTGTAAGACCTCCAGCTGACTAAGTTGATGGCTATCATATGGAAGAAAGGAAGGAGAAACTTTGCACCCATAAATGACCTTGTGCCTGGTGATATCTTTTTTCAGACATGAAAATGACAAACAGAGGTGCAGTTCACATACATTCACAGCTGTAAGTACAGAGTAACATTATTTTGCAGTTTTCCATCACTGGGCCTCATATTCTGTTACTATTACTGTTTTTACGAGGACACTATTGATGCTTATCAAGTTTATGCTTGACCAAATCTATTCCTGAAGCCCACTTGCAACACTTCTCTGGGAATAAACTTCCTTATGTGTTGTTTTCTCCTATATATTACTGACCAAAGGAGTCATTGATATTTTCCCATTTCAGAGAGATTAGGTTTTTGGCCTGTTTAGGACTATTTATAACAGTGATTAACAAAAGCAGGCCAAAAGGATGGCTACACTTGAAGAATGCTTGTTCCAGTGACAGGACATCTGGTCTTAGTCCCTTGTTATCAAGGCACATATTTAATGCAAAAAATTACCTTCTAAGATGGAGAAAACAGAACTCTTGTGCTGCAATCAACTACTAGCCCCAAGCAGGGCATCCGTGTACAGAAAATAAAAAGGAAACTCTTTCCTTGCTGCACCTCTGACTTCTCACCCAACTTCTGCAATGGGCACTGGGAGGGCATTTTCCAGGTGGGACAGAAAAAACAGAAAAGATAATTTCTGTGCCTTTTTAGTAACACCTCTGTCCACAGCAACAGTCTCTATGTACATATAGACTGCAGAACAGTCAGCTGGACTCTTGGCAGACATAACTTGGTGGAGCATCCACGTTGTGGCTGTTACCAGCAAGAGCAGCTCTGTGGCTACAACTACACTAAGATTTAATGTTATTTTTACTGCACACAGGCTGTTTAGTACTAGTAATTAAGCACATTTCTGAGGTTTCCTTTCTGGACAAAAAACCCAACCCATAACAACCAAGGCAAACACTTAGAATCCTGCAGCTTGAAATACCAGGACATGGACTGTAAGGGCTTTTACAACATCCTGGGTGAGATCCATTGTGTAACACTGAGACTCTGTTAGAAAGTGAAGGACACTCATCTCCTGCAGGCATGGTGAGACTGTCAGACTCAAGGATGCAAAACAGAAGGGACATTAAAATAAAATTCCCTTTTTTATATTATCTATGATTCCCCCATTATAATGACAGCCTGACACTTCATGAATGCAGACATTCCTAGACTCTACACCTTCAAGAAGTTAGTTACTGAGCCTGCGCTTAAACCTTTAATGCACAAAATAAGTTTTCTGACACATTCACATTCATTTAAATCTGTACAACTGCACTCAAATCCACGCCATGCTGGTGAAGTTCCCTCCTAAAACCAATGTTTCTCCTGAACGAGACCCTTTGCCTATAATATATGCCAAAACCTTCTTAAATTAAGGATATAAATTAAAATAGAAGAAATATGAATTTAACAAAAGTCTTAAAAACTGAAGAAACTTTGTAATCTACTGAGCTTTAAGTCAGGACTCCAGTTATGGGGAGAAGATAATTCTACAAGATATCACCAGCTTTTCCCTACCATGGTGTCTTCCCAGTGCCTCTAAAAAGCTCATTCTTGGAAGCTTAATCCTGACTTGTAGCAACTGACTCTATTTGTCCTAAATATTCAGCTGAAAATATGTTCTACATTATAGCATTGCACAGAGAGTCTTTTAAAAGTCTTGCAATCATTGAAGTTAAAAGTCTGATGAGTAATGTTGTTCTGTCTAAAGTATATGTCGTTCCCTTTGCCTCCCTGCTTTATTTTGAGACAGATATACTTAAAATAGTTTTAAATAAATATGGAGATTATTATCCAATCTAGAAGATTTCATTTAGCATTTATATGGGTTTCAAATGCATGCCAACACTTTCCTTCATTTCAACCTTTGGCAACTGTTCACTATTCACAATTCCAAAGGCTGCAGACTCATGTCTGATCATTTGAGGATATTTACAGTTGTAGCCAATAAAGACAGTGCTGATTTTAATTAAAGTTTTAATTGCTTTCTGAGACAACAACAAGAAATCCTGATCACGTGAAATTGTGACTGGCTCCTTTAAGAGCTGGTGGGTGAGGGTTGCCAGAAACAGCATTGTCCATCACTTCCTATTGGGTGGGTTTAAATAAACACTAAATCATCACTCCTGATAGTATCAGTGGCAGTTTGGTAATCCAGCCCAATTGTAAACATCTCTCTTTCAGAGAACCAGAATATGGACTGGACAAAAAAAAGCAATCCATAAATAAACTGTTCTGTCAATCTCTCACTGCCTTAGGAAACTCTTTGCTGAGGAAACTGGAACAGCTTTGACAAACATTATATATATTACAGCAATTCCTGAGGTGGAGTGGACAAATCCGAGCGTAGGAACCCATGCTCAGTCACTTCTATGTCACCAGTTCAGGTCTATCCAATGTCTCCTGGAAGCAAAATCCCCGTGCTGCCATAAGGTTGTATTATAGCACCCATGTTTCCTAGACTTTCCCAAGTCTTACCTTTTGCTCTCATTTGGAAGACACCTCCCATGCCATTAACTTACATATCCACTCCAGCCATTACTGATATGAAAACTCACATGTTTTGGAAGCCACCCTTTCAGGTGCTTGGGCAGCTGAAAACATGGTTGTGGCTCAGTCACCCACTCATAGAGATCACCAGCAAGAGTCCTCCCAGTTTGACCTAGGTACCACGGGTGGATGGAAGGAGCCTTAGTGGCCTTTGGACAATTTCTCCAGGCACACATCCATGTCAGAAGTCACTGGGTTGCCCAGGACAGCTGGTCCCATGCAGGCAGCCTTGAGTGCCTTCCCCATGTAGGGCCAGGCTGAGCTGCTCTGTGAAGGACACTGTGTGCATAAATAAATGACTTCAGCCTCGGGGCTCTCTCCAGCACTAAACTGCTGTTCAGGAATATCCATCAACCACTCAGCCAGGCTGTGACTGGATGGACACTCCAGAGCCATCAGTTGCCATGGTCTCTGCCTCAGAGAAAGGGAGATTATGCACCAGCTCTGCACCTCTGCACCAGCCAGGGCTGTCCCACGGGCACTGGTGACCACCCCAAGCACAATGAAGGACCTTTGCTACATGGAAAGCAAAGGCAATGTGCAGTCACTTTTTATAGACTTCCTTCAAGTCATTTGGAGAGTCACTTACAAAGTTTACATATTTAAGCATATTACATCATTCTGCTGGGAAGATTTTATTCCTTGTTCGTTATTACCACTGATTCTTGAAAACAACAGCAACTTGGATGCATCATTAGTATTTTGTGACAATTAGACAAAACATTGCAAAGTCTCTCTGTACAAAACATTTTCAGGTTCATCAAACATAACTGTGTGGGCCATGCCAAAAAACAGGCTTTTTATGTGGTTCTTGATGGGAGCTGTTAGCCTGTCTATAAATGCTTACCAAACCATCCCCATATAATTTTTCTCTGTGCTGAAATGTAAATACATTTTGTCTCTTCTGGGCAACACAAGATACAAGCTTCTATCCGCCAGCCAATAATAATGCTGAGTTTTTGGGAGTGCAAATATGCTTACACAGTTACAACCAACAGCTGTTTCGTGAAATAACCTGCCAGACATTAACACCGATGGGATGTTTTAGGTGTGATTAAACAGCTACTTCAGACAAGGAAAGCCTTGCCTAAGGGCTGCAGGAAGGAGCTTTTATGGTCAGCAGTGACTGGTGAAGACAGTCCCACCCACATCTCTCAGTGATTGAAACCTCCCAACTCTTTCAACTGCTGACAACCTCCTTAGTTCCCCTAAAGCACCTTAAAGCTGTTTGGCTGCATTTCCCACAGACTATTAAGTTATTCAACACTGACTCTTTGCTCAAGACCGCCTGTATCTTATTGCAGGTAAATCACATAAAATTTCACACTAAGCCTTTTGACTTGCTATGGTCTGCTTCAAGTGTTCCTATGCACACTGCAAGGCAGCAGCAAACACTGCCTATGAAAACCTCAGGTTTACAGGTTTGTTTTTTTTACAGGTTTCCAAAACCCTTATTCATTAATGGAAATGCTTAAAATCCCACTCTATTGGTCAGAACAGCTCATGATGGAACAGAAGAAGATCTTTTGTAACTACAGGCAACAACCTTTTGCATTTCCTTAGTGATAGCTAACATCATTTAAATGCAAGGGAGGATCTGTACATGAGTTATAAAGATTTTTCTGGTTGGAGCTACTCCTGTAACACAGATACATTTTTTACTGTTCAATTGCACAGGCATCTGAACATTACCTGCAAGAGGGATCATCCCTGGTACAAACAGTTCAGCAAAGTATTGTCCAAACCTGTTGAGGGAAGAGTTCTCTTGTGCCAAAAAAGCTCAAGTCATCATAACCAATCTTTATAACGGAGAAAAAGGGGACTGATGAATTAAAATTATCCATCAAATGCTTACAAGGCCTGATCAGTTATTCCCAAGCCCAAAATTTTTTATTTCTTATATAATTTTCACATTTTTGCCAAGTTCTGCCTGCAGTTAAATTCCCCTGTGCAGTTAAAACCCCGTTTAGCCTGACTGATGTCAATTGGTTTACACATGTTTAACTGGGAATGGGATTTTTTCCCTAATTGTAATGCCAGCAGAATGGAGTACTGATCTCCTGAAAGTCAGGAAGACCCTTGGGATGCAGCACCATGGACCCCATACTTGTTTTACCCATGAAACTGTTGATTTCAATGACTGCTTCATAGCTAGGACCATGTATTGACTACAGGAATCCAGGAGAGAGACCAAAGGCTAATGTTTCTCTCTGTTTTCAAATCGAACAGGATATACATCAAATCAATACTGTATTCTTCATTTGCACAGCATTGAAATTAGTATTCTTCAGAAGCTGTTGAGCTGCACAGGGCACATAATAAAATCCAGGCTAAGTGATTGATAATGTACCATGCAGACCTCAAACTCTGGTGCACTAAATTGAAAAGCCCTTTAATTATTCCTCATCTACTATTATCTCCAAACTCCCAGCACTGTAACACAACATGGAGAATCTGTGAAGGATCTCCTTAATTAACCTGTTTGTCACCTTTTTAGACTGTTTGCTGTATTTTCATGTGCTGCTTTGACAATTATTCATATTTTATGCTTTTGAAATTTTGGCACACACTTGCATTCAAGAGCAAGCCCTAGATAATGCAAAGAGAATCACTCCATCAACTTCAATAGACTTTCAGGCAAAGCCTGAAAACCTACAATTTGAAGCTGTATTAGCCAGGCATCTGGTTTATTCCTATATTTTTTGGGACGATTACTATGCACCTTTTTACACCCTCAGCTTCTTCTGGAGATATCATTTAGCTGGCTTTGTATTTGAATTAATTTACAAATGAGGTCTCTGCATGTCCAGTTTGATATACAGGTATAAAAGCCAGAGACTAATTTTTCCAGTTCTAGCTGCAATTCACACTTTAGCTTCTACATCAGTGAAAACTGCTGGCCAAATAGCTACAGCCCCAGTACTGCAATCCCTAAAAATGGCTATTCATGTACTAGTAAAGAAAAAATCTTGCGATCCACTGGCATTCAAGAGTTTTAGTGGTGCCTTATGCGTTATGCAATGGTTTTTTGGTGTTTCTTCCCAGGGCTGAATGTATATCATGACCTGGTAGCACTGGGATCATCTACAGGTTGGCTGGATAAGAAGAAAAGGAAGCATTCAGAGCTCGTTGTTGGTCAGGTTTCCCTTCAGATATCACTTGTAAAGCTTCAACAACCAAAAAGGCTGAGGCAGGGTGACAATAAGAATATTTGGAAATTCCTTCTCTACACCTTAGCAATGTTTAGGGCTGAAAAGTGGTGCAAGATTTACAACACATTTTGTTTCTTTTGATAAAGAGACTTCTAGGACAGTTCCAGGACTATTTTGCAAGGATTTAAACAAAAAAGTCCATCTCTTGCAGCTTCTGACGATGAGTGATGGGTGGCTGTCATTTTACGTATACTAAGAACATTTTTTCTCCACCTTAAATAATATTTAATATTTAATTTCTTCTGGTTCTTTTCACTTAACCTTAGAAATACCATGAATCTGTGTCAAAAATGCAAACAGCTTTGGCAGATCATAAAATGTCATCTTTCTCCACCACAAAGAACTACTGATAGTATGGAGATTAAAATCATCTACACAGCCTTCTACTGCAGTTCAAATAATTGATGAATTCTACCCAGTGAGTAAATTTTTCCATACTTCCTGATTGATTTGTAAGCTACATCACACTACAGTTGAAATGCTGAGTGATAAAGATGAACTTTAAACACCACCTCATGCTCTCTGTGTTAATGCATAACTGTATTATGTTACCAACATAACAGCAAGGAAACAAATAAAATTTTTTAATTACATCAAAAATATTAAAATTATGACAAGATGGTTTTTATTCTTTAACCATTTCCTTTGAACTTATTCTGTGGTGCTTCTAAGGTTTATTCAGGATGATTTAATTTCATAGGCTGGATCTCCTTCAAACAAAATTAAAGAAAATGAAGATGGGCAATCTCACAAATGAAAAGGGTCCATTTTTCTTTACAATTCAAGGTAAGACCAAGCAACATTGGTTCAATCCTGCTACACTAAGGGACAAAGATATGCAAGTCAGATGTCCTACAGAGCTATACAGTTTTAGCACATTGGGTCCTTCATCTGGTTAATATATGTAGGTGCTTCTGAAACACAAAAAACATCCTGCAATTTACAATAATCAAATCATAAAATTATATGAACTACAATGTTCTGCCATTTTTATTAATTTGGAAAAAAATAAAAATTACTCTGCAGGCTTCATTCCTTTTGTGCTAATACTGCCCTACAAGAAGTGATGCTGTTCCCCTAAAAGAACTCCACTGCTTTACCTCACCAAGGGCCTTATTGAGTTCACTGCTCAAAATGTGTATGTTCCTTCACAGGATTTAAGTGTGATCAATATGCCCTTTAGTCTTGTTCAAAATGCTTTTAAGCATGAAATGTCACTATTATTTAAAGTGAATATTACATGGTAAAAGTAATTAGTATCATGTGTGGAGTTGTAAAACAGATGATTTTTCTCTTGTGTATGCATTGGACAACATCCTTACATTTCTGAAAGTTCTGCCCTTAGGGAAGATTTGTTTGTAGGTCTCATGGTTATACATTGCCATGGTTCTTAATATCTAAAATAAGCTTGTTTAGATGGAAAATATGTGTTTAGATCTTGGGATATGGAAATACCAGAAGCAGTATTGAAATTTTTTCAGCTTTTTGACATTGGACTCTGTTCTGAAAAGCCCAGACTCTGGATATGCAACGAACAGGTAAATGAAACATGAAGCAGAAAACAGATACCTGAGGCCCACAAAACTTTATAGAGATTTGCCTATGGTCCAACAGGACGTTTATAGCAAAGACAAGAACTGAACACAGACTTTCTGTCACATATTATAAACACATTACTGCTCTTCCTCCATCATCTTATGCCTCTACTTCAGCTAAAAAATTGACTGTAATTTTTTTAAGCCAAGTTACAACAGCTGAAGAAATATACTGGTCCCTAGTTACTACAAAGCCTTGTGTCACAAATCTGAGAGAAATTAGTGACTTGTTCTTTAATATGCCAATAGCTTTCTCGTATGCTATCCCTTCTTCTGGATCTCCAATATCTCCTAAATTGCACATATGGGCTAGTTCAGCTCTTTAATATTATTTATATTCAATAGTGCTTATGCAAACCGTATTTTTAGTTAACATGCAATTTGGATAGGACTAGCATTCCAAATCTAACATTTATCTTGATTACTTTAAGCTAACTGTACCCACAGGTTCTAAAATACCCAGTTTGGAAACTGCTCTGGGCACAAGACAATATGAGATCACTAATTATCTAGGAAGTTTTAAAAGAAGATTTGATTTAGGCCCTGATTCAGCAAACAAATAAGATTAAGTGTGAGTAACCCCATGGAAAACATGTGAAGTCATTGCATAAATCACACAACATTAAGTGCAAGCTAAAAGCACCTTGTTGAAACAGAGCTGAATTTAAAAGTCTCGTATTCTCTCTAATGGAGTGTACTCCAACCAAGTGCCTGGTGTATTGTGGTTTCCTCTTCTCTGTTAGGGCAAATGGTCTGAACACAGGGCCAAGAGCCAGGAATTCCTGCTCTCTTAATCTCCTTCTGAAACCGTCTGCGTTTTGGACGAGTCCACTAACTTAACTGCATCCCAGACTATCACTTGAAAAACGGGGAAAAAAGTTTCTACTCAGCAACTTCCTCTAAAAAATTATAGTTAGGATCAATTATTTATTTAAAGGTCTGTGTGATTCACTTTTAAGTTCTTCTAATAAAACACATTTTCTACTGTCTCTAATCAACTTTCCAAAGTTATGCACCCTGTATATCTCTTCATCTATTCGATTTTGGGATTTTTAATTAATAAATGTCATGATTTAAGCACTGACATCTAGAGGAACAGCAACTGAGAAGCTGCTTTTCCACTGCAAAAATCCGGCAGAAAAGGCTGATGAGTCCCTGGGCAGCACAGCCAGGAGCCCTTTCAAGCGGACCCTGGCACACACCTGGTACCAACCCCATTACATCAGATCCATGTTCAGCTGCTGGACACCACAAATTCAGCACTCATATTTGCCTGGGAGTGTGATCTCCTCACTTAACCTACCTGATATCACCAACTTTCATTAAGCCTTACAAAAACAAGAAAGTGGAAACAAAGCCAATAGGTGCCTAAGGAGATCTGACTTGCAATTTCAGTGCCATGCTTTAGTTCTTCCTCAGGTGAGTAGTTCTCGCTGACACTGCTCATCCCTCTGATTCTAATGAAAATACTCAGGTAATGGCTTGATGGGCCACTAGTGGATGCATGGCACAGCAGAAAACACCAAGAAAGGAAAACAGAGGGAAGCTAAAGATCACAATAAGGGTTTCTCTGGTTTTACCTTTCCTGGTGCTCCCCATGATGTGCAGTGTCCATAATAACTAGTGGCTGTTACTGAGAGCTGTAACTTCATGGAGCTGTTAGAAAAAGGGAGGCAGTGGGAACAGATGAGGAAGAGCAGTTTCTGAAGGAGACTGATGTGATGGATGAAGTTTAGAAAAATAAGAGAATCCCATTGCTTTTTCCTTTAGCAAATGAAGAACCTTGCTGTTCATATGAGCTCATGGCATGGATTGTGCAGCAAAAGGAAGGGGACTTTGGGCAAATAGGGGCCAATAGGGAAAAAGCAAGTGTGACATGTACTAAACTATCTCTCTCACTTAACTCCTTTACTGGACTCTCATATTCTTCAGGCAATGATACACAATGCTTTCAACAAGTCCCCATTACTTCTCACAGCAGATATGATACCTGACCACTACACTGTTACCTGGTAATAAGCAAGTTAGGAAAATGGCAGAATTGACAAAACAATGCTGTCTGCTTAGCCACGATTTAGACATTTTTAAACAGTATTTCCTGTACCATTCAGCTGATGCATTTTTTTTCTTACTGATTTTTACCCTGACAGATATTGCAGGGCCTCTGAACAGTGTAAGAACAGTAACTGCTGGTACTACAATTACCAGAAAATGCATTCCCATCACTAAAGGCAGAGGAAAGATATTTTTTCAATTGAGTTCCTGGGATAACATTTTTCAAAAGCAGAAAAATTCTCACAAAACTACAACCTGCAAATTATGTTTTAATTTGGAGCTTTACCAAGATTTAGCACTTACATGAGTGAAGAGGGGCAGAGAGAGTGAGACAGGCTTCCCTCCCATCCCTGCCTTTGAGGCTAACTTGAATTTATTTTGAATTCAGAAATCTGTCAGCTCGTTGTCTCACCCTGAGCCACTGGGAGCACAGGCGTGTGAGAGCTCCTCTGTGTAAAGGCAGCCGGGTGAAAATATTTTGCCTGATCTCCATATTTAGGGGTCTGTCATATTCCCTGAACAAGCTACAATTTCACTCATGACTGAAGAAAGCCAGTAGAGCCACACAAATGCAAGCAGCTACATAATAGCTGCATCTGTTTTAATTTTTAGAGGCTTTTCAAATAATGATTGTTATTAATACAAAGTGTATTTTGTCACAGATGCTCACAACAAAGACTAATTGGCTGCACAATTACCAGGCTTTGGCTGAATGGGCGCTGGTGCAGAAAACTGGGTCTGCCCAGGGTCAGTGCCCTGGTGCCCTTCTTGGGTTGAGGAAAACCCAAGGGCCGTGATGAGTTCCTTGTTTAATCCCAAAACCATAGGGTCAGAAATCCACCCTGCATAGCCTGGAACCAACAAGGAAAAGATACTTTGATTTGGCTCATTTCTGGGTTTAGATCTGAAGCCTTATGAGTAAGATATAAGACACTCTTCAGGTTCTGAAAGTTTTGGGAAGAGTGATGCTGAGGAATTTCACCTTGTGAACCCCACTTTACACAGCCCTGTAAAGCAGCATAAAACAGGAGCTGCCACAAGCACTTTGCCTTGATCCTGAAAAGAGAGAATGAAGCTGGGACCCTACAAGCCATTCTTCAGTCCCACATCTACTCTGCCCAACTCTTCAGATGAAGGGTTTGATTCAAAGCTTTCTTTTCTTGACTAGTTTTTAAAGAGTGATACCTAAACTTGTTCTCCCCTGAAAGGTCTCATCCATTCCAGTTGCATATGGTCTACATAACAGGAAGACAATATTTTTAGACAAACATTGATCATTGGAAGCTCTCATTACTTCAATGAATCAGACTAAAACCCAACATTGTTCAGAAAAGTGAGTGTTTAAAAAGGAATTTTCCTTATTTTTAATTCAGTAGGATTTTTTCTTCCTTAAAAGCAATTTTAATTATATTTCAGTTTTGAATTCATTTCCACAAGATGCATAAGTTATTATTCTTCATTTATACTGTGTCACTGGAAGCATTTCATTACATGATAAAAATCCCCACAAGCCTGTCTGGCCTCAGGGTAGAAATGACTGGAATGACATTTCTGTATTTTTAGTTCAAGAATTAAATGTGTATGGGCTGCAGCTCTAGTCCCTTGTGGCAGGCATCCTCCAGGAGGAGATGGCACAGCAGGCATCACAACAAAGGAGAGCAAAGTTGGTGATGGAAGGCAGGCAAGAGACTAACGACAGCCAAACTTCTCTGAATTTTACAGACTCATGGAAAAGCCCATGGAAAACTACGCTGAGTCTAAAAAGAAAAGGAGGAGCAACCATCTGGTACATCTGATGGAATTGCCATAATACATAGGAATATATAATATATAGTGTCAGATAATTGCTAAGCATTTCTGCAAAAGAACATGCTTCAGGAAGGCAAGGCAACTGCGGACTGATGATGCACAGTTCTGACAAGCTTTACCTGCCAGAGTTGCTGGGCTGTATTCTCTGCTCAAAGATTTACACATTCGGGCACAAAAAACACTTCCTTCACTCAGCACTGATACTGCTTTGAGTACAGATTATTCAGCATCCAAATTATATGCTCAGCAAGATCACCTCGATTTTGATAATTGCCTTATGAATGCATAACACAGCAGTGTGGGGATTTGTATTCCCAGGAATGTCTGCTATCAGGCATCAATCGCTAGTCTGCCAGGGATGTAGCTCACCAGTTGATAAAGAGGAGGCACAGAGCACTACTGGAAAATTACAAGGGAGAATCTTATTTAGGCACAACCCTGTGTTCTATGTGATACAATGATTTTCAGAGGGGGCTATGCAGGAAAAGGTCAGGTCTCAGAACAATTTCTGCAGATCTGGTGGAGAGAAATGCCCTGCACCCTTCTTACAGAGGATGCAGTGTGCAACACTGTCTGCCCTTGCTGACACCTCCAATCAATGCAAAAAGATGTTTCAGAGACACTGCTAGTATTGTTGAGGTTAAAAAAAAAAAAAAAAAAAAAACTATTATATATTTTTACTGAAGGCTTGCAAATTACTTCTCTCCATTGGGTGCACAAGGAGACAGGATCTGGCATCCCTGAAGTGAAAAAGACCTCTATTACTCATCACTCCCTTAACCTCAGATACCCGAGTAATTGCTATGAGTCAGTGAGGCACTTCCAGTAAGTACTCCATACAGGGGCTGATATCCTCTCTGCTCTTTTCCAAAATAGCAACCACTTGAGTGGGAGCAGTGCTGATGTGTGCACACAACTCCCTGGGAGAGGGAGGTGGAGGGACCAGGGAGGGTAGCTGGGTGCCTGCTCTTTGCCTGGCTCAGAGACACAGCAGAGCCCTCACTGACAGCTGGAAGGGCTTTATTGCCCTTGCTTTACAAGAGCTTTACAGATGCTGCCAAAGACAAATGTGTCACATGGAGGAAGGAGGACATAAAGAAGGAGAGTTTTAGATGTGCATTTATCCTTCAGAGCTACAATAGTAATTATTACTGATTAGAGGAAAAGGAGTGATAAGCTGGCCCTTCATCTCACAAGGGTGAGAGCTGGTGCAGCTTCCTCCACACCACAGCACAGGTCCAGAACACACTTTTGAAGAAATCTCCCAGCTGCTTTGATTTGTGCTGCCAAGGGGATTTATGGACAGCTAAAGAGCATCGTTTTACATGATGTTCAAATGACTGACACACACACTCCACAAATGGATGCTCTGCCCCATCCATGGGGCTGGTCCAAAGTGCAACATTTGAAATACACAATGTACAAACATCAGCTCCTTCACACCAACCATCCCTCAGGTGCAGATTCATTCCTTCTTACACATTATTTATTACTGTATATGTAGCAGCATATACCAGCTGAGGATTCTGCAGCATTTCTGAGTGTCCTGAGCTCCAAATGCAGGAACAGCATGTAATCCTCTCCACAAGGTGTACTTTACAAGACTGAAAGTCCAAGATAACTATTCTCTGTCACTTAGATGACTGTGAATTGGAAAGGGCTGAGCACAGCTAGTAAGTGGACAAAAAGACTGGTCATAGAGTTGTTTTCCTTCAGCTATAAAAAGAGAACATTCTGATCTTAACATGTTTGACACATGCAAAAATATTGCGCTTTAAGAATTATAGGCCCAGCCACAAAATGGCTGTTGGCACCACATTGCACCGTGTGGCTACTAAACTTGCAAAAGATGGGACAGTCATGCACAGGTCTCCATCATCCACTTCATCATCCCAAAACACTGCTCTGAGTTTGGGAAAGTTCAGCGCTTTTTATGCTTTCATTTTTTTCTGCACACAAATATGAAAGAATTCATTTTACACTATTAGATTAATGAAAATTTCTCTCACATTTTGCTACAAAACCAAGAATACTGGAAATAGACATGCAGCCACCACAGGAGGTTGTTTCACTCAGAGGCTTGAACAATTGCTATGGTTGCTGCCTCCCTCCTAAAGGGCTGTGCTTTTTGAGATTTTTTTTCATAATCTTGTTGCCAACTTAGGTAAGAACTGCTCCTCCAAGCCATCTCAGCATGACTGCAACTTGAGCATTTTCACAGCACAACCCCAACTTTTGGCTTCCATGGGACTCCATCCTGTTTGGCTGCTTCCCCTGACAGAAAAGCGCCTTCAATCCATATTCCTGCAAATATTAAGTCTGTACATGTGGCCCTGATTTGCAACCTCTCTGCAGCTCCAGTGCTGAATCTGGGCCATTTGTTCAGTGAAAAGGGCCAAAGTTATTACTGCAGGTAACCACAACTCAGAGCTGCAAATCAGCATAGAAACGATAAGTCAGTCGAAGCACTAACAGTCAAGAACCCTGATATAGATCCCATAAAATCAGCACTTTGCCAGACTGCTTAGGCCAAAAATCCTTCAGCAGATGCCTTATGAGTAACTTTTTAGAAATCGTAATTTGAAAACCATTGGACAGATCAGCAACCAAAAGATAATATCACTGAAAGTCCAAACTATGTGGGTTTTCTTTTTTTTTTTTCCTATAAAGAAGCAGGACCATATTCTGTTCTTATTTACAGCCATGAGAATGGCTGGTGTCAGCAAACAGCCAGTCAAGATTTACATTCACAAAACACAAAAAAAATTAAGTTCAGGTTATTTCTGTGGCTGAATTTTTTGTTCTTTAATGCAGAGAAAAAGCTAAGATACAATTTCAACAGTCTTAGGACAGCAAGGAAACTCAAGAGGAGTTTTCTTATGTCCCAGACTACTGCAACAACAGCAAGGAGGCCTGAATCAGAGTTAGAAAGTAGAGAGGGTAGCTGGCTTGCAGATGAAGAAAGAGATAAATCAGTGTGCGGCTGGGATGGAACAGAGCAGTCAGTAAATTTCCACCGTTTTGTATTGCATCTCTTCATTTCATTCTCAGTTACACAAAAATTCCACCTGAAAACTAGCAGCAAGTAAATACTATAGAATAAAGCAGAAGAGAGTAAAGAGAAAATATGTGAATTACAACATTTAGGAAATTAAACCATCCCAATGACTTGCATCAGATTTACAAGAAATTCTTGAAATTGACACTGGGCTACCTGGAACAAGCTGAATTAGCTGAACAATGAAATGTTAATTCTTTAGTTTTACCCAATTAACTGTTTGAAAACACTCTGTAACTTTGCCACTAGCCAAAAAAAGAAAAGGAAAAATAAAAAAAAAACACCCCTCCCCAGATACAAATGTGCAGAGGCCCAGAGCACACAAACTCCTTGGAAAGATTGAAAGAGCTGGGGTTATTTCATCAGTGAGGATTATGGAAAGACACACAAAGGGCTTGCAAACAAATCCATGAAAGGGTAGCTTCAAACTTAGAGATTCCTGTTTAAATTTCTGCATATGAGATAAAGTCTAAGGAAAAAAAACATTTACAAACAGCACATTAACAAAGTGCTGGAACAGAAGCCACTGCAAGGGCTGGGGCCATCTCCTTGCTGGTGCTGCCAGGTAAGATACAAGAGTCATTGTCTCTACCATGAAGTAGGATATAAATTGGGCAAGGACAACTTCTTGAGGTCCATATCTTCTATAATTTGTTTTTGCTCCTAACTTTGGCAAGCAGCATTTCAAAAGGTGATCTGTCAGTGATGAACAATAGGCCACACCAGTGTTACCTGTCTGAAGCACTGAGCTCTCAAGTGCCTCTGGTGAGATAAAACTCAGGGGTCCCCCTATGCCACATTCAGCTGTGAAACATCAGACACTTGACAGCATCATCCTTGTGACAATCCTGAACCACAACTAAAGGATCCCAGCAGTCTCTTCATCAATATGAGTTTCCTTTAAAATATTCTTATAATTCATTTTGCAGTAGAGGGAGCAAATGGTTTAAACATGCAAAGGGTCATTTTAGGTAACTCTCCAAAGGGTACCCTGCATTACCTGTAAGTTTAAGAAATATCTATTACAGATATCCTTTAAACTTGGTAATGAGCCATATTTATAGGTTGTGGGGGTTTTATGTAAGTTAATTTGAAACAGATTCTCGAAGTAATGAAACAAAGTTGGCTAGCTAGAATTTCACCATGTGGCTGAGCGCTGGCATCACAAGTACATGGGGGTGCTCAGGGCCCTGTGTCTGTCCCAGGCATTTGGCAAAAAGCCTCTATTCTGTTTCTACTGCCACATGAGGCTTTTATGTTCAAAGAATTTAAATGTTTCCTGTTCCTGCCCATCCATTTATCTTTTTTCTGAATGAAAACCTAACAAAGATTTTAAAAAGCACATATTATTTCAGGTATCTCAGTTTTAGGCACCAGCTAGAAATAACAGATACAAGAACCTGAAATACATATTACTCATTCTGGCACTTGAATCTCAAATTAAATCTGACTAACCAAAGGGCAACTTGAATAAAAACATCGGGAATAATTCTGGACAGGACTGTATAACACTGTCTCTGCCATGATGTATCTATAATGTGCTTTTCCCCTAGGTATCCCCTGGGCACAGTTAGAACCAAATAGTATTTTACTGAATTTTCCAGCTCTGATTATCCTGTGCTTAATCAACCTTTGCTCTTCTAGATTTCCCAGTTTGCAAAACTAATTATAATGAATTGGCTGACATGTGTGAGCACTGCTACCCTTCACTGTCCCAAAAAGGACTGCCCAAATATGTACTACGAGTCAGCTATAAGATAATAACCACAGACAAATGTGAACAGATGCTGCTAGCAGAGGGCTTGTGCTCTTGGAACGGGAGAACAATGCTCCATCCTTGCTGCCCTTTTGGAATTAGACTTATCTCTTATTGCAGATAAGAGATCTTCTATTTAGATAGATAGAAACACAGAAAGGCAGAAAGAAAGATATCTAAGGACTGATTTTTTATATTATTACTATTATCATCATTAATCATAGTTGATCTGCTGTATTTATTCACATTATTGTTGGGGGAATAACACAGACATGTAATAAATAACACCAAGCATGTAATAAATAAGTGTCTCCCACCATCCAATTGGCAGGGAGCAACAAACTACACCGAGTTTTAAAGCAGATGTGCACAGACTTTACAAGGGAAAATCTATGGTGCAAAATTGCACTGCTACAGTAAAGCACTCGAGTGAAAAAGACTTACATTCAGCCTTGCAGCAACACTTAACATTTTTACTCTACAGAGCCAGATATCTGTCCTCGAGTATTTTTGCCTCTCTCATCTAGATTATAACTCCTGCAGAATAAAAACTGTCACCATCAACATAAAAAGATCCCTTGACTGCTGACCTGATTTTTTTTTGTCCCCTAGAAAACAACCATTTGAAACTCTGATTAAACAGGACACGCAGGAATCTACTCTGTTCTCCCCAGTGGTGACGAAAATAGCTTTTCTGAGCAAGCACATTGAGAGTAAACACAAGCTGCTACAATAAAAGAGAAAGTTTGATTTCATAATTCTTCCTTGTGCAAGGAAGCCTTTTAAAGAGAATATTAGGCAGGACCCTAGACAAAGCAGGGGAAGTCCCATGGCAGCCACACAATAAATGGCAGCACCATTAACATTAGGTCATAACCTCCGTGTCGCTGAGCCTTTGTGTGCGCTGAGCCTGGTGCGCTCAGAGCTGCCGACAGCTGTTCCAGGGCAACACATGGCCAAAGAGAAAAGCAGCAGCCAGCAAGGGGTTAAAACCTTGTTTTGGGGTTTTTTGCTGTAAGCAGCACCCCTTGAACTTGCTATTATCTTCCTGCCAGCTCCTCCAGACCTGTCCAAAAACATGGGTGGATGATGTAGGTCTCTGAATTCAATGTAACCATGCCAGGTGCTTTCCTTTCCAGTATAAAATAGCTGTGCCTTTCCTGTGTTGCTTTTAAAATGGTCACTTGTTTCTAGCACTTGTGTCAGAAATGAATCATCCAGATTTATTCAAGGAAACCATCAGTTTTGCACTGATTATCTGCTTCTGTATAACAATTTACTGAGATTCTCTTTTTCAAATCATGGAAAAAATGCATTTATAAATCCAAAACTTTGAATTCCTCCACTCAAAACAACAGACCAGCATGCTGCTTCACACCCCAATAACAAGTTTATCTCAAATATCATATGTGTCATAGACATTATCTTTGCAACCTTTTTTTAAGCAACAAGAACAAGCATTCTTTAGTCTCATAGCTTTATTCAAGGTTCTGGTAACACATTGTTTCTGAATAAAACATATTCCTAAAGTCCATTGGATACAATGAAGCTTTTTTTTTAACCATCTTGTGGCTACTGCCAAAAGGCATAAAACTATCTTCCTGTTAGGAGTTCATATTTATTCCTGGGAAACAACATGCACTGGACAGAGCTGATAAATAATTCAATAGGGAAATACTCTTTTCCTACAACTAAGAGAGCATGCACTCAGAATAGGAAGTACAGAAAAAAAAAACAAGAGAAAGGACAGAGTTGTGCAGGAAACTAATTCCTCAGGATGGCATGATGGCAATGACAGGGTAAGACAGCTTCCTTCATAATACACTTCTACATCCTCATGGACTGCAGGGAAGCTTTCACCAAGGGATCTGGGTAAACTGGAATGACATAAAATGAAAAGTAAAACTGTAGGGATTTCTCTAAATACCGACACCAGGTCTGTGTGTCGTTTTCCTCCATGAGCAACTGCTGGTCAGGGGTGGGATTTTATACCAATACAGCTATAAATGCAGCCTCCCAGTTTCTGCATTTTCTGGGAGCCCTGCTATGGCATCACATGATGATTACAGTGCTCACCTCTGCAGACAGAAATTTCCCCTGAACATCAACCTTTCCAGGGGAAAGCACCTTTAACTATCCAATCTGCAGCTACATTAGGGAGTGATGGATTGCTTTAGTAGCACTGGTGGTGTTTACAGGTGATACAGCTCCCCAAGAGAGAAGGCCTTAGAAGACTACTGTCAAAGTCAAATGATGTGTCCTGCACCAGGAACCAGCTGTAATCAGAGTTTGCTGCTGAAACACCACAGACTGAGGTTCCTGTTGCTCTGCAGAGCATAACATCAGCAACAAACACAGCCAGCAAAGATTGCTGTGGGCTTGAGATAAAACAGAAACTTTTCCAAAATTAAAAAGAAAGGGGGCAAGAAAAGAGCAATTCCCATCAACCTTGCATTCATCAGACATAAAAACTGTTTCGTTTTCTATCAAGATCTAGCCTTAATCTGGTAAAATCAAATCTCCTGCTTCATGAAACAGGCCTGGCACATGCCTCCCTGCCCTGTTCCATGGACAGGACAAGGTTCAAGACCTCATAACTCTTCATTCACTGCTTTCCAAGTAAGCTTGCCATTAATTCTCCCATTCTCTCCCTTGAGTCCTACATACAAGCTGCCCAGCCATTAGTAACTATTAACTGAGTCTAATCAAATACTTCAGCTGAGTTTGAATGTTGCTATTCAGTTTGGGATGTTTAAACATAATTACAGGCAGCAAGACTTTTTGACATGACAAATATTTTTTAATAACATTACCAGAATGGTTAGTTCTGTTTTCACTGTGAAAGCAAACAGAGCAATTCCAGCTGGAAAGTTAACATTTATACTTGCAGTAGGGTAAAAAAGACAGACTCTGGCAGTCATGCAGCCAAGGAAACGGCTTCCACTAACCAGGGAGAGATGGTGCTTCCAGGGACACTCCCCTACCATCAACTTTTCTGCAGTTCAGGGCAGTGAACTATTAAAAACCTCATGTATGTGAAGTCCATTCCTTTTATCATTTCTCAACCCCACCCCCCCACATCAATTCCTTCACAATATCTAGCTTCTCACATACCCTTTGACATGTATTAAGTTGAGTTTTGATGAAAATTTTTATTTCTTCAGAAAAGGAAACACTGAGTTACTCAACAAGGCAAATCTTCCAACATTAAGATGACAGCCTAATGCTGAGCACAGAAGGTTCAGAAGGAGGAAGGTGCACACTAAAAGCCTTCGCAATCAGAACCAACAACAATAGAATTTTTTTCACTTGGGCTCATTGTTTAAATTGTATTCTACTGCAAGGAGTCTGGGCGCCTTTCAAATGTAAATATTTTACAAGAGAATACCATATGGGAGACCCAGCTGTTTGTTTTTATTAGGAAAAAAATTAAATCCTTTCATTTTCCGTAGATTTTTTTTTTTAAAGCACAACTCATAGTTACATGCCAACATTTGAATTATCTTAATTCCAATGAATCCCTAAGTAGTTGCAGGAAGTGTTTGAACTTGAAGTTGGGGGATTGCAGTTGTTAAGAACTTAAAGAAGTTGTAAAAGAAATCAAGGTTGCAATATGTTTATGCATCAGTATTTTCCCATGTTTGATAAAATAAAACACATTGGCTCCATACACATTACTATAGGTGACACATTTAGAGTTCAATCAGACACAGTGACACTTGAATAGGTACATAAGCAATATCAGCTACAAAAATAAACCTACCTGGCCCAAAATCAGTGACCAGCAAAAGCCTCAGAGTAACAAATTCACCTGCCAAATTAAGTGTCAAATTTTGTGCACAGATAAACAAAACTTCGCATATTTTCTCAAATGTGTTGCTGCTTAGAATAATTTGCCAATAAATACTCATACAGTGAGTCAAGACAATAAAAAAAAAAAAAAAAAGGTGTTTCTATACCATCTTTAAAGCTCAGTTTGCACAGGACACACCAAGAGCCACGGGTAGGAACACAGCAGCCACATCCCCAGCACTTGTGCTCATGGGTCCTAGGGAGCTACTTGTTTTTTGAGAGAGAACTTGCTGTGCTGATCTCTAGAGACCAGTGAGAATGTACACACACATCTCACTTTTTTTATCCTACTGATTTTTATTCTCATCCCACAAGAAAAAAAAATAATTAAGTCATGAAGGAAGCATCATTCTGGAGAACATCTGTGCTGAAGTGCTATACTGGTTCAGCCCTAGGCCTGACCATAGGAAATACTGTTATAACCAGAGGAGCTTCACAGAAGGGGGTATAAGACTGAGGCACCTGACAAGTGATGCTTCTCCAAGATGCTCTTCTAGCAAAAGTTTTCAGTCTTCTCTGAAATAAATTCTAATTAAATTGTTTTGCAAATTTTTTTTCGCTGGAGTTCTTTTAATTCCCATGTGAATCCATTTATAATTTTGAGTCCTACAACATCCTGTGACAATGAATGCTCTAGTTTAATTATGTGTTGGGCAGAAAAACTATTTCCTTCACTTCAATGCTTCCCTGTCATGCAACATGCCCTCAGACTTGGGAAATGTGCTGCACCCTACATAGTCAGCCAAGAGTAAAGGTTTTAATGTGAGGTCCAAAAGTGCAGAAGATGAAAAGTGCTGGGTGGTTCATCTCCAAGGCTCAGGGAATCAATTGCTGCCTGGGGCTGTACACTAGAGAGATGTGGAGGGTGGAAAGAGAAAGAAAACAAGGTTTTGGAGGAAACATGCTTACACACAAGAAAATATCCAGTTTTTTGTCAGCTAGCACAGCCAGGGCTACATATCAGAAAACAGCCACTGAACTCCCCAGCTCCTCAGCACCCAAAACCCTCGGCTTTGCAGTGGCTGCTCCACTGTAGGTAAACTCACAATGGCAAGGTAAACTCTGTGTCTCTTCCTCATACACCAGATGAAGCCTTCCTGCTCTTGGTCATGGTCCTGCTGCTTCTCTTATCACAGGCACCCTGGGGCTTATATGATTCCCAGAAAACAAGGACCAGTTCAATGGTGCTGGGTGAGGAACATTGCTCTCCTCTCGAGGGTCCACACAATCCATACAGATAGAAGAACAGATCCCCCATTCCTGCTGCTCCAGGCCAGTGGCACAGGCTGGAGCAGTGCAGCAGCAGATGTCTTTTTACTATTGTTTGCAGCAGCTGGAGTTTTCAACCAAACTCGAGCTGGCCACCATATACACAGTAAATACAACATCCACTCCAGTCAGCTCAACATCTGAAATAAAATGATGAGCAATGGCTGAGAGAACTCAAGCCAGCATCTCTATGTCCCAGGCAGGCAGCAGTAGAGGCTGCCCAAGCTGCTGCAGGTGAGCAGGCCCTGTGTTGTCCTAGGAAGGTTGTTATTTCCACAAGTTGCACCCATTTGGCACTCCCTGGAGGAGGCTGTAATTCAGCGCAGTACTTCTGCACTGGCCTGGAAGTAAGACAGGTTATGGACTGAGCACATGGTAAACATTAATTATATCTCTAAATATGACTGGCACTCATGAGTGAAAATGGGAAGTCCTCCCAAAATACGCTTGGTGCAGACCCAGCAGGAGAGCACATACCATAAAACAATGACAGTTTGCCTGGGCTGTGTCTACATAAGGCAAATCTCACTGATGCTCATTTATCTCTCCACATGCTCTCTGGGATTGCATTTTCTCCCTGATGCAGGCAAATTGTTCCTCCAGTACCAACACAACACACTCTTTTATGAGGTAAAATCTGCTCCTGAGGGAAAGCTGAAACCTAAATCACTTGGGCAGTACCTTTTCACCTCCTCACACCTGCAATGCTATAAACCACTGCTATAGCCCACCATGCATGCTCCTCCTTATCACAACACTCTCCCAAAGACCATCCAGAGGCTTTTCCTGAAGCAAGTGACAGTGGCAAAGCCTTTTGGTGACAAGCTGGTAAGACCTAGTCACACTACAAACACGACATCCTAACACTGATTTACACTAACAGGAAGAAATCCACGTTACAGTTTGTTTAGTAATACCACTGAAAAGCCAGTCCACACAAGAGCCTTTGAAATTCAGTAGTATTCAGCACAGAAAAAGTTTTACAATATAAGGGAGAGGGATTTCTCTGGACAATTGGCAATGGAGGGGTTACTGACGTTCTAATGTGTGCTCCAGGCAAGAGCTGACTTTCTGACACTGTGCCCCAAACCATGTTGTTCTTATAATAAAATCATTCAGGCATCAGTCGTGAGGTGGAAGATTACACTGAAATAGTACTCTCCACACTGTATCTTTTTCATTTGTATCATTTACTGCTGGGCATCTGAAAAGAAAGGACAGCTTATGTAAGAGACTTACCCGTGTCTGGGAATGTTTTTCATTTCTCCTTCAACACAAAATCTTTCTTCTTATAAAGGGAAAGCCAATGTTTTTTCAAAACTGAACTATACAAATTCAGACATTTCCTCTTTCTGGTTGAAGTATTTTTTAAGCATAAGAGCAGTTATCACTTTAGTCCCACGTTCAAGTTGAGAAGCACAAATAATCTTTTAGATATTAATGAAAAAACAACATATGTGGAAGGGCCTCCAGAACTATCTCCTTTACCTACAAATAACAAATCTACTCATAATGACACAGGGATCCTCTAAATTTAGTGCACACAGGAGTGATGCAGGACCGTACAAACCTGTTTCTCCTGCCAACACGACCGAGCTGCACGTTTGAGGCTGTGTTTGAAGAGGCTGCCCCAGTGTCCCCCCCTCCAGTTTGGCAACCAGTGCCCTGTTGTAATGGCACCAAAACTACCACTAGGCTTTGAGAGGCACCTGATGGCACAAGAATCTATCTGAGAGCTACTGCAGGTGAATTTACCCTTCAGACACAGAAGAGATTCGGTATGCAACTAAACTGCCCTCTTTAACCACTGAACTGACTGCATTTGGGTATCAGCCTACTTCACTGAGCACACTTAGTTATTATTTCCCTTCAAAGGCGTCAGGCTGTATGCTAGCTCCATCTCAGTTCCTCACAACAGCACTCTGAAAAGTAGCATTCAAGTGTTTATTAGGACTGAAAGACATTAATAAAGATCTGGTAAGGTTTCTTAATTCCATTTGCATCTCAGCCCTGCTCGTCAATATGAAACATCAGTTTTGTGTGCAGGCCACATCTCCTCTCCCAGCTCAGGACAGAGTCAGGCTGAAGTGTCCATGAAAGCCAGAGGAAGGTAAACCAGCATTAGGTTTCTAATGTAACAGATTCAAAGTCATCACAGAAGAAATTGTTATCACAAGTTCCAAGTTTCTATGTAGGCCATTGCTCCCGTATCCACCAGTATGCAATGAGCAATCAGAGAAGTTACTCCAAAAATAGAAAAATACATTTTGCATGAATGATAAATTCACTACAAAATATTTTTAGTAAATTATTGTTAATAGCATGTTCTCCACTTAGGACTCAAGTGCCATCAAATAAAAATAGGCTGCTGTTGCCAATTGGAAAAGTAGCTCCATATGTGTTTATTTGGGCTATAACAGCACTAGTGGCCAGGTGTAGGGGCTACAATTCTGGCAAGAAAATCCCTAAAACTTCTGGAATTACCCGATAAACATAAGCACAACTTGGTGTGCTGTCCCCCTGATGCCAGGCTACTGTACACCTCACTGCAGCAGTTAATGCAGTAAAACACAGATTTCAAAAGCCATTTTGACATGTGACTCATTAATTTAAGGGTTTACCCATGGGCAGTTATCAAAATACTTACAAAGCTACAGCAATCACTGCAAAACCTGCATCCACACAATCTACTTCACGTTCACTGCCTAGCTTAGTAAGTCTTTATTTATGAGATTCTGGCTACTGAAATCAGTGGAAAATAAAAGCCTAAATTTCTGATGCATCTAGACCTTTAATGCTTACTCATTTCTGTAGGGAGTTAAGAGCATTAAAAAAAAATAAAATTGGCACTTAAATACATTTTCAAATCTTGATGCCAGGCAGCAAGCACCTGTACAGGACCTGGGAAAGACCTCAGACCCTCTATAAGGCTTTTGGTGTCACCAAATGATGTCACAAATGATGAATAAATACAATTATCAGAATTATTACTTTGCCTGCTGTCAGTAACTCACTTGGGATTGATCTGAAACACCAGGAATGCAAGAGTACTGAAATTACAAAGGAAGGGAAAAAGAAAACTCAAGTTGATGCTTCAAAATAAGGCACGGACCTGGGGAGTATATTATGCTAACACATGACACAGCATTATTCATACAAATGACAGAAAGAAGTGAGGCTGGAGAGAGCAATTCCCCAGAGTGCAATACTTTTTTTGTTAGTTCAAATTATAAATTATATAGTTAACAGTTATTACTTCAGGAAAAGGGATGCCATGAGGCCAGACTCTCATGAGTTGGTGCAGTACCAAGTCTTCCCAGCTGATTAAAGAGATCATAAAAGCTTTCTTCCCAATCCCTAATGATTTTTCCTTTTTTTAAATAATATTTTTTTAAAAACCTCAAATCATAGAAATCATAAGTTTACAGATCCTCTCTATTTAATCACTGTAAATGTCACTGAAATATCAGACAAAATACCTGTATGACAAGAAGGAATCAATTTCACCTCTTTCCCCAGAGTGTCTTTGGTTTTTAGTTTAAACTGTCAAACTGGTATCAACTCTCTCTGGCCAGATGATGTTATAATTAAACACCCTGTGATTCTCAAGCCCTCACGATACCAAACTGTCTCTCCTTTCCACCCAGCATCTCAAGGACAGAACTGGCACAGAGCAGGACACACAGCTGATGCTGGGAGCCCTGCACAGGCATTAGGCATGTGCTTTTGCTGCCATGTGACCAGAGGGGTGCTTGGCTCCCCCCAAAATTGCCTCTTCATCAGAACATGTTCACAAAGGTAATAACTAGGACACAATCTGGCTCAGTGTTTAATAACTTCATCACTATGCTGTGAATTTGCCCTGGTCATTTACATCTGAGCCAGAGCATGACTTGGGTGCTGTAGTTACAATGATGCCAATTTGTAACATTCTCTTGATGCTGATAGTTGATGGTAAAGTTTTAGGGAAAAGTTCCTTTCCTACATGATAGAATTATTCTTCTGCCATTAATATTACACCCATCGACAGTCATGGTTTACTAACATTTTGACTGATCCTTTGTCATGTTTCTGTCTTCACAAGGTATAAGCAGTCATGTAATACAGGTCTGGCAGCTACAGGTAATCATTCAGCAAATCATACTGCTAGCCAAGAACAAACAAGGAATATTACACCAGTAAATCTAATCCATCACAAGAACAAGCATGGATGTGTTATACTACACAGTTTTTGCAGTAAATTTGCAGCAGTGCAAGTGAGGAATTTGACCCCCATTGAGAGAGGCTCTTAAAAAAAAAAGAAGTGATACATCCAAAATATCATCATGCCTTGTGCACAACAGCTCCAGCAAAATCATACAGATCTTTGATCAGAAGTGAAAATTTGGAATACAACCTGAAAAGCCTTTGCAGTGAGACATGCCACAAACTGTTAATTGTTAAATGAGCAATTGTTGGACTTGTTAATTTCTAAAAGAGATGAAAGGAATCTCATCTTCTTTATCCACAATTTAACAAGCAAAACAAACCTCTGAGCATTACAACACTAGGTGTAATCAACTTACCAGACAGCATTAAGTTAAAACAATGGCTCAGATATCATTAAGCCTCTTACGGGAGTTCAGTCAAATCCAGACTTATTTGGATTACACGGTAGTTTAGGAAACACTGTAGTGAGAATCATTTAACTTCCAAACAAATCCAAAGAATATGAAATTTTTTTCTTCCCTTACAAGGAAAAAAAAAAAATGAAAGAAAAAATTGCATCAGCCTTCTATAAAATTGCTCAACTGAACCAACTTGTAGCCAGCCTGGAAGCTTAGTGTCTGTGCCAAGCCATGCTTGAATAATGGTCCTTGTCTGCTGTTCCTGAGGCTGAGGACACTCAAGAGGCAAGAGAAGCTACTTATTTCAAAAAAATAATTTATCTTGTTCAACAATAGCCCACATTGGCCCTTATCTTGGTGTCTGGAAGATAAAATCTAGATAAGGAAAAGCACTGATGAGACTTGAAAAAAGTCTTGTCATAGTGGTCTGTGCTTTCAAACTGGTTTATTTGCTCAGAAATTTTGAGTGCTGGTACAGGAAGTCCATCAAAAAGAGAGAGAGAATGGCAAGCCCACCCATCCCAGAGAGCTGGGAGCTCAACATCTGGCTCTAAGTCCTGGATGCTCCAGTACTGGGCACGCACATGTGCAAAGCAGACCCTAAGCCTTCCATGAGCATTAGTAACAAACATCTCAATTTCCATTTATGCCAACAAGGACTGCAGAGATTCAGCATGTCTGAAAGTAGGCATCTGTTAACCACACATCCATATATGGATTAAAATGTCTAAGTTTTTTAGAATGCTGTGCTGAAAATATTGGCCCTTTCTCCTTGTAACTGTTAGCACCCGATAATGCTTTAGATTGAAGTGAGAGATTTCCCTTTAACTTCATTCTTATGACAATGTGGCATTGCTGGCTTCAAATGAACTACAACAAAGTAAATGCACGTGTTAGCAGTGAAAATTTAGGCCCTAAAATTATATTTAGTAGCTAAACACTGGTGAAGTAAATAAACCAGAAGACTTGCCTAGTAGAACAATTTAACCAGCACTGTCTGTGCTTTTGCTGGGCTTTAAAAGCCAGCTTGTGGTTGTTGTGACAAAACTCAGATTGAAGCTATTAATTTTCCAACATGACATACTGTGATGTTGATCTAAAAGTTGTGAATTAGGAGATGGAAAGAATTCCTGACTTTCAGATTCCATCATATATTTTCATGGTGGGGTAGAAAAGAAAAAAATTTGTTCTCCTCATCAGAGGACTGTTGTGTTTTCAGAGAGAGCTTTCCTGTTGTTCAGGATTGCCATCTTCCCTGTATGGTGTTGGTCAGCCTTGCACTCTGATTCTGTACAACAGGACTACATGGCTTGTACAGCTGCTAGGAACCACTACAAAATGACACCGAGGTTAAAAAGAAAACAGCACCACTGCAAACTTCACCTCAAGTTGAAAGTCAGATTCATTTTGTTTTCTGGCTCATGTATCATCACTGACAATAGAAATCCTTTCAGGTCCAGTGCTGTGTAAATCCATTACTCATGTCTCCTGTGTCATCTGGCCAACACCATTTCCTTACTGGGGTTGTACATGTGTCACTGAGAGCATAATTTGAAGACAATAAGTTTATACAGGTGGCTTTGCAAGATAAATGCAGGTAAACAGTAGTTCTCATAATGCAGAAACAAGGGAAACTTTCAGGATTTTTGGCTGGACTTGTAGAGCAGAGTAACAAACTCCCAAGACCTGACTTTCACTATGTGCAGTGAGCAGATCTCCAGGGCTAGATCAGTCTATGTTATTTCTTTACAGAGAACCACATCTTGATCACTGGGAATGTCATGGCCTGAAGAGAAGGAACCAAGGAAGGCTTACAGCAGCACAAAGGAAGTGTCGAAATACCCACATAATTTTGCCACTGTGTCCACCAGGGATGTGCTAAGGTTTTTCACGCAGCTCACAGAGCTGTGCCACTTGCAAGAGTTTCAAGTCAATGCAATTAAACCAGGGCAACTGTGCTGATGAGGCTGTAGATGCAGCATTTTTAAGTAAAAAAGGTAAAACTGCTTGACAGATTTATACTAGTCTTTTCTAGGGCAGGGTGAGCACAGCTGCTCTGGTTGAGGTGCATCTGTGCAAGGGCCTATGGTCAGAAGAGCTGTGATGGATACAGGAGCTCAGCAGTGACAACCACATGGCATTGAGGCTCCAAATAGTCCAGGAAGTGACTGAAAACCTCACATCAAAAAATTCACATCTCTGCCCGCTGGCTTTCTGAGTGATGAACCATCACCTCCAAGACCAGTTTATCCTAAGGCCCTGCTAAGTGTGAGTGCTGGCACAACAGTACATGTGAACAGCCCAGAGCTGCTCCCAAGGAACTCAGTGATAAAGTTCCCACAGATCTTGACGGAAACAGAAGCTGGCACAAAATGCTGCAAATCATTGCATGATCTCACTGTGAGAGTACTCTGAGCAAATCAATATTTAGGTTGAATTTCATTTTGCAAATTGAATCAAGGATTCAATTCCTCTGTCTTGCAGGAATTGTCCTTACCTTACAAGATATCAGAAGAAGTAACTCAAATGTGCCTCATAATCATTTGCATTTATTCTATGACCACAACCACTAAAATTCCTTAACCACACATTTAACATTATTGCAGGGCATTCGTATAAACACTGATGAATTCTGCATTTCATATTATATCATAGTGATTTATTTTAATTGCCTCTTAAACTTCAAACTCACTGTGATTATAGTGTTCAGATTTGGGGAAGTTATGATAAAATACTCCCCGCCCTCCCCCACTGGGAGGAAGACCTGTCTGGGGCTCTATAAACTCAAATGGTACTCTGGGTGTTTACTTCAGCAATTTGGCCCAAAGTATATAGTAAAACTCGGGATGGGAAAAAGGAACAGCATGTTCCAGCCTGGAAAGCAGGTCTGAAGGACATTGAACCACTCCTTACTTGTACTTAGATTAAAACAGCTGATATTGGGAGTGTCCTGAGCATTTTTTCTCACTCTACCCCTGCTAGAAAATCATATGATGTGCTGGGAGGAATGTGAATTTTAAATCAAAGAACAAGCAAACATTTTTAGAAAGAGATCAGTTCTACCGGGTTGGACACAGGGCTGCTGAAAGCCATTAACTCAGTGATGGAGGTGTTACCCCAGCACTGCAACCCAGCACCCCTTTGGTACAGTTTTTACCTGCCCTCATTCCTCATGTTCCAAAGGGCAGTGACATTTACTGAGTTTAGTGGTCAAAAGGAATTAATTACTGAACAGGTTCTTCCCTTAGTTATCTTGTAACTCTGATCTCACCATCAGTCTTGACTGCAAACACAAACATTTGTCTCACTGTTCAATTATCAGACCTCAGGAAACCAAAATACTTTCCCCAGCATTAGAGGAATCAGAGACGTAATATTAAAAATAACCAGGACCATATTTACTGCTATCTGATTTAGAGCTAGCTCTACCCACCTGCTTCCTTCCTGCTCCCAGCTTCAATAAAACACTTCATTCATCTTTGTTTCCTTGAGGTCCCCATACATCATAAGTTACATTCCAGTCCTTGTTTCCTTGGTTTGATTTTTATGATTACTTATCAGCTATATTTTCAGATGATTCAGTGAACTTCACTCTTCTAAAACAACTTTTGCTATTAAAAGCACAGCCAAAAAAAAAAAAAAAAAAAAAAAGAGAGAGATTTTACTTTGGAAAGAATCCATTTGGATGCAGTCACTCTCTTCTCGAAGCCCTAAACAGCTTGATCCAGGAGACCTGCTAAAAAGAAACGTAATTTCTACTTATAGCAAGCTGAAGAAACTTTTCCCTTGGAGATTACATCACTTTGATTGGATGTTATGTTTTCCATCCTGATCTCTCCAGTAAAGTGAAACTGTAGGAGAAACATATTGCTCACTGAAAAGCTGCATCCAGAACTACTGCAAAACAGGGAGAAAATACCAAAGGAAATAGAAATCACTTGAGCAAAATTCTTTTCTGATTCACCCTTGCATGGCCAGGTTCAGTTGTAAAGAGCTGACTTCAGTACAGGAAAGACAAATTCCATAGCATTTTACTTTGAATATTAACTGTTAAAAATGTTCAAAAACAAACTCAAAAGACAAAACAAATCCTGCATGAAATCAAGAACAAATAACCAGCTGAAATCCACTACTAACATTACAAAACATTTATTTCTGTTTATACCACGTGCATATAAATGGAACACAGTGCAAACACCACTTTGAGGCAATGAAAAGGTTGCAGAAAATAGCATTTAAAATCAGGAAATTCCAGAATTAAGGTTACCCAGGCAACCTTAATTTTACCCCCCGTGCATATGCATTTTTACAACACAGCCCTTCAATACACCATAGCATTCCATTTCTCAAATAGTATCACATAGAGGAGAAAGCTCATAACAGCAAATACCAGTTTGTCATGTTGCACTTGTTGGTGGCTCTTCCTACAGGGAGGAAGCAGATTAGATTTTAGCATTTCTTATTGCAACAGTGAACTAATTTCACTCAAAATTTAGCACAAAAATGTGACTTCAAAAACAGAAGGGGATTTTTATCCTGGCATAAAGTTTGATACCAACATATTTAAAATAAATATACCTTTTTGGGCAATGTAGGCTTTGGTCACAGGTAAATTCATGTTCTTCTGTGCTAAACAGATACCATGTTTGCCCTGCAGTCAAAAAAAAGAATGGGATATTGCCCAGAAGAGACTAGATGAATTAGAACTTGTGAAGGACTGTTCCAAGGAATAAACCAGCCCCTGTGAAAAACCAAAAATCTCCTTTTCTGAAGATGAATGGCTTTAAATGGAGAGTAAGTTTAGATTAGATATTAGGAAGAAAATCTTCACTGTAAGGGTGGTGAGGCATGGAAACAGGTTGCCCAGAGAAGTTGTGGATGCCCCATCCCTGAAAGTGTTCAAGGCTGGGTTGGATGGGGATTTTAGCAACCTAGGATAGTGGAAGGGGTCCCTGCCCATGGTAGGGGGTTGGAATGAGATGGTCTTTAAAGTTCCTTCCAACCCAAACCATCCTATGATTCTATGATATAGAAACCATAGAGCTGTAGAGAGAATAAATACAACTACAGGAATGAAATTATTTAATAAACTTCACAGCAGTTGATAAAATTAAGGAACCCTCACTAATAATGAACCAAATGAAAATATATATTTCCTTCTCTTCAACAGAAGCTGATGAATAAAGAAACACAAATGAAAACACCTAAGACTATAAGGGTACATTTTTGTTCCAGGACACCTACCTCAACCCTGTTTTAACAAGGATCTCGGGCATTTCTGAAACATCGATAGGAAAAACATCAATTAATTGTGTTTCTCTTATTACCACTCCACCACACAGCACAGTTAATCACTCAGCATCAGGACAGCTTTCCTAAGAAAGCAAATGGTCATTCATGGGACCAAATAAGCCAAAGAGAAATGCTGTATGTGGCTTCTATTCCCCATGATAACAGGCACTGTAATTCCCCAATGCACAAAAGTCTGTCTCTTCTCCTTCTGCCCTTCAACAGCAAGGGGCAGATAGTGCTCCAGCTGAAATCAATTTAAAAATTCCTGCAATCCCATCAGAATAGATCCAAAATTAGTCCAGCACAGAAGAGAATAGTGTGCTTGGGAGCACTGAACCTAGACTAAAGAGGCTTGGCTGCAGTCCTCATTGCCTGCCACTCCAAGCAAGCTGTGTCCCTTCTGCACAGTTCTCTTTCTTTGCCTGCCAGCTTTCCCTTATCTTCCTATTTACATTACAAGCTCTTTGGGGCAAGCTTCCTCTCCAGGTACCTGTTTGTACAGTGCACAGCATACTTAAGCTCAGTAAAATAATAATGAAAATATACTATACAAATAATAATGAAAAACAGCAATGAGAAAAAACAAACAAACAAAAAACCCTAAAGCAAAGACCTTGATTTGTGCAAAATAATCCACAGCTCAAATAGGCACAGCTTGTGACAGATTCTTTCCTACTCCTATTAAATTGATGGCAAAGCTCCCATTAGCCTTAGTTAGAGCAGGGTCAGACCCAGACTGTGGACACTGAAAACTTTCAAAAGGCCAAAAGTTGTCTAGCTTGAATGACATACTGCATTTAAGTTTCTGTGGAAATTCGAAATTCCTACAGAGTGTGGGATGCAGTCAGTCCTGAACCACAACATATATCCACTTCCAAACATGGAGGCTCCTCAGGGACAGAGGCACCTCAGAAGCTCTGGATTTTTTATGAGAAACTTTGGTTATCCAGCCAATAATACTTACAACAAAAATAATATTTTCCATTCTTACATATTGCTAAGTTGTAAACTGTTCTTAGATACCTGCACATGGAGTTTATGAGAAACACATGCAAAATCCTAACAAGCAAACCCTGTGTATGCCTTTATACAAAATAACTACTGAAAGGACCAATTTTCAAAAGATGCCGATTGGGACCTGTCAATTATGCAGTGTGCCAAAGTCATCATCAAGCAATGCACTTCAGATGTTGCTTTGCCTTCCCTGAGATGCCAGCATCTGTAACATCCCTTGCTTTCTTCCAGTGCAGGTAGCACTCTGATGGTTGCCTTCAAATGTCACTAAGACTCAGTAAGAGCTTGTTGAGCTTTCCCATTGAAACAGGGGAAAATTCTGAGGTTTGAGAGAATTCCTCATAGGATCCTCTGTCTGGTTTAAATCGTGCCTGGGTAAACACCACATCTTTGTGATGTTCACTGGGACATGACAAAGACTTTCTTAGTCAGAAGATGCAAGGCCTGATAAACAGCTCCACATTCACAAATCAGCCAGAGGACTCTGTCACATCCTTCTTGGGCTACATCCCTGTTTTCAATTATAACACCAAAATAAGTAAAGTCAGCACAAAAAGGGTTTTTTGTTACTAAAGCCTGTAATTTCCAAACACAATACAAATTAATCTGATTGAACTGGTTAAAAAGTTGGTGAGAGAGGGGGTTGAGTTGTTTTAGTTCGGTTTTTAACCCATGTGCTTCAACATAACACTATAGGAACAGTAACAGCAAATTTGACTGTGTATTGACATTACTCCATCCCTCTCTTACCACTTATGAAGTGTATGGGGAAAAGTTACCAAAGTTACCTGTTTGCAATTATTTTCTCCTATGTCGAGTATCTTTTCTGCATCACCTCATGACCTCCTTCAGTTAACTTGACCTTTATATCTCCCAACACAGCAAAGATGTGTATTCAAAATGGATTTTGGTTTGTACTATTTGTAGTGATGCCTCAACATGACTAAGCTGGTTTGTATCAATTCTAGGATGACAGAAAGCTGCTTTTTCCTACTTAGATACATATATCCATTGAAAGCACACTCCTTTCAGCTTTGTGCTGTTGTGGGATTTTAATCCCCAGAGCAGTAAATGTGGCTCTAATATATCACTCACTACTTTACTGATAAAACTCGATTCACTGTAGATGAGCAATGCTGAAACAGAATAAAATGTGGTGCTGGAGAGCCTGGGTTTACTCAGCAAGAAACCTCCATTTTCTAAATTCACCAAAATGTGTCTCCACAACTAAAATTAGACCAAAATACTGGAATTTCACTTCCAGTCTTCATCTCTTACTTTTAGCTACAGCTTCCTAGCACCATGAAAGTGCTGTGAAACTTACTCTCTGGGCAACACAATCTCTCCAGAATTATGATCAGAAGAGTGGCCATGTTTTATGTCATTTTAGAGGATCTTTTACATTACCATTTAGACTTCTACATCACCTGGTATTACTGTCTAGTCCACACAAGCTGGCCTGGCATTCCCTGCATTTTTAGAGAAATTGAGTTTCTCAGCCCATTTTACAAGTTGTTTGCTTGTTTGTTTAATTATTAGTTTGCAGGTAAGAAATATCCTGAGAAAACAACTGCACTCTACAAGAACTGATAGATGTGCAAAATGTGGAAGTGTCTCTTTTGTTGCATACAAATAATATTTTTAGCATGCAACCAGAAGTGTAATGTCCCTACTGAATTTATGATACAATTAGAAGAACTGTGTTGTCTTGGACCTTCAGTAAATTCTCTTTGAAGATTTCTGAGGCCCTTTGCAAGCTCAATCTGTTTAAATCAGCAGTTATAAACATAAAAACCTAATGAAGATGCTGAACAAACTGTACTTTGACTAACTCCAAATTATAAAATTGAAGCTGGGAGCCGACAAACATATAACACACATAGAAAAAGAACTGTGTACCCCTCTTCCCTTGCTTTTCGAATTATGCACCAGTGCAATGGTGAATGAGAAATCCATCACTGACTAAAAGAGAAACCTGGAACAACTTGTGGAATTTCAGCCCTTTCAAAAATTTTTGAAGAGCTCTTAATCCACGAGCTGTTTAGACATGTAGGTAATCTTCAGCTGTTAAAACATCACCCTCCAAAACTGTCAGTGTAAGAAAGGATGCCCAGGATATAGAGAAACTCACTACATGACAACAAATAAAAATAAAGAAAAGTTAGGGGAGTCCAGTGAGGATAGTGGGATCCCACTAATTAATCATCCCAGATAACTGAGGGAAGGATGAAAACAATGACTTTAAGTGGAATGTCAGAACCTCAGTCACAGCCTCCAAATGCAGGAAAAAATTGGATCCATTTCTGTTCTCTCAACCAGTCAAATCCTACCATTGCATCCAACTCTCCATGCTTTGGTGCCATCTGTAAAACAGAGATGCTAATAATCCCCCACACCTCACAGCTGTTCTGTGAATTAACTCACCAGGGCTCTGTGGTGTTTCGGTCCTGCTGATGGGCACTCACAGGACATGCACAGCATCACCTCTTTTCTTTGTCAACTTACTAATTACTACGTGTATCCTCCAGGTCTTGCAACTAAGTGTCTTTGAATTGCTGAAATAAATAAATAATTTAGTGCCAATAATCTTTCCCTGACTACAAATCAACCATCTGTCACATTCCTGGGTATTACAAAACTTTCAATCAATATATAATTTTCACTCTGTTTTAATGAGTGTTCCTGTATCACTACCTATTGCTGATTACAGCTCTGTCTCCTGTTGGGCTGGTATTAAACAATTCTGTAAAGGGAGGCAATGCCAGCCCAAAGCCTGCATCTTTCAGCTATGCCAAATAAGCCTGCACACATGAAGTGCATGTTTATATTACATATTCCAATCAGTTTCCTAAATGGAAGAGAGCAACAGTTTTGTAACCAAAGCAGGTCCTAAAAATTGAAAAAGCAGGCATAGTAGTTCTTGCAGAAATATTTCAGAGAATAACCAAGGAAGTTTTCATTGAGTTTATTTCAGACTGAATGAATTTCTCTCATGCTGTTTGAGCTGTATCTCCTTCTGTTCACATTAAAGAATACTTAAATGGGGAACATCCAAGGAACAGTTAACTGTTGAGAGAAGGGGATTTGGGATGGTTCTCTTCCTTCTGGGTCAGGAACAAGGAAAGCTGAGAAGAAAAGGGCTGTTGCCTAATGCAACATTTTAGTGTTTAAAAACCTGGTTTTCTTCCAAAAGAAAAATGGGGCCCTAGTGGCTTGGCAGCCTGTTCCTGAGCCACAGATCCTGTGATGCCAGGATCCTCGGGCTCACAGCGGTTTGCATGCCCTGGCACCACATCCCTCCCAAGAGGGCACTGCCAACCCCATGGTGGCTGGCAGAGCTGGCAGGCTCCACAACTGGGACCCTGGGAAAGGTCCAACTTCTCTCACAATTTCAGCTATGTCAAGCCACGTAAGCAAAATATGCAGTTCCTTTCTAAGCAGGAAATCCAGGGAAATTAATTTCTCTTATCAGCTTTAATGTAAATCTTGCTCAGGATGGTGTGGGGTAAAGTGAGATCTCATGATCTCAAGCAAAATGAGGTTTGGGACCACATGTCTCCTTGCAGCTTGTGCAAGAATAGCCTTTGCAATCCGGTTTGGGTCACACTCTGCTTCAAAGAAAGCATGACTGGAGATTAAAGAATTTGGAAAAAACAGAACTGGGTTTTATTGGTGAGAAGGAAAAACAAAAACAACAACCAAAAAAACCCCAACCAAACCCAACAGAAACAACCCACAAAAAAACATTAAAAGGCCATAGTCAACAAAGAACAACCACCAAATAAATATAATTTCCATATTTCCATATCATCACTTTGTAGGAATGTGATTTAAAATTTAAATTCTAACTTTTCATCCACAGCCTCCCAGTCCAGCACAAAGCAGCAGAGAGAGAAAGCACTGCAGAGCAAGAACATATTTTTTAGCCCTGGCACTCTGGAGGATGAGCAACACTGCAGATCTGATGAGAGGGACAGACCAGCAGCCCCTTGTTTCATGCACAGAAACATAGATTCATACAGCCACCTGTAACATTCTGCTTTATTTTTTGGTCCTCAATTGGTTTAAAAAGCACTGTTTGACTTGGTATGAAGACAAAATTACTGAAATGAACAATCAGTCAGCCCAGGTAAACTGTCACAGACTATTTTGTAGGGGCACAACTGTGAATAAACAGCAGTGGACAGACCCAGATGAAGGACAGAGTAGATGTAGGCTCACTGGAGCACAAAATATAAGGGCTCAAACATTTCAATTGCCTTCCCAACAGTACCCAAACTGGTTTGGAGGATCCAGATCCAGAGGGCAGTTCAGCACCAGCTGAGGCTGGTGTTGATCCTGGATGGAGCAGAACCACCCTGAGCTTTTCCTTTCCTGGTAAAAGCCCCAGAGCTGAGGGGCCGTGGCTCACAGCACTCAACTCATCCCATGTGTGACTTAGCTCGGACCGCATGCACCAGGAGGGTGCATCAACAGGGAGGCCACATAAAACCCCCCACTTCACACACAGATAAACTAAGCCCAGATGGCACTGGGGAGAGGCAGAGGGAAGCCTCTCTGTGGGTGCACACTTCATAACTTGGGTAAAACTTGCAGATAGCAGGGCACACAGCTTTGCTACATCAGCAGACAGATGCGAATTTAAGCAAGCCTCAATAATGCTGCTACACTACTGCTTTTAATGTCTTCTAGAAAAGCAATGAAAGAAAGGATCAGGAACTAGAGGAAAGGGGAATTTTTGGTGGCTGAAGTATCCTACTTTCTCAATAAATCACTGAATCTCTGTTTCTCTCTGCTTCAGAGTCACCTAAGCTTACCAAAGGCAGTGGCAAAGCTCTCATTGACTTTACTGAGAGAAGAATTACTGAAAATAACTAACTAGAGGTGTCAGGAACCTGAATTCTAACTAACATTTTAAAAACCTCCAAAGGTATTGCTTCTTGCTTCTTTAAAGTGTGAAAACTTCTTACACCATTGACAATTTAGCTGCTTGTGAATTCACTCCAAGAAGAACAAAGTAGGGCAAAAAGAAAGGGTCTGAGACACATCACTGCCAGAGCTGCATTTATTATTCTGAGTTCTTAATTACACTGTTTCGAGAAAACATATTTTTCCTTCTTAGATTTTCTCTGCTCTAGGCTGCATGTCTGAGACATTAAGTGAACTGCTCTATCACAGCACCTGATCACCAAAACAAACAATAAAAGCAACCATGGACAGCAAGTCACAGAAAAATTGACCTTTTGTTGCTGCCACAGCCTTATTTGGTGTGGAAGTTCCAGCAAGCCATTTTTAATGAATCAGAACAGAAGTATTTCTATCTCTTGCCTTGTTCAGAACAGACTAAACTACCTCATTGTTTGTGCTGCATGAGCACCACCAGAGACTGCTCTTCATAGGTCCAGCCCCCACCATGGGAGTAAGGATGCTCCAGGTAAACACCAGTACGGGTTGTGCTGCAACTCAGACTCTGAAAGCTACAGCCAACATCTTGGATGCAGCCTGGAGCAGTCTCGAGAAGTGACTGAATCTGCAGAGGCTCAAGAGAGCTATGTTATTGCTCTTTTCCAAAATGCAATCTCAATTCATATCCAGTCCAAATTGTACTTATATGTCTAATATTAGGAACTGCAGTCTGAACTTTTAGCATAGGCATCCCATAAAACTCTCATCAAAGCTCATTTTCAAAATGACGGAGAAGACAAGACCTTTTTGTGTCGCTTACAAATTGCATATTTGATACACGTAACAAGTGGGTTGCTTTGGGTACCCAGTAGGGCTGGTGGGGATTTTTGCTTGCTTGTTTGTGGGTTTTTTAATGAACGAGTGATACTTGGAATATTAGTTAATAAAGGATCAGCAATACAGTGATTTTTTTCCAGCATGTGTACGTTTCAGCAGCTTAGTGAATGAGGCAACAACGTTTCATATTTTACTTAAAGGTACTCAGATGTTAACAACTCCAGCTAAAGGATAAAAGATAGATAACCATAAATTGCATACTCCAGGTAAAGCAGATATTAACTTCCAGAAAACTGAGAACAAAATACTTTGCCCAAGGCACAATATAAGTTGATGTTGGATTGAACCAAAGGCACCAGAAGATATTCAATGCATTTTAATATTAAGTTTTAAACAAAAGAGCTTGATAAATACAGAGGTGAAAAGGAAAAACAATATTTCAAGTTTATTTTCCCAACACCAACATTTCTTTGTGAAGTACAAAAAAAATACAAATAATGAAAAGAAGCAAGTATTGCAGTCATTCAATTTCTGGTTTCTCTGTGGGCAAAGCAATTAAGAAATCCATTCACTAAAAAAATGGAGTGAATGTCAAGATTTTCTAAGCAATCATGAAGGTTATATTTTTTCCTTTTTAGGACATCTATCTTGGACCAAGACAATGGATTTCTTTTTCAGATGACTATCTCTATCAGATAGAGAAAGCAGTGTTATTTTATATCCGTACACAGAACAGCTTACTTGTTGGGATACAGAGAGATAAGTGAGGGGAAAAAAGCCCCCAAACATCTGGCAGCAGTTCTCCAGAATGAAGTTAAGTGTTTCAAAAGACAGCTCATAGCAATACACAGTGCCACCCTGGTAATGTGGTAAATGCAGGACCTGCACTGATGCCAAGGTGTTCCAATGAGCCCACGTAAGTCATGCCCAGACCTGGCTGTATCTATTGCCAGCCCTTCCAAGCAACCCCAAAAGGATCACCCCAGCCTGAAGGTTACACATTTTCTGATGCTTTAAGTCACAACCAGGTCAATGTTCTCTCTATGGTTCTGGTCATGGCCATGTGACAAGCCAAAACCAGGCACAGGGCAAATAAACCCAGTTTTCCCAGATTCCTTTATTCTTCTAAAGAGCTGGACAATAAATTAGAGAAGAGTGTGACCATGATGTAGGAAGAAAAGAAGAAAAAAAAAAAAAAAAGACATTTGCCAAGAAGTTTCTAGAAACTGAATTTCCACTAAGGAAGTAGTAAGCATTTGGAATCACCTGTAAAATTTCTAAAACAAATTCACTGGAACATCCAAGTGTCACAGGGATTACATTTTGAAATACTGTAAGTGGGGGAGGAAATTATATAATGAATGGATTTTTTCCTTTTAATTCTTCACATTTTATTTCAGAGACAGAAATACACTCATATATACAGGAAAATATACTTTTCCCCTTAGACATCCTAAATCACATTCAGTGGACAGGTTATGGGCATGCAGACCTAATGTGAAGGCACAGAGAATGAGAAGGAAACCCCTGACCTTTATTTCACTACTTGGCTGGCTTAAGGCAACAGCTTCTGACACAAATAGTCACAAATGTGGTCTCAAAACATAAATACTAACAAAAAAACACTACAAAAGGCACTACAACATGAACTAGCCCCAGTTTCTAAACTCCTTTTCAGAAACTACCAGCAGGGGCCAGAAAATTTAAGAAGCTGGTAATAACTATTCATAATCTTGGCTTAAAACCCAGTTTCCAGGTTTTTCCCTAATTGCTTCATTTTCATGTGGAGTAGCACATCTTCCCATGTGAGCAGCTGTGTGCAACAACCTCTCAGGGAGCCCAGGCTCAAGTGGCCTCCTGCATCAGGATCAGACCACTCTGAGAAGTTACCCAAGGGAGGGTTTTGACAGCTGCTGGAGGGAAGATAACAATACACATATGAAAACAATTTCAATAAAGTTGTGATAACCCATTGCAGGTGAGCACTGCTCACATTGTCCCAAGTGAGGGTTGGGACTCTGTCCCCAGAATGCTGGAGGCTGTGCTTGTCACTGTCTTGTACCTTATCTGCTTCCTCTGAATCACTTAGCTGAGATGTTTTTTTTTAAATCATCTCTAATCAGAAGAGAAATTCCACATTTACACCAATAGGAAAATTAGGCTCCCTTTACGGTTAAATATCCCTTATTTTTGCTAAAATTTTGTACTCTATGACAAAATTAAATAAACAAAAAACAGTTTTATGTCACCCAAACTGCTATGAGACATGACAGCAAATCTGTCAGTCTCATAACCCAACACCACATGTATCTGTCTTTCCTTGCCATAAATTTCTGCTCGAGCAGCAGGACTATGACAGCTGTACCATGCACTGGCATATTCACAACACTAAACCTCTCCAGAGTAGGTTGATGAAGGGATGAAAGCTCCATACCTCTTTGTGAAACAAAGCCAGCCTGGGAGATAAATCCCCAAGCGCCTTGGTGGCTAACAGCCCTCTGCACAGTTTGGTGGATAAATACTGCACGAGAGCAGGAGGAAGCAGAGCTTGCAAACTGCAGCCTCTGTTGTCCTTCTGGAACTGTGATTCTTTTTGACTTCCAAATAGCATGAAAATTGTCTGCAGCTACAATGTAAATTGCTGCTTTCCCACACATATGCTATATATTCATGCCATATTCTGCAATATTTGTCAACAGAAAAAGGGAATTTTCTTTTATTCCAAGATATATCTTTTAAACATATGGGAGGGAGAGGGTATTTGCAATCTTGAAAGAATTACTTACCATAAAGGTCTACTGATTTCCAAGCATCCTACACAAAACAGCAGCCCTGGGATGACTTTGACCCACTAGACTCCCAAAAGGGTTTTTTTTAAGTATAAAATATGGCAGAATTATGTTTTTTTAGTGGGAATCTTGCCTTTTCTACTTCTCATATACCCTTCCTCACACACTGGAATCACACAGCAGTAGTTGATCCAAATATTTTAAGGTCGTTTTGCAGTGTTTGAATCAATCCCATATACACTGGTAGCAGATGTGCCTGAAGCCCCCTTCCTTCCACTGTTAAATCTGCAATCTTGGCCCATGCTATTCAGAGTATCAATTGACTTTTCCTGCTTAAATTGCTACACCTAACCCAGGATCTCTAAATTGCACTTATCTTTTAAAATATGTATTCTTACTAACAATGTAACCAAGGGCTTGGAAATTTAATAACATACTGAGCTGGCCCTACCATAAATGCCTATATTAGCCACAGAAATATCAAGTAAGAAGAACCGGAGGCACATTGCAGCAGGGAGCCTGCCTGCCTCATCCCACCAAAAAAAGTTAATAAAGAGTGATCTGGAGCATCTTTGTGACAAGAAAAAGATCTGAGCTCTTGAAATTCTAAAATTGTAGAATTATTTAGGTTGAAAAAGAGCTCAAAGATCAAGTCCAACCATTAACCCAGCACTGCTGAGGCCACTGCAAAATCATGTCCCTAAGCGTCACGTCCATACATCTCAAACACTTCTAAGGATAACTCCACAATTTCCCTGGGTGGCCTGTTACAATGTTCAACAACCCTTTCGGTGACAAAATTTTCCCTAATGTCCAATCTACACATCCCCTGGTACAACTTGAGACCATTCCTTCTTGTTACTTAAGAGAAGAGACTGATCCCCATGTTGCTAGAACCTTCTTTTAGGAAGTTATAGAGAATTAGGGTTGTTTATGGGGAAAGGCGGGGGGGGTTGATTGTTTAGGTGTTGTTAACTGTTTTCCAAGCTATCGACAGAAACACTCAAAGATTTAAAATTCATTGAGACCTATTGGATTTACAGCTTTCTACAAAATACTGGCAATCTATATTTGAGGTATGTGGTTCATGGGTAAGAATAAATCACCCTTAGGGATAACTTTCCACGAGGAATCATGTCCACACAGAGAAACATTGTTTCTGATGGTTAACATAAGCTTCAGATGCCTGTACATAAAGCGTAAAGTCAAGGGAATCCATCATGTAAGGTATAACAGCCAGCACATCCACAAGGGAAGCACATACAACTTCACTGGTTGTGTCCATGCTGGTCCTCACAAGTTGGCTCAGGAGCAGAAACAAGAACAAGAATGGCACAGATCTGTCTGTCTGCACTGTATGTTCAGGAGTGTCCCCATAAACTGCCTGGGGAAAGTCCTGCAAGAAACCCAACAGCCCATTGTGTGCCCCTCCTGCCCTCAAACACACACCTGTCACACTGAAAGCACACCAAAATGCCAGGCATACCCATGCACATCTATGCAATCCCATAAATTCCAAGCTAAGGATCTCATCTACCCCTGGTACCAAATCTGAAGATTCACTGAAATATGACATGGCAACCAGTTATACTGGTTAGTGCTCCCATAAAGCATGGCCATTCTCATCTCCAAGTAAAATTCCTCCTGGCCAGAAGCATGACAGGTGCTTCAGAGAAACACAGACATAACCCTGCTACTGCCTGCACTCAGAAATAAAAATAAGACAAATCTGTACTAAAGTGCATCATTATTCAGTGAGTGGAAACATTAAAATGCAGACAAGACAGAAAGAGAAGGAAGAGGCCACTCCATCAGAGCACCCATCAATCACTATGGCACGAACACAGCTGACAGCTCCATTAACTCTGGCACATGCAGGTCATGGGCTTGCCTGCTTGTTTGTTTGATTGTTAATATGTTATCAGACCTCATTTTGAACAAAAGTATTAAAACATGGTAGTTTACTGGGGATGCAAACAATGGTTCTTTGGAGAAGCTTAAGGAACTAGTTGGAAGAGCAAGGCTGAACAAGTTTTCAGCAAAATTTTCTTTTCACTATAAAATAATTCTTTGACTCAGAAAAATAACCAAAGTGTCCCATGTTCTCAAAGATAATGTAATATTTTTGTTGGAAAATGTATGGTACTTACTAGCTAATAATTGCTATTCTAATATTCTGGATAGTTTTCAAACAAAATGTTTCAGTTATCAGGGTTTTGTCCAAACACATGAAATTATCTGATTTTCCTTTGTTTTTTTTTTTTTTTTTTTCCAAAAGAAGCTGAAGAGATTTCTCCTCAAATCATCAACAAATATGGACATTTTTATTGTTACCACCAAAATTTTTAGGATGAGATTGTGTGGAGACCATTGCATCGAGAGGTAGAGATGGCATGGGAAAAGCTTGCGAAATGGTAAGTGAAACAGCCTGCATACCATGAAATTGGACTGCAATTCTACAAATAAAAGACAGTTGTTGCAGAAGAGTAGTGTTTAAGGCTGAAGGTAGCCAATTCCAGCTCAAGCCATGAGCTCGCAGGGTCCTAGCCTCCAGGCAGGTATATGATTTGAAGGAGACCAGACAGTGCTATAAATGCCAAGTACTCACAGAAAACACAACCAAAGCATAGCAAAAGCATCTGGGATGCAGCTTTTCCTGTGTTTTTGTGTCAATCAAGCTCATTTCCAGATGTGCAGATAAACCATTCATGCAAAGAGGTTTTCAAAATGCTGGAGACAGCCTGTAGGCTGCATGTAGACTTGTTTCTGCATACAACACAGCAAACAGGAGACTGGAGAGCCTTGGCTGGGAGCACATGCTCCTAACACAGGAGAAATTGTAGATTTGCCAGATACAACCACCTGAGGTCAGGTTTTGGGACTGTTTTGGGACAGCTCAGCCCCACTGGTGTCCAAGTACTGCTGCAGGATTTTGTACCCCACCCTCTCAGAGATTGCACAGCACTGGAGCTGACCCTCTGGGTTGGACTTATGGCTGTTGTCTCACACTAGAGGCCTGCAGGAGAATGGCACAAGGAAGTGAGCTTCCAAGATGAATCAATTCCTTCTCCCATATGAATAATGCCTATTGACAGAACCACAGAATAAGCTGAGACAGACCCATAAGGATCATCAAGTCCATCTCCTGTCCCTGCGCAGCACCATCCCCAAGATACACCGTATGCCTGAGAGTATTGTCCAAATGCCTCATATGGCTTCCCCTCAAGGCCCCAAAATGACCGTGTTTTAAAAAACTTCAACAAAATTAAAACAAACAAAAACAAGCTAATGGACTGATATGAAAGATGCTGTACTTCTTCTTTGAAGGACAAGCGTACAATGCATTCAATGACCCAGAAAAACATACTGCAATGTCTAGGCCTGTTTGTTATAAGTAAATGTCACAAGAGGTGAAACAAGGAGAGGTCAAGTCTTCATCTCAGACAGGTGGAAGAAGCACTGCATTGTGCTGTGAATGCATTTGGAAATATTCACCGACCAGGGAAAATCTTTTCTTTCTGGTTGTCATGAGCCTGAGGACTACAGGACAAGAAGCTGTCACAAGTCATCATCAACACTCCTGCAGCATGCACCAGATGGGAGACTACTGAAGTCAATAACTTGACTGGTGTTTGGGGAGCATCCCACCCAATGGCCTAGCCATCTCTCTTCACCACCATGCACCACATACCTCATTGCAGCAGGGCTCCCTCCATTTGTTTATATGGATGTTCAACTCCCCTGAACAAGCCTACAAACAAAACCAGGAGTCTCCTATTGTTGCCTCCACCAGAAACTGAAAAAAAAACAGGTCACATGATTGCAAGAACACAATGTCCTGATGAGGAACTGGACCACAGCATCCAGTATGTGTGCCATGGGAACAAGGGGATTGTATCTCCTGGGGAGGAAAGACAGGGTGAGAAAATGCTTTTTCACAGCTGAAGGTATCTGAAATATCTAAAGCCAAGTGATAGAGTGGTGGCTTGTTGTGCAGACAGGTCACAGCATGTGGACATGACCTGCATAACCACTGCCAAAAGATTCCCCAAGAGGAAAGAAAAAGAATCCATACTTTCAGCAGGCCTAACTCTGCTCTCAAATGCACTGATGTTAAACCAAAGTAATTGAGTCTGAGCCCAGCAGAAATCAATGAGATCACTGTCAAGTCCAATGTCAAACACACACACTTACAAACTTGCCCAAGAGATTTTCATAGTATCTGCTATGAACTAAAATCTTGAATGCTTTCATTCAGTTCCTGCAGAAAGTCTTGCTGTATGTGCCTTTTGTCAGCATGCTTAGAATGCTGTGAAAACCCACAGAGCATCTCTTGCATCAAGATTACACGTGTATCACTCATGTACATAAATATCTGAAAATTAGTGATGTTATACAGAAAATACTGCCTGGGTAGCAGCTTCCTTACAGCCCAGGAAGCAAGCACAGTTTAGCAGAGCCTTGAAGTTGCTCTAAATTGCACATAGGAAAAATTCAGCCATTACCAGGCTCTTGGACAGGAACATATATATCCACAATAGAAGGTATCAGGCTGCAAACTGGCTATCAGAGGCTAAAACTGGGAAACACCAGGTGCATTTCTCTCCCTTAACCTATTTCATGATTTCCTACAAACAAGACTATTGTATGGGACAAAAGTCAGGGCAGTTTCCTGAACTCTGACACAACAGTGTTACTTGGCCTGTGGTCCCACTCAGGGTTCAGCTGCAGCAGAGCTGGGTTCTGCCCCTCCAATCTGTTAGATCTGTATGCAGCCGCTCCCTAACCCGGTTGTGTCAAAATGATCCAGGTTGGCTTTCTATTTAAAAGCATGAAGGGTTTTCTTTAACCCAGATCATTTTGACTGATTTAGGTTAGAGAAGGACTACATGTGCAGCTACAATTACAGACACCAACCCCTAGCAGTGGGGACAGTGCCCAGGCACTTTAAGCCTGGCTTGGGTTCAAAGCCTTTGAACCCAGCTCAGCTGCAAGCCAAGTAGCACATCTGGCCACAGCTGTAGATGCTGTAGTTCAGGGGAAAAAAAATGGTAAATTAGGATACATTCAGTGTCCCAGATAAACTATGGAGTGTAAAAAGTTAGGATATGATTCCCAGGAAACTCAGAAACTCAGCTTCAGATTCCATTATCACAATCTGACCTCCCCCTCCTTCCCCTGAATTCTAGTACTAATGGTCTTCATTTTTCAACTAAATTTTTCATTTTGGGTGACTAGGATAAACTTGTTAATACTACATAGCCACACACCAAGACAGGCATCCCACAGTAATTCAATCACCTCTCAAACCAGAGCTATGTGGATATTTATTTCAGCCACCCAACTCCAGAAATGAGAATTTTAAAATGGGAGCACACTGGAAGAGCTGAGAAGTTTCTCTCCCACAAGAAACACACTCTCCATATGTTACATGTATGGTAGCAAGGCAGTTCAGTTCTTTCTCTTCTTCTATGCTGGCTGTGGCTACACACACAAGAGCCCTTGTCTGGCTTCCCAGGCATGGGCAGAACTCATAAATGATACATATGCAAACGTAATCTGCAACTCAGAGTGAGACAAACAGTTTTGCACCCTTCTTTTGTTCACCCACAAGAGGCACCAGATTTGTGACCAGGATCACATTTGAGTCAATGTCAAACATAGCAAGATTCCAAGAATCTTGTTACACAAGTTTCTTAACTACGCATGCCATCCCATATCATCTTCCAGCAATCCCTGCTACCAGCCTGACTCGAGAGTCAGACCATGTCCTGCTGCTGGCTAACATAGCTGTAAAATGAGAAATTACATTTTCTTGTTTCACACAAGTTTGGTTGAACTGAACATATTTGGCTTTGTAAAATACATCAAGATGAAAGATGTTCCTTAGGTGCAAAATACTAAATGTTTCCCTTCATTTAAGAACACAGGGTCTAGAAATCCAAAATTTGTTTGGGGATATTCTGAAGGATTAGACTGTTCAGATTCATTCAAAGAAAAAGGAGAAAAACTGGTTGCACATATGCTTCATCATAAAAGTATTTATCTGACCTACAGCCAAAACCATTTTATCTCTGTAAGCAATCCTTAAACACTGCAGAATGCATTCACTGCTTTCATTACCAAATTACTTTTTAAGAGTTCAGCAGGTAATTGAAGTTCCAAATGTCTTAAAATGGTTTGGCAATCCCGAGATTTCCTAGTGGACTTGCTATCCAAGAACTTTAGAGGGAAAAAATCAGCTGGATACTAAATATATACTCTAAAATAAGATGGATTCAAATTACACTAATATGCAGGCTTTTAAGGAGGGAGAATGTTTTATATGAAGAGTAAAGCTCTGCTCAGAGGATGTTCCATGATGTTGAAGCTTCAAACTGATATTCAAAAAGTCCTGTGAATTTTTCAAAGACACTATATTGGCCTAAATCTGTTCCTACTGAACTCAAGGGCTGTTAATTTTGATAGAAAACTAATTAGGACAATGCTGTCCCATATACTTTGTACTATTTAGCAGATGACTGTTAAAAACAGAGAGCTCTAAAACCTTTTTCCTAGCTGAAAAACATTTTATTACTTTTCCAACTTACTCATCAGAAACAGTGAAAGGAATGGGTCTAAATCTGTTGCCCACACCAAAGTCCTGTGCATTCCCCCAAGGCTGCAGTGCTGGGTGGCAGGGGCAGGAGGACCATGAGCAGCTCCAAGTCTGCAGGCTGGGCAGGCAGCCCCCAGCTCCAGAGGTCTAATGAGGACTCTTGCCCCAACTACATCAATAGCTTTTGGCAAACCATTTTCTGCCTCAGTTCCTCACATTTATGGAGTGGAGATGATGACTGTTCAGTGTTTGTAACTGCTATATGCACTACTTAAGTGTTATTATTTTACAGGGCTTTTTATTCACAGCCAATTACCCAACTCTCAGAGGGAAACTGAGGCATGGAGCAACACTAATTGCCTAATGTCATCCAGTAGGCCAGAGCAGAAGTGGGGTCTTCATCTCCTGAATTTTACATTATCCTCTAAACTTAACAACAACCTTAGTATTACACAGCAAAAACTAGCTTGCTGTTTGTCCAGCACTGTCAGATGGCATGATACTTGCTTACTTCTGCTAACACCACTGTTTAGCTGGCTTGTTGTTTTTCCTGTTCCTGCAGAGAAACATAATATTAGATTTGTAAAATCACTCTGTATGTGAAGACACTGTGATGGTAAATGCAGGATCACTGTCTCACTGCAGGCTCCAGCAGCAGGGAAAGCCAGTGATGATGTGGGCTGCACACGGTCTAACACAAGAAGCTTTAATGATGACAAGAGGAACATAGCACAAGAACACCAAGAGCTTTACTTTTCACAGCAGCAATCTTTTCTCTTACAATTATTCTAAGGCAAAAAAATCCTTATTCTGCAATGGATCTGTTTTCACAGCAAGGGGATAACTGATATTTAAGATGAACAAGAATAACTGAGGAGCCTTCTGGTCTGGCATGGATCCGAAGAGGTGAGATGCATAAAATAAGAAGCCTGGATTCCCCTCTCTAAAATATGGTTCTCACTCAGAAAGGTACAACTGTTTTACCTTACAGGGATGCTGCACTCCTTACCCACTTACTGCCTAACTGCTGAGGCATTTCTATTGCTCTGTAAATGTAATGCCATTCTTGTAAGTGGAACTCGGGGATACCCACAACTTTAGGATGAATGTTCCTGGCTGCATCTAGATGCACTGACACCAGGAAAGTAAAGCTTTAGAAGTATCAATTGAGCTGTCTCTCAGATAAAGCATGCCAGACTTTTCCTCAGGGAGCCTCAGGGAAGTTACAGATGCAGAAGCTCAAGAGCTCTTGTCAGAAGAGCTTGCAATTTGGCTGCTGCATCCTAATTTAACCCTATAAGAACATGACACACACAACAGCAAGAGAGAGCTGAGATATTGGGAATTCAATGCCAGTCAGCACTAGAAAATCACCTGTTGATTTGGGATGCTGGAGACAATCAGTGCCTGCCTTTCCCCTTCTTTTCATAGCAGGTGCTCTCTCACAAGTCTCTTATCAAGCAGCATAAGTAGGGAAGCTCTGTCTGAACAACACATGGTGCTTAACCATTTGTTGAGTTCTTTAATAACAATAACATCGTAGTAAAATAAAGTTTTCCAGCTCCTCTCATGCTGCAGAACACAGCACACTTTGAGATCTGAAACAATGAGCTGTGACGTGCTGGAGCCATGTGCAGCTGGACAGGAAGAGCTGAAGATCCAAGGAGGTTTCCTTTAGGCACAGGGGTTGGGGCGTGACGCAGGGGAAGCCCGTGTGTTCCCGGACGGCTCTGGTAGCAGCCGGGAAGGACGGGGTGCCTGGACATGTTGTCTGCATGTGTTGTTCCTGACATAGCTGCCAGAGATTGTGTTTATTTTACCTTGACTAAAGCAAGGGACATTGTGCAAAGACAAGCAGAGGTGCTAAGGATATGATCTCCACGCTGAAGCCCTATAGAAGTGTCACACATACAAATCATCTCTCAATAGACAAATGCAGCAATTCATGCCATCAAATTCAGCAACTACTTGTGCACACCAGCACTGCAAAGCATAACCACAGAGTAGAAATGTGGAAAATCAAGAGAAGAGTATAGCTACCCCAAGAGGAATCTGGGTAAGACATAGAAATGCAGAAATTTTCTTTCCAGAAATTGCTCAGGGAATGCTTTATTTGCACCAACAGCTTCAAAACCATGAACCTCAAGTCTTAACTACAAAAAAACTTCTAATATCTAAGTGCCACTTAGGGCTCAAATGGATGGATGCCAACAACAGAGCCATTAGCACCTACTCATCCATGGAGGCTTTCTATCTAAAAATCCCATTTGTCAGCAGAGTCTCAGCAGGACTTCAGTATGATAAAAACCTCTATGACAAGTTCTAAACTTACAAATTAACATATTCATTTACTTATCCGTGTGTAAAAGTGTGTCACTCAGACAGCTTTCTTGAGCATCAATATCTAATCCAAAACCATCCATTACAGCTTTCCATTTGTTCCTGGATTGAGAACCAACTCAAGTTACTTCAGCACAATTGAAATATTGTGTAGAACTACACAATAGGAATACTGAGACAATTTCAAGAGACTGAATACAAGGTTTATATTTACTCCTACATGCTGAATGCCTCCTACAAGGAAGTACAAGCCCAGGCTGGTGCCTGCCAAAATCCCACTGTAAAGCTCCTGTGCCACTGATGTTAAGAGGAGCTGTGCGAGGACCTGTCCAGACAAGGTATCAGGGACTGATGCTGCAACAGCCCCTGGCTTTCTGGATCAAGGCTGTTGAAATTTCATTCACTGTCATTGAGGATGTTTGGGGTTTTAAGGTCTTAATATAGTACCTGTATCTGTAAATCCATAGCAAAATTAAGGATGGATCTTATGTAATCTCTTGCATAAAATATTTGGTCATAGAGGGTTTTTTTGTTTGTTTTTTTTTTTTAAAGATAAGTCAAAATAAGCATAATAATGTTTCATAAAAGATGACAGCCCCAACCCCTGACTCTCAGTGCTTGAAGGGAAACAGGACAGCCAAGAAGCTGCAATGTAACAAGTTTTATCTTCCTCAGCAAAAGATCTGCAACTTTCCACTACTGAAGCACAGGATAAGTAGAACTGAGAATGGAGAGAAAATTTGGTACTGTCTGATACAGAAAGCAGAAGATAGGATTGCAATGGCAGAACAGCACACACTGATGCTCCTGTGGGTCCAGGCTGCAACAATGTAACACATGGGTGCTCAACACCAGTTCAAATCAGGTCATAAAATCCAATTCATCAAAATAACCTTTTAAAAATAGATTGCTATAGTTGGTTTCCTCTGGAATCTAACTGCTTCAGGCTCCTGCCTGAGCGCTGTTTGCAAGGTGTCCTCACACCAAAAGGAAAAGTAATGTCTAGAGAGGTTTAAATTCTGTTCACTTCTCAGGGAAAATACAGACAGAGATTGGAAGAGCAAAAAAGGAGCCAGGAGAGGAGATCTCTCCAGAAGTCATTAGCTGCAGCTGCTAACATAGCTGCATGTCAGATTTAAGAAAAAATGAACAAAACCAAAACAAACAAAAACCTCACACAACCAAATAAACACCAAAAACAAAACCCCCACAAAGACCCTAGTCCTGCTTGCACTTCTAGTCTGCCCTCCATGCTATCCCTATTAGTTTCAAGATTTTCAGTTTAAACTGTATAAAATAATAAAATAGTCTCTGTCTTGACCCTTTGACCTTCACCTACTTTGTATGCAGAGGTCACAGCACATCCCAGGAGCAGTACAAGAGGAAAAGGAGTGGTAAATTCCCCCCACAACACTCTCTCATTCAGTATAACTAATTGGAGGCCCATTTGGATTGGAGACTGCTAGGAAACAAAGCCAGGGAATGGGTTTGCTGCTTGTCTTGAGGGGCAAAAAACTGAACACAGGATTCAAAGTGCCTCACCAGTGTGAATTACAGAGCATTAATCACTTCCCTGGTCCTGCTGGCCATGCTATTTCTGATGCAAGCCAGGATGCCACCCACCTACCTGGCTACCTGGGCACACTGCCAGCTCATGGCAGGTCTCACAGCATTGTGCTTTGCACTGGTAACTAGAAAGATGTTGATAACACCAGTGTTTTGGCTACTGCTGAGCAGTGCTCACAGCACCAACACTGTGTCTCTCTCATTCCCTCCCTCACCAGCAGGCTTGAGAAGGGACATAGCCAGGACAGTGGGCCCAGACAAACCAAAGGGATATTCCATAGTCTATCATGTCTGCTCAACAATAAAAGCTAAGAGGACAGAGGAAGAAAGGGGGTCATATGTTATTTACGACTCTTGTCTTCTGGAGCAACCATTGTGCACACCTGAAGCCCTGCTTCCCAGGAATTGGCTGTACATTGCCTGTTCATGGGAAGTAGACATTAAAACATTTTTCTTTGCTTCTGTGTCAAACCTTTGTTTTTCCTTTATCAAGCTGCCTTTATCTTGGTCCATGAGGGACTTTTTTCCATCTTATTTTCTTCCCCCTGGCCTGAAGAAGAGAGTGACAAAGTGGCTTGATGGGCACCCGCCAAGGCCAACCCACCAGAGGCATTTACAGGGAAGAGAGCTCCCACATGAATCTCTACGGGCCTCAGACTGGTGATCACTGCCTGTGCTACACCTCCCATAGCTTCTGTCCCTAAAGATGACTTCCAAAGAGGCAACTTTTCTTTGTCTATATATTCCCAAAGCAAGATGCAATGTGACTTTCTGTTGGTCATTGTGAAAACTAGTCCTCAGAGTAGCACCTAATTAGAAGTTTCTGCAGTTGTCTCATTCACCTGTTACACAGAGAATGTTACTGGACAAACACAGGTGGGATGTACAATTAATTAGTGCTCTTCAGAAGGCCACAGGTATTTATTCCACCCTAGACAATGCCACATTAAGCAAATACTCGGGCAATAGCAACACACAGGTTCTACATTTGCTAGATATAGTCCAAGAGGAAAACATATGAGGAAAAATGAGACTAAGAAAAGGAAATCATATGTGGTTATAGCTCTATTAAACTCAGCTGTATGGAACCAGGCAGGAGGTACCTTGCCATTCTCCAAGTAACTAACATGCTCACAGGAGACATCCCCAGCAGAAACTCTATGGTAGAGTGGGTGACTAAGCAGCAAAAAGGAACCTGGCACTTGTAAACAACCACAAAGCAGGATGAAAGCTATTAATGGCTTCTGACAGCACTCTCTTCACGGAGAGATCTCTGTGAAATATGGAATATATTAGCAGACCTGGGTTAGAAAGCAAAGAAAAAAATTCCTAGGTAGGTGGAACTTTTTAATAGTATGTCATTAAATTTCTCTTACATTTAATATTTAATAGATGTAACTTTCACAGCAGCATGCTCATTACCAAAAAGGCACAGGGACCTTACCAAACAGTGAGCAGGATGGACCCAGAGCCCAAGTGCCTTCTTTTGTCAGCATTTGGGTACCACAGTGATGAACAAAATCATGTGGATGTCTTAACACATTAAGTTGGAAATATCCTTTCTCTGTTATCAGTCTTCTTTGGCCCTATCCCCACACAACTCTGTCATTGAATACAGGCCAAAATTTCTGCCTGTGTCATTTTCTGGTAGCTCCTCTGCTGTCACTGGCATTGGGCCATTTCTTATACCAGCTGTGGCTCTGACCTACGTATATTTAAAAATAGGACCAAGTGTCATAAAAATCTTAAGACCATTTGACTTCTTGGTGTGGACATAGGCAAGGTGTGTTAATCCCATTTTCAGGACTAAGGCCAAGAAGTACAGCCTGTCTGAAGTAGGTCACCTGCAGTCATATACAGGAACCCATAACAAGTGGTTCAAGAAGAGATGAGAGTTTGCACATCTCTCTGATTTCACCTGTTACTTTAGCATGAACTTTTGAAAATCCTACAGTAAAAACGTATTGGTGTGCTTTTCCTGGTCTATGCCCTGCCAACAGAAGGTGAAGCTATTCAATACTTTGTCTGTCAGGGTTTGCTCTACCACCAGGACATGAGTTTCTCAAAAACATGGACACCAAGTCCATGCAATCTCAAGAAAACCACTTACTACAGCTTTGCACCTGATTTTCCCCTTTTGGTAGATGAGACTTCCCTATTTTACACAAAGACTGCAAAACACTCAAAGAGTGTTCTGAAATGCTGTACTAATTCTGTGTATTATTTCTAATTACTGCTATCTATGTTACCAATGCACACCAGGAGGAGCTGAGGGTAGCTGACCCAAACAAAGAAATTATTGTTCCCCCTGCTGTATGTCAAGCACTTCTTGATTTTGGAGGTGGATGCTGTAGAAACTTGCCCTTTGTCTAGCTGAGAAAGAACCTACCAGTCATTGGGTTTGAACTATTGCAAATGAGCATCATAAGGCCACCAGGCTGAAACACCATGATGGAGCCAAAGCTGGAACAAACACTGAAATCAATCTCAATCACAGCAACCAGGTCTAAGCTGCCAGTAACACCTTACTGCACAACTCAATGATGAAGAAAGTCATCTTAAAAAAAAAAAAAAAAAAAAAAATCTTTTCCTATTATAAGGATTTATATGCTGGGAAGTGTCATTTTTACGAACTCCCATTACCAAATGGATCAGTTTCAACTGATTTAAGCCCATCCAATCAACAGGGTTTCCCCCCCAGTTTTAGCATCAGAGGTATTCTAAACCAAGACACACTTAAAAACTTTCTCCTGGCTCAAATAGTTCAAGACACTCTCATTAGGGATTTGATAAATAACCTGAAGCAGCAGACAGATTACAGACTAGCAGGAATCTGTAAGAGATAGCTGACCTATTTAACAGTCCAGCTAACTTCCGAGCAGGACTGAGTTGAATAGGAGCAAGCTGTTAACAGGAGCTTCGCACATCTAAGATCTAAGTCCTCGAAGCTCACAAGATCATTACTATTTACCCGGTAGGCCTGACTTTCTCCTTCGGACTAAATTTGTCTGAATGCTTCAGACTGACTCAATTAGTATCACTCCTGAACTCTCTGCCTCGGCGGCACAGAAAAGCAGAGCAGGAAAGTTAAATTGCTGGGAACAGAGTGGCAGTCAGATCCAAGGAGGTCGGCTCTCTTTGACATGTTTCTGTGAACAAGAGGCATTAAACACGAAGCAGAACATGCAAGGATTTTGGCTCTGTGTCTTCATATGGAAATGCCTTCACAGCATCAAAGCAAGGCAGGCATGTGGTACACCACTATCAATATAGTGTGATAATAACAGTCTTCAATGCTGAGAGACATCTAGAAGAGAAAACCTTGCTACTTTTCCTGTGCTTTGTCATCGTTCCTATGGCTGCCTTACCCAGTCTGAGCATGGAACATGCACAGGCTTTGCCTGTTCCTTCCTTTCACTATGTACCCAGGCAACCTTGCCATTTTTGCTCTAGCGTTTCAGAAAACCTACCTTTGGCTTTCTATCCCAAAAGCTACAACTCCAATCAAACCTCTTATTGTCTCATTCCTGTGATTTCCTCTGGCATCTGACCTTCCACACACTGACATCATCTGTTTCCCTTCCATGGAGGATGCAGGCTGTGATCCCTTTCTCAGCCAAGTGCCCTCCAGTTCTGGAGTGGGCTGTTAGGTAACTTTATGGCATTCTTCCATTATTTCCCTACAGTTTTCTCTTTTCTTTCCTATCTTTCTGCTTATACCTTATCCTCAGCCATTTCTTCTGCTCTACACCCAGTGCTTGACTCTGTAACTCCTCTGACTTGTCCTTCAGATGTGTTTATAAACAAAAGCAAAACATGAATCTCTGGTTAAATGAAATCACAGTCTACTTGACAGCTTTTATCATAAGCACTCAATGGCAAGGATCATCTTTTTGTTCAGTGTTCATGCAGGATCTGCTTTAGCAGGAACTAATCAGTGACTGAGACAGCACTAAAACAATAAACCCTCGTAGAGAACCATCATAGCATTATGACAATATCATAGGTCCTACAGCAGGAAAGCCCAACTGGAAGTTTTATTGCATTCACTCACAATCTTTTGAATATTCTCAGGCACCTACAGCTTCAAAAATTATGCAGACTGACAGGTACAGCACTTGAATGGCCTGCTGAAAACCAAAGGGAACTCACTGAAAGTTTTTATCTGGAGTCTCCACTAAACTTGTGCCGTGGGAAAAGACAGTAGTAAACAGAGGAAGAGAAACACAGTCCAGATATTTCCACAGAAGGTAAATCTGCTTCCACAGAGAATTGCATATTTCTTGCTAGTTATTATTTTTAACCTCTCACAGATTTATTTTTACTACAATTTAAATGTATCTGTTATATGCCATAACATTATTATTATGGAAGTCACTAAAATAACAAAGTATTCTAGGTACTTGATACCATTTTACAGAACAGGGAATTACAGCCAGCAATGGCTTGACTGCTGCTCACTGCAGCAGCCACCAATGCTTGTGGTAATGCTTTCAGCCTTACTTCCTATAGCTCCTCTGTAGAGTTACTCCCAAAGTTGTGGTGTGACTTCTCTTGCAGTTTAACTGGTTGGGAAGAGGGAGCGGGGCAGCAAGAGGAAAAAAGGAATGAAAATTAATCCAATTTATTAAGATGAATGTCTGATTTCTGCTGCCAAGACTGTGGACACAGTTTTGGGCTCACAGTCCACACCTTGAAGTCGCTGAAGCCATCAGCTAAGCCTACACATCTCATACCAAAACTACCTGGGATACTTTAGAATCAGAGAACAGTTTGGATAGAAAGGGTCCTTTAAAGGTAATCTAGTCCAACACCCTTGCCACAAGTAGGGACATCTTTTACTGCCTCAAGTTACTCAGAGTTCCATCTAGGCTTCCAGGGGTGGAGCATCCACAACTTCCCTGGGAAAATGGTTTAAGGGTTTTGTCATCCTCATCGTAAAAAATTTCTTTCTTATCTTTACTCTGAACCTACTCTCTTTTACTTTAAAAATGATGCTTCCTGTCTTACTGCAACTGATCCTTTTCTGAGCTTTCTCTTCTCCAGCTCTCTCTGTCTTTCCTCATAGGACAGCTGTCCAACTCCTCTGATCATTTTTATGGACCTAACCTTGAGGCTTTAGTTCAGTTTTTCACTAAACTGTTTTAAATAAGCAAAAGTTTCCACAAGGGTCTCAGGCTTTGGTTTTATAGTTCATACTCTAATAAGACCAAGAAAATATATTAAAATAAATTCCATCTTTGATAATCAGCGTGGCTTTTCAGTGCTCCAACTCTGAGGAACAACCCTTCTTATCAAGTCAAGCTATGGTAGATCATAACTTTCCACACCTGACAAACACAGCTGGTAAAGCTCTTTGTGTTCAGCTTGGATGCTGTTTGGCACAACAGTCTGACATTGACTTACAAGACCGATGAAAAATATGCACTGCTAATTTTCCTAAGAGCCATGCCAGTGCCTTTGGGGGCCATGCATTCACCTACTTTCCCACACAGTAACAGAAATTGTTCCCAGCTAATAAAGCAGACTTCACATCAACCGAGGAAAGACTTTCGTTAGGATGTCTTCCTTCTTCACTACTAAATGATATATTCATGGCAAAGCACTAAAGTTGATGACATCTTTAAAATACATTTTTTCTGTAGTGTGGGAGATACAAGCTGCTAATCCCCGCAGATCTCCTTTTTCTCCCCCATTGCCCCCGTGGTTTATCATGTCCAATTAGCCATCTGCCATGCCCGCACTGCCATACAAAGGAAGCCCCCTCTCCTGCGCCGCAGCCCATCAGCGGGGCTATTGTCCCTGCTGACAAACAAGAATCAGACACTATTGTTTCCAGCTGACGATGCTGCTCCCAAAGTAGGCTGCCAGTTGCCACTAAAACAGCGGGAGCTCCAGGGTACGCTCCAGGAGCCAGGAACCATGCCAGTAGCACTGATATTACCGGGCAACCTATACAAAGCAATTTTCGAGATATATACGTATTGAGTGAGATAGAGATATTTTCTGATTTCAGGTAACAAACCAACCTGGGCCAACGACCGCCCTTTCTATGGCAGTTGCACTGGAGTACGCCTGACCTGCTGCCTTTACTGCTTCACCAAGCAGTCCCCTGTCAAAGAAAGGGTCACAATCCCCAGAAGAGAGCAACGTCTTGGAGTCAAATATTTCCTTGTCACGTTTTTATTATTATTATAATTTTAAAGATAAGTTATCTCTTCTACCACTTCAACACAGCTAATTCCACACACCAAAACTACCCTCCCCCCCAACCAAAAAAAGTATTTTAAAAACCTGAAAACTCCACAGTGTCTACATGGGTACTAACTATGTAACGAGGTTAATTTAATTTCTCTCACACACAACATACATTCACCCTTTTTCCCAAGGCCACTTCACTAAAAGAAATGACCAGAGCATCTGGTCTGCCAGTCACCAAGATGTTAAATTGAAGATCATTTCCTCTTATTATTCTCAGCAAAGCACGATGTGACCTTACGCTAAAAACTACAGTCTGCCTAATTATTGCAGTTTTGTTCCATCAGTGAAAGTGAAATGCTGGCTCATATAATTAGGGTTACTAAAAAAAGGAATTTAATTTTTAGTTTTAAAGGTAATTTGTTGCCTTGAAGTAGAAGTGCAACAAATTAGACCTATGTACCTGAATGTTTTCATTTTGTGCAATTTGAAAGAAACAAAAAACACTCCTAGATTTTAGTAAGAAAGCCATACATTGATAAGAGACAAAGAACCCAAACAAAGCACAATTTATTCCAGGCACTCATTAATGAAAATGAGCAAACAAAATGAATATTTATATTTAAAAGTAGAAACAGAATTATCTTCTAAGCCCTTGATTAAGTAACAGAAATTACTTAAACTTAACAAATGTTTTAAATCATATTTAACACTTCAGCTGTTAACATACATAATTTCAATATATCACTTGAAAAGTTCACTGAATAGTTCAAAATAAAATAAATGGAAAACAACTGAAACTAATGTGAATCCACAATAATCACATAGGTTAATGACTTTCACCATGACTTAGAGGAAAGTCTTTGCCCTGGATTCAAATACAAGGATCATCCTGAACCAAATATGAGATATGACATGAAAACTTAGATACTTTGCTGAAATGTTACTGCAATCCTAGCACGAAATGCTCTAAATCCCATTTCAACACACTTCAGGCCACATATCACACAGGTGACTGACTTAAACCCAGATTTACGATTGCCATTGCGGTGCCTGGGCCAAGTTCTGTTTTCAGTTACATCTGTGGAAACTCCCAAGCAATTCCTCTGAAGTTCTCTGGATCTGTACAGCAGTAACACAATCCATCCTAGAAGTGAGTGGGAAAGAAATAATTCAAAATATTTTGACTTCTTTTTTTTTACACGCCTTTACATTATAAGACTCACCATTCAGACAATCATATTTGACTTCTCTTTTCATATCTAGTTCTCTTCTGCAAAATGTATATTGGAATATTCCCTGTTATTCTTGCCAGATTCTCCAGGCAAAATTCCCCAAGTGGCAGAGTCCCTTCAGTTAAACATAGGGTGTGCGAGCCACGCAAGGCTGTAAAACGGGAGTTGTTTATCCAAAGAAATATTAAAAGCAGGACACCAGTCCAAATCAAACAAAAGCACAAATACCTCGAAGTCGTTTCGTGACTTTAAGTTCCAGCTGTAAAAGGCACAGCACTATGGGTTTATAAGGCCTAATACTCTGTAAGTATTTTCTTTGATGTAACTATGAAGTGCTTAAAATACCACTGGGTACTGTATGGTACATGTCACCATGGAGCAATAAAGCTGCTCTACATCCATAATCAGCCTTTCCAGAGACCATAAGGTCACAGCAGCTGAAACAACATAATACTTAATTCCCAACCTTCAAGAGGCCCAGAACACCTGTGCAGCCAGAGGACTCCCTAAAAGGCTCTTAACATGGGGGTGTGCCTGGAAATTACAGCAAAGAAAACCCACCAAACCCATCAAAGCCACTCCCATTTTTAAAATCTCATGTTTCCCCAGCAGGTTGTTCTTATTATAAGATTTGATGAAATACAGTATGGGAGGCAGGTGGTAGAAAAGAGTGATAGTTATATGTGCCTGGCCAGGTTGGATCCTCACTAGCACCCAAGCCACTCATCATTCCAAGACTCACTAAGTCCACATGTAAAATGGTCTACACAAGCGGTCTACACTAGGAGGATTCCTCTTTTGGGATGACTTCAGGATTACAGTTTTCTTCTTCCAGAGTTCTAATCCAAAAACACAATATAGGCAAAAGGTTCTCCTCCATAACTTCTGTAGGTGCCATATCTAGCCTTATTACAGTGCCTGTGCACTTTACTTATGTCTGTGTTTTAAGCTTATGTTCCCTAATTGCATCTCGACCTGGAAATCAAGTGTTGGAAACTTCAGTACGGATGAGCTCTGAATAGAATTGAGGTGGGTATGAAAGGCCCCTTCTTCTGGAAGTAATTATGTTCAACAATAATTGAATTAATATTAAATAGAATAAGTATCTTCCTACTGGCCTATAACACAACACAATCTATTCCAGAGTAAACACATTGGAGGTAACCATCAGATATCATCCCTGTTTCTCTGTATATACTTCTTTGTGAGAAGAAAGGAAGCAGTATGGGAAAGAAATGCTCCTCTGAACATAAATCATTCATTTAAGTTGTTCCCTTCCAGCATCAGACAAAAAAAAAATCCTTTTTTGACACAAGACCCCACAATACAGCAGTTTCTGCCCCATTTCTTAGCAGCACCTGCATGGCAAGAGAAGGAAGATGACAGTCATTCCCACCAAGACCTCTTGAGTCACCTATGTGTCTTTTCCCATGTCTACATGAAATTTCCTGAACTAGCAGATCTGCCTCAGAGTCCTGAGGTAGAGATGTGACATGCACAGGGCAGAGCCACACAGCCTTCCCCATGCACTGAGGAGGCATGGGGGGACCTGGGTTCCCACCTGTAGTAAAACAGCAACTACATGAAAAAATAAAACCCACCTACATTAGACAAGAAAGAGAAAACAACAAAACTCATATTCCTGACAGGGTTAGAGGTCAAAGCCTCCAGAGAGTGGTACAGATTTTGATTAAAAGCATCACCTCAAAGAACACAAGAGCTTCCAAATGGCAGGACAGATCTGAAAGTCTTTTCTGCAACAGAGCCTCCTTTAACAGCATACATTACCAGACAAGGCCTTAGGAATTATAAAGTCTCAAGTTAAGAAAGCCACACGAACACCTCACCCCAGTGACAACTCAATTGAATCAATTTACCTGCTCTACGAGGAGACACTTGAGTCCATTAACCTCGAGGAGCTCTTCTCTGCTGACATCATTTCAAGCATATCTTTTGATCAAACAGCCTGGCCAATGCCAATCATTTTAAAGTTATTTAATAGCAGAACTGCCAGTCACTTGTGTACAAATTAACAACACTAGAAGTATAGCTGGCCGAAAAGCAGAGAACAAACAGAGTAATTCATCACATCCAAAGGAGATGGAATAATGTCAATTTTCAACTCACTCACAGGAAGTATCAATGACAAAGTCATCATCTTCATATCAGACATAATCAATGTTTTTACTTAAGTGCCAGAAAAATAAATTAGAAAATAAAATATGTGCTAGACTCACCTGCTAGTGCATGAGAAATATTGATGACTACTTCTGCTAGTAATTGGTAGCTTGCTAAATTGTTCTGTCACTGAGCTCTATAAATATTTAAATTTTTGGTAAAGAATTTCCTTATATGTTTCACCCCTGGATCCAAAACACACTGCAGAAATTACTGCAGTTAAGCAGGAAGCTAAAGCTTTCTCTCTGGGTCTGTAGTCAAGGGATATCGTTTATTTGTACACTTTGAAAGTGACTTACTTTATGTTTGAAACTGTAAGTATTTGGATTCCATTCCAGAGAATAAAAAAGTTTCAGTACACATTTAATAGTTCCAGAGAACCTGGTCATATTTTACCTGTCAAAAAACTAGACTTAAGAAACTTGGTAAGGCATACCTAGGCATAGATTCAGGTTTTTACTCAAACAGAAGCAATAGACATCATGCAGAAATTGCTGCTACAGTTCAGCAGATGGTGTTATCCTAGAAATCAGAGCTGGAGATGGCAATAGTAATTTCTGCCCTTCATATCCCTCTGCCTGTTAATTTTTATCCCAGTTACATGGGACCGATTCTCTAAAAGAGAATTCCTGAATTTTTTACTGCATATATCAGATGGTGAAAATTAGAACAGTCCCTTCCCTGCCTGACTCCAGGGAGGTTTTAACTGACTGCCAGCATCAACTACACAGTTGTAATTGCTGCCCTTTTCTTACAACTAATTCTTAGTTCTCATCAGTGTAAGCACCAGAACAGACCTTCCTTTGTTGCTACATGTTAATTTCTTCAGTTTGCCTTTCCAGGTACAGCTCAGAAATCACTGATAAGGGATGGGTACCTCGAGTGTTTGGGTGCTGCTGGGGGAGCCGCTCTGTGAGCAGCGCCACTCCCAGCATCAGCCTCCTCTGCCGGTACCAGGGAGCAGCCTATCGATCCTCCCGGCTCAGTGCAAAGCCCAGCTGGCTGCTAAAAGCCTCGGAGAGAGGTTTAGTTATTTCAGCCCCGTTTTTTTAACAAATGATGCTTTTCCATGTGGTAACTCTGAATTTGGGAAGAGTTTAGGCTGTTCAGTACAAGCTTGGGTTATCAGAGCAGATAATCTTTAACCCATATATATATATATATTTTTTTTTATTTCATGTGAGCATGTAAGACAATGGTTATGCTTTACAAATCCAGAACACAAATCAGGACATGGTATAGAAGAAAAAAATCTAGTATCAAGGGAAAAAGAATCCTAAGTCAATGCAGGTCTCTGTAGCTATTACAAGTCAGACCCCATCTCATAGTCCTTACTCAGACAGGATCGCTATTGTCAGCCTGAGAGGTGTGGGAGTCAGTTGTGCCCTGGCTACGATTGTTCCAAGCCCCACATCAGCTGTTCTCTCCACCATCCATTAAACCCAACTTCACACAGACACAACAGCAGTGCACAAACCCACAAGTGAAGGGGCCCCAAGCAACAGAGAGAACCAACACTGTCATTTCACACAAGCTATACCTGTGCTCCTGCTTTCCCTGTTTCTCAGGGATTTCGCCAGCTGACATCCAAAACTAATTACTAATAGTCTGGGTTTTTTTTTCCACATCATCATTTTGGACACAAGATGCTGTATAATGATGCAGAAACAAGAAATTTGCCATCTTCTTTGATGAAGCTTAAGGTGAAGCAGACAACCATCATGGATGGCCTATACATACATGCTTCAGTGCAAGGATACGACCTAGGCAACTCTCCCAAACCCAGGTTCCTGTGACTTTGTTTCCTTGAGAAGCAGAAGTGTTGGAAGACTCTCTGAAATCTCTGGGCTAAATGTTATGTACAATAATGCATGTTACAAGTGTATTCATGGATCTACAGGTGAAATTTAAGGTGAAGGAGGCAGCTTGGGAGAAATGTCTAGCCACATGGCTCTCTGTGCTTTTCTCTCATTTAGGAATACTTTTAATATAAACTAGACAGATTTAACTCTCTCCAAATTCAATTCTGCTAATGTGCTTATGTTGAGAAGGCAGTGTCACAGACAAATGATTCAGGTTTTGGTGAAGGAAGGGAGAGAGTGAAGAGGTAGGGGGGAACCTTAACTAACACATTCCTTTTAAAAGGAAAATTGGTGGGTTGTTTGTCTTTTTTTCTAACAAATGTGTCATTGTTGAGACTTAGGAAATTATCTTGTAACCAGGTAGGCTATCAACAGGCAAATACCCTATGGCTTAATGACTTATGGATCATAAGATACACACAGCCAGACCTTATTATACTTATCCTCTAGATCAAAGGGTTTTCACATAAATGGGGTGCAGTCTACCATAGCAGGGAGCTGCTGCAGGCCTTCAGGATTTTACTTCTTTAAAGTTTTGGTGATTACATAATCTCTTTTTTGTAACTGGAGCTCAAAGCATTGTGTGCAGCTAATGAGCAGGTAGAAGAAGGAAAACAGCTGAAAAGAAGTCTTGACAAACAGCTGTGGCAGTAAGCGTCAGTCCAAGCCCAAAAGGGTCAATCCCCCTATGTAACAAGTACTTAATCCTTCACAATTTTTAATTAAAAATCTACCAAGAAGATTATAAAACTTTCTTAAGATTTTGACGGGGGAGGGAGCAAGGGAGAAGGGGGTGTGTGCCATGCAGACAAGTTGCTTCAGTTGAGATGCTCATCCTGTGCAAAGCTATGTTTCAGAGCTGCGAGCTCCCACACAAACACCACCTCACAAACGGGTGATGCAGTGGGGACCTCAGCACGTACCTATTGCCCACAAAATTTAATGAACCACTGCTTAGCAAAGGCTCCCTACGCTCTGCTGTAGTCCAGCTACACTTTGGCTGCACGTCAGCATCCTCTGAATCGGGAGAGTGAAACACAGGGCTCTCACCGAGCCCTGAGCTTCTTAGCGAGCCCGTCTCCGCGGGGTCAGCATCCCCGGCCGGCAGCGGGGCTGCGGGCGAGCGCTGCCCGGGGCTCCTCTGCACTCACTCACTGCCCACCCGAGGGCGGCAGGGGTAGCGCCCGGCGCTGCGCCCGGCTAAAGCGGGGCAGGCAGCCAGCTCCGCTTCCAAATACCAGCCGGTACCAGGGTGGCCGCCGCCGCCCGGGGCGGGGGCCCGGCGGGGCCCAGCCGGCGCTGCTTCCCGCGGGGGTGACAACGCGACAGCTCTCCCCGAGCATCCCCGCGGGGCTTTTGTGCCTGCTTGGGGCGGGGGCCTGGCCGGTCCTCTCCCGGGGCGGTGGGAGCGCAGCCCCGCGGTAGCATCCTCCCAGGGCGGGAGGGGCGACGGGGGCACGGGCGCACCGAGGGGCTGCGGCGGACAAAGCCAGGAGGCAGGCGGGGACCCCCTCCATCCCCTCGTCTCCCCTCCCCGCGGCTCCGCTGCTGGCGGTGCCCGCGCCGCAGCCGCCAGCCCCGCATCCCGCGGCGGAGGCAGGGCCCGGCGCTCCCCTGGCCCCTTCCCCGCGGCTCCCCTACCTGTTCGGAAGAAAGCATCCACCTCGGAGTCAGGGACAGCGCCTTCCTCCGCCGCCCCTTCGGCGGGATTCATGGCTGGGGGAGAGGCGGCGGCGAGCCCAGCGGCTGGTAATATCCAGTGAGTTAGGGAGGAGGAGAGCCGAGAGAGAGAGAGAGAAAAAGAGGGAGGGAGAAGAGGAGGGAGGGAGGGATGGAGGCGCGTTCAGCTGCGAGCCCAGCCGAGCGCCGCTTGGATCATCCCTTCCGCGGTGCCTGCGGGGCGGCTGCCCCGGGGCTGGGCTGCGCTGCCCACGGGCTGCGCTGGGCGGTGCGGCCGGGGCGGGGTGCCGGTGCCGAGCCCCGCCGCCGCCGGCCCCCTCCCCTCCACCCGCTATTGTTCCGACCTGCTCCGCTCCGCTCCCCCCGCCGCCGCCGCTGCCCCTCGCCGAGCTGACAGCCCGGCCCGGCCCCCGGCGGCCGCCCCCGCCGCTTCCCTGCCGGCACTTCCTGAGCCAGGCCGGGCGCCGTCCAGGCTGCGGCGCCCCCCGCCGCTGGGGCAGCCCCTCTGCGGGGCGCGGCCGCTCCGGGCGGGGCGCGGGTCCGGCCGCTTCGTGCGGGGAGAGCCGGGCACAGGTGCGGGCACGGACGCCCTGCGGGGTCCGGGAGGGGATTTTTGTTTTATTCCCTACCCCTGTACGCTTCGCAGCCGTATCGCTGTGCATCCCCGGGCTGCACCGCTGCCATGTCTCCCCTCTCGTGAACAGCCGCGGGGGCACGGCGCGGCGCTCGGCGGTTAGCTGGGCAGGTACTCGGAGGGCGAAAGTGAACGCTGATGTGGTTATACGGACACAAAAACTGTTCTTTGTTTTGGGGTTGGGTAGAGGGTTTAGCGTTTTTTTATGTCCAGGAGCTGTTGGGCACGATTGCTTTGGAAACGATCAGCGAAACTGCATGTTGTTGCAGGTATGCCTTCATATTTTATTCTTTACAGTCTTCAGTGACTAGTGAGCCAAAAAGGAGTTTGGAAAGCCAAGATCCTGGTCCCAGCTCAGACGTTGATTCTGCTTGCTAAATGATTTTGATTTCTCTACTGTAGCTCTAATACTTGTTATTTGGGACAATAATCGTTGTCTCAAAAGGAGTGCTGTGAGGATTACTTGTTTGTTAGCCTTTGAATTAAATATTCTTTCCTGAGCCCAGCTATCAAGATTTCAAGCAGAGACAGGCAGAGATAGACGAAGACAGATGTTTGCCATTTGGGCACTTTCTTTTCCTGTTCACTTATTTGAAGTTTTCCCAGCTCCTCATTCTTCTATGACCGCATTACAGCTCTAAAATGAGCTTACAGAGAAATGCTTTTTTACCTAACCACCACTGTAAAACAGGAATGTTACTCTCACACCTCACAGTTGTTCATCTTTGCTTCTGCTGCCATTAGAAAAAGCAACCGTTGGTGTGATGACCCCTCAGCTTGTATTACTCTTGGATAACCCATCCTTCCTGCAAAATCCCATCCATCACTTTCAAGAACAGAAGTCTTTTAGCCAGTACATCTCCGTGGCCTCACTGTCTTTATCCTTTAGGGGTAATGCCTAATCATCACTCATTTGCCATTGAAAATCTCTGATGTTTTAGGGACTTGAGGACAACACCTCTCTGAAAACCGGGTCAGCATGGAGGGATGCACTGGAGCGCTTCAAAAGAGGCATCAGTTTAGTGCATTTAAGGAAGAAAGTACTTTGTCTAGCAGAAGTATCAGAGCCAACTGGTTGTAAGTGACACTGTTTGGATCAGTTCTCCATCTGTAGGTAGTTTAGCAGTTGAGGTTGGTAGAATATTTTCTGTTTCAGCTCAGATGATTTTAGATGCCAGAGGAGCATGGGTTTCCTCCACCTGATCTCTTCTCAATAGAACATAAGAGAAGGCTGGATTTGGATGTATATTGTGCTTGATATTGCACTGTCAAAATGGTATTGACCAGGAGCACAGAGATCCCAGTCACTTTTCCTCTGACCTCACTGTTTACTGCTCCAATTGAAACAGAACATACCCAGGGACTCAGAAATAAGAGCATATATTCCACAGAGATCCACCTAGCATTTTCTTTCCTCATTCCCTCCCTCCTGATATCTCATGTAATGCTTACCCATGCCTATCTCCAGCTGGTTTTAGCTGAAGCCATTTATCTTTTTATGTTTATGGATTTTAAAAGGTAATTTCACAACTATCTGCAGGAAGTAGCAACACAAAGGTTATTTCCAGGCTGCCAAAGCTCATTACAGACCCCTGTACAGCCTCTGACTCCTCTCCTTAGCACCATCAGGATGCCAGAAGCACCTCCATGTTAGGCATGCCAGCAGTTGAGCATTACCACAGTATAAGCACCTGAATAAAATCAGTCTTTCAAGGACCAGACTCTCTTCAGTAACTATTTACCCCTTCCACAACACAGCATAGTGCAGAAAAACCTTCCCTCTCCAGGCTTAAACAAACTGCACCATTTTGGATCCTATCTCAAGACCTCATTTCTGAATATTCACTAGCACAAAGCAGATGTGCTTCCCAGGAATCTTACAAACGAGTTCATTCAGGAGTGTAAGCTTGGCAGCTGGGAAGAATGTGGTTTCCTCGTGAAGCTTTGAATCCACTCAGGATTTGGTACAACCAGGTTGGTTTTAGAGTTAAAGCATTCTAGAGCATCCTTAGAAGATAGAAAGGAGTTACCCATAAGCAAGGAAGGTTTAGCATCATCCAAAGGGAATTATTTTTGTCAATGACAGAGAAATTTATATTTCCCTTTTCTTAGGAAATTTGAAGATGTGTCCTATAGCATCAGTTGTTAGAATTATATATTGGCTGGAAAAAAGGAAAGCACATTTGTCTGTATAAGCTCCAACCAAAGGTGTTAAAAAATGCTGAGGGAGGAAGAGAAGCTAATTTAGCTTACCTGCCATCCCAATACCTACACAGATCCCTGGTTAATGATTAAACCTGTGAAAATATTAATATTTAATTATATAAAATACCAGTATCTTCTGAAAAGATTTTTTTTCTTCTTTCTTCACAGAAAACCTTCATTGGAACATGAATGGTCCCAAATCTCTTATAATTTAAAACAAATGGGAATTTCCACTTTTTAAAGAATAAAAGTGTTTGGACACATTTTTCATTAAAGTCTATCAAGATTTATCCATGCCTTTTTCTTGCTCATCTCTGCTGTGTAAGACACAGCAAGTTTGTTCTTCTCTGCTTGCAGCTCCACTGGCCAGGGAAGCCCTGCCCAATTTATTCACTGTTTTCATGGCTTTATTATAGAAGCAGCAGTCCTGCTGTCACATTTTGCACACACCTCTCATATGCACACACCATGGCAATGCAGGATAGGCGGTACTACAGTTCAATATCAGTAAACTTTAGTGGAAACCCAGACACTGGGTGAGCTATTGTTTTTCTTAACACTGCAAGCAAAACAGGGCTGTCACTGTAAAATATCATTAGCAACTAGAAATCATCATGACTTCAGTTCAAGTCCCAGCAATGAGTTTACAGTTTTTGTTGTTCAAAGAAGAGCTGTTAAATATAGAATGAAATACTATCTGCAATGTATAATTCCCTTTTTAGATATAATGCTGAAGGCACCTACAGTTTTCTTGAAAAGCAAAACGTGGGAAAAAAACCTGTAGAATTACGTAAGCCAAAATACAGTAGTTTCACTGACAGACACTGCTTTAATCTTTCACATGGCTCTACCTGATAAATACCTCAATCCGTACCAAACAACTTCGTTTAACTAGGTACGAATATTTTTCTTTTTGACAGCCCCTAAAGCTGCTCAAAGATCAGAACTGTCACACAGGCTTTTGATTTAAGGCCTCTGCTACAGTCAAGTTTTCCAATGGGATGGCAATAGGTGAGATCAACAGTATCTGAGATGAAACATTTTTTAGCTAAATCTCATGAGCTTGCATGCTACAGGATGGGAGGAGGGAGAAGAATGTGAGCAAGAAATCAGTAAAATTTGTCTTTACAAGACAGCAGATCCATGACAGGAGAAATGTATTTGTTGGCTCTAGGATATCTGCAATGGTGGAATCAGAAAAAATTCTGAGAAGGTACATGCAAAGGTGTGTCCTGCACAAAGGCTCAAGAGTCCAGTGCAACAAAATACAGTACATGGGCCAAGAGTTGTCATTCAAAAGGGTCAGGAAGAAAAACCAGACTCAGCAGACGAGCTGCAGTGTGCAAGGTGATGCAGAGACCACTGCTTGTTCAGAAAGTCCCTCCCATTCAGTGACACAGCAACATCTAAATAGAGAGTGGTTTTAGCAGGTGGGATTGAGAGAAAACCTGAATAGTAGAGCAGGAAAATGTAAGTCTTAAAAGCACCTAACACTGCCTTGTTAATAAGTTATTTGCAACTACATTCTGGGTATGTGAGAAGAATTTCTCACACCTGTTTATACATAATACCTATGTCTAGGTATTAGACTTGAAATTACTATGTTCTTATATGGGACCAGGCACAGTGGGATGGAAATTTCCATTTGTATTCTAGACTATCAGGAATCCTGCAAGGGAAAATCTGCACATCCCCAGAAAGAGGGTGTTCAGAGAAACCTCCAGGGCAGGATGGAGGAGGCAGAAGACATGTTTCATATGTTTAGACTCAAATGCCCATATATATGCCAAAGATTATTTCTGGCTCAACAGACAGCACGCACACATCAAGGCTGGCTTTGCAGCACCCACATTCACACTCAAACGTGTGGCTTAGCTCTACTGTTTGCTCAGATGTGGAACAGCTGTATGACCAGGCACAGAGCATGCCAAAGTCCCTGTCCCAATACCATCCCTACTCTTTTTATATTCCCCCTCTGGATCACAGCTGAGGTGGGAATGTCTGCTCAGTTGCCATCTAGTCTCCTGCTTTCAGAGTTATAAATTCCAATTTCCCCAAACATGGACAGAAATCTGAGCAATAATCACTTCTCTACAGAAACATCACCTCACCCAGAACAAAGCAATAGCAATTAAAATAACAATTTACAAAATATAGAATATTTTTATCACAGTGGCAGTTCAAAGGTTTACTAGCAGCATCAGTCAAACAAATGTGTCTCTTCCATAAGTTCCAGAATTGCATTTGCCACTCTGGCCGCAGAAGCTTAGACTGAATTAGCAACAAGCAGAACAGCTGATGCATCCAAGAAGAAGACACAAGTTTAAGCTAAGTTTACAGATATGAATCTGGAAGAGCCATCAGTGACTGAGAATTCTTTTCTCCTTGGTAACTATTTGGATTAATTTGTTAAATAAGTTGCTAATAAGTGCTAGTGGATCATAGATTCTGTTAACTAATGAAACAGATAAATCTAAACACAAAACTGGTATTCTTCCATTTGCTACATCAGACTAGAAAAGAGAACCTTGTGTTTGCCAAATCTACACTGTACTTTTATGTACATAAAGAACATCAGTCTTAAGCACTGTTAAGCTGGAACATTTTATTCTGAGTTTCCTGCAAACTTTTAATCCTGATTCTGAAGTTCTGCCAGATTCTTAGTGATACTGAGCAGTACTTACTTACCAGTAACTCCTAAATTCCAAGCAATCTCCCAGGCAAGTTCTGACCAGTGCAGAAAGAGTTACAGAACCAGACTAGAAAAAGGAAGTATTAAATATTGAAGTGTTATTGGGAAGAATGTAAATTTACATAGTAGCTATTCAGAAAACCAATTTTAAAGTGAAGCATGCATTAAAATTAAACAGTGACTACTATTTTATTACCACAAGCATTCATTTCAATGCACTTGTAGGATACTAATTTCACACATGGTTGGGCATAAATACTAACCTGTTTTCCATTTCACCATTATAAATTAGTGTGAGAAAGAAGTTTCTTGCTGTGATAAGATTAGTAGTGGTGCACATAAAAACAAAAACAATGTGAGCCTGTTTTGTTGTTGGGGTTTTTTTTGTTTTTTTTCAGAAAGTTAGAAAGTTTGGATCTGTAAATGTGCCATAATGTTTAATCTTTGGATTCTCCTCAAAAGCCCTAGTAAACTTAAAATTAATCAGCTAACACATCAAATGAGTCATGCATTCCTATTGAATCAGGTGACAACTTTTCAAAATCCCCTAGAACTCCTTACTACAAAGTACAGTCCTTGAAAATCCTGCCAGCAGCCCCTGTAACTGGCAGATGTTTATCCAGCTTAGTGCTTTGCAATAGCTGTAACACTGAAAATGTATATTGTGATGTTCATACCAGACTCCACCCACTAAGGGGAATGGGTTTTTTCCACTAATTATCTAAATGAAAAAAGTTAAATAAATTTTATTTTGCTATTTAGCAAACATCCCAGTATTGCTCATGTAACAAGTCTTATCTACAAATCCTTACCCGAGGAACTGTCAGAAGGTACCCCCTCAGTGCTATTTTTTGAGGCATTTAGATTTGTTTTGTTGCTTTATTGAGTTTAGGGGGTGGGGTTTGGGGGGGAGGGAGGGGTTTAAAAAAAATTAGTGTTTTTGAAGGCAGCAATCAGTAAATTACTGAGACCAAATCTGACGCACTTTGAGTTTTCCCCCACACTCCTCCAGGCACACACAGCAGTTCTTGCAGCTACATCTGAGGGGCAGTCACCACTTCTCCTGATGCCAGGAGCAGGGCTCAGTTATTCAGTGTCTCCTAGCTTTCAAGTTACCACTTCTCTCCAGAGGGCTTTAAGAGCCTTGCTGAACACACTTCCTCTTCTGTCACTTTCCCCAGGTATATTTTCAGCCTGGTTTACAGCTACGGCTGGAATGGTTCCAGATGTTCTCCTTCATTTATTGTCTTTTTGGCTTTTTCTTTTCCACTAGCAGCAGGTCTCCTTTCCCTGGTGCCTATAAACAGAGATTCACAAGGGCGGAGAGCAGCTCCAAATTCCTTGAAGTATTGCTTGCTACAGGCAAGTGTGATGGAGGGGAGGTGCTGGGATTCTGGGAGTACAGGAGAAGCACATGTGACTGCAACCAGAAACTTGTAACTAGACAAGGAGGAAGATGTGCCCACACAGCCACATCCTTGTTCTTCCCAGAACCCCTGGGCTGAGGACCAGCCTTCCACCCCTCTCCACAGTGACTCCAGACCTGGTGCTTGCCTACTTGCAGAGGTGTTTCAGATCTCAGTTCAAACCCCAGCTTAGCTCTGAACTTCAATAAGTAGGTCCCTACTGCCACCACATCTAGCTCAGAATATCTTACATTTCTCATACATTAAAAGGTCAGGGATGGATTCCTATGGCTCCCAAGGAGACCTAGAGAGTCAAGGATGATAATGTACATATGGTGTGCTGAAGATTCCTGATGAGGTTTGTGGCCATTCCAACAATTGCAAGTACTAATGTTTTTCACCCTAGAAAAGACACGTCAGTGGCAGAACATTCAAGAAAGAACCTCTGTATAAATTTGAGTTTTCAATATTGCCACTTTGATATCTGTATTTTTAGTTCCAGTGCTGATGGGGCCAAGATTCATACAGAAGTGTGAGGATCTGGTGTGCTGACAGCTTAGAAGGAGACAAAATTAGGAACCAGATGGGAAGTCACAGATGATACTGCTCTGCAGAAGGGGGCAAGACAGTATCTGCAGATACTATTTTCAAAACAATATGTTTCAAACCACTGTGACACTTGCTCTGAGTGGGAGGTCATTTATATAACAGCAGGTAAGACTGACATACTTTCTGCAGAAGAGCTGCCTTCAAGGTAGGTATTTCTACAGCCCCATCTGTCAATCTGATAGAGGCTGGTATCAAAATTGACCTCCAGGAAAGCTGTGCTATAAATTCTTTAGGACCACACATGATTCTGAATATCTTTGAAAACATAATGCCTCACAGCTGCTGGAGCTGAAGTACGCCTTCCTTCAAAGGGTAAACCCTCAGTGGTCATCTGGATCTGTTTAGGAACACTGATATCTGCTAAAAAGAAGCACCCTGTATCACTGACTGATATAATGAATCTAGAAATTGTACACAAGAACCAACCATCTTCCTTTCCTTGATTGTGTCATGTCAGCTCTTCCCTGTGCTCTGGTGAACATCTGGAAGACACCGATTCCATGCTATGCTGTGCTAGCATGCCTTATTGCATAGCCAGCACTGGGCAGCTCATGCTCAGACTTACTTGCTGTAAGTCTGAGTTATAGGACACAGGCCATCTGGCTACCAAGACACAATAACAAATACATATTGGAAACAAATATTAGGAGTAAGGATTCTTAGATTCAAATACAAGGTTTCTTTATGCTGTGAACTGTGACATTCCAGAGAATAATTACCCCTCTAAATAATAATTAACCTATCTTCAACAGGGCTATGGTAGATTCCTGCCTTCAGGGAAAGGCTAAATTCATTACAGTTCAGTGAAATACTCTTAGATCTACAGCTGAACAACACACAACTTTGGGGTGAATTTTACTCTTAGAAGAAGCCTTAGTGGGTCTTATGCATAGAGGTGATTTCCATATTCCCATTTATCGTGGATGGTAGAGAGCCTTAGCAGGACACTTCAGTGCCCAAGAACACACATTTCCCTTGCAGCTTCTGTCTTCTCCTCCCAGCTGGCACGCTCTGAGCAACAGCCACATTGGTCCCCTTTGCTCACAGAAGTGACACCCAAAACTCAGCCACCCCTGCTCCATGTCTGATGTTTTGCAAATGCAAAAGAATAACTGATTGTAAGCTTTGCCAGGAGAAGCTTTTATTTCAAAGATACAGCTCCTCATCAGTTATAAAATCGAACAGCACAACATGAATTTAAGATTCAAATGTCAATATTACAAACATATGCGTCTTTCCTAGGCAACAGAAATAAACACTACAGTCATTATTATCATCCACACAGTCAAATATAATTTGGAATCCATGAATTTGCATTTGTTTATATGCAATGGCATTTCAATCCTTTTATTTTAATACCTTGCCAAGGCCATCCCTCCTGTTCCTTTCTTATATGTGTGGCTACACACGCATACTTGTGCTGATTCTCCCACAGTAAATGGAAAGCTTCACACATACTTCGTTTTTTAATATATGTATTTTTTTCTAAAATACAGGATAACAAAACTAGTTTTGGCAATGAGGATTAATGTTCTCTACTAAATACTTTTCTTTATTTACCAATGACTATCATCTTGTCTAACTTAGACTGAATAGTTTTTCTATGCCTTGTATCTGCAACAGTGGCCCAACAGCAGCATTTAGTTTTAGTCAGTAGTGTACATGAGTGTCCTATGCCTGCTATTAACTAACTGTGGGACTGGAGTAACATCCCTGGTTTGGTGAAATTAAAAGCCAAGTATTGAAAAGACTGTGTTTCATCCGAATGCCTTTCAGTTTAATCAGTATAAAGTATTTTTATTGCTGAAAATCTCAGGTTCAAATACTACTATCAGCACAACTCATCATACATTTAGATTGTGTAACCAGAATGAATCCTAGGAAGTTTAATTGGGAGCAATTTCTTACTTGAATTAAAAATCAACATATTTGCATTCTACATGCTTTCAGTAAAAAGCATTTAGATTGTTCAGAAAATTATTCTTCCACCTTGTATTAATGTGGCCCAGGATGTCTCCCAGTATACTCTTTCTACATCAGTTCTTGGACCTTCCACTACCCTCAATAAAAGTTCTTACACTTCAGAAGTCACAGTTAATTCAGAATACATCAGTGCACAGGAGCAGCTTCAATTTCCCCCAGTGCATTATTGTGTGTTTATCTTCTGTGAATTTCATTTGCCATCATATTGCCCAATCATCCAATTTATTAAATCCTTCAAGACGTTCTCCCAGTCCTTCATACGTTCTTGCTTGGTTTCACTGCCTCATTATTCAATTGATCTTCTAGATCTTTATGGTGTGTATTGAAAGGTATACTCTCCAAACTACAAAGTAATTATGCTTAAGATTGAATTGGATTTTGCTGTGATACATTCAGTGGTGCAAGAAACACAACCATGAAAGCATTAGACAAAAATAAAAAAGCTCCAACTTCCCCAAAGAAAACAAAAGTTCGATGGGCTTCCCTTGCTTACCAGGGACACAATACTTTGTTGTTCCAGGCCCAATAACACTTTCTGTGGTTTATGATATGCTAACAAAACAGCAGGCACTTAAAACAGAGTCTAAAGCTTTCAATTCCTCCAGTGCAAGGGAGCTGAACATCCTCACTGCACCAGCAATAAGTGCATTTGCTTATCTCCTCCTTGTGCCCAGGAAGAGCACCACAAACCTGCTACTGCTTGCTGACACATTCGCCTTCCTTGTAGGAGCTCTTCCCTCTGCAAACCCAGTTGGGGAGAGGGACACTAGTGAAATGGAGAAGAGGAGAGAAGGAAAGCATCACCATGCTGGGATTATGGCAAGAGCCTGGTGGATTTAGGCACTCCATTCCCACTACAGTTCTGTAGATGTTTAATGCCAAAGACAATGAAAATAATTTCAAAAATCCCTAAAAAATTACTACATCTGCCACACTTTGCCAAGGCACAGAGCTGCCTCCCTGCTGTGCTATGGTTTTGTCCATGACAGTGTAGGTGGACATTTTTAGACACTAACATCAGGCAGAGGAGCTACTGACTCAGAATCTGCTCTGAACTTTCAACCTTACAGGAATCTCCCTCTGCAAAACTTTGTCAGTCTTGAAGAAACCTACCCATGAAAAGGTCACAGAAACCTCTTTCTGAGCCTACCCAACAGATGTTTCTTTTAGTTCACCCCACAAGCAAAGGCACCCACTTCTTTAGAGTTTAGTATAATTCTCATAGAAGTCAGATTTCCTCTGTTCCTTGGAACTGAAGACAGTTCAGGTTCCAAGGCTGTCACTTTTTTACTCATTCTGGAAATGCTCTCAGATGAAGCACAATTCTCATTAGACTTATTTCAAGATTTCAAACAGAGAACAATGGCAGAGTTTGACTCTTATTTACAGTTTCTGATTCTTTAGGGCAGTGCCTTCCATTTTCTTCCAATTGGCAATTTTCTACCCATAGTTTTAGAAATCTCATTTTCCAGTCTTTTCCTCTATAATCTTAATGAAAGACAAAGTATCTGAATAAAAAAAGAGAGTTGGAAGTTGATCAGTAAAACTCAAAAAACCCAAAACAAAACTGTGTGACAGAGTTGTCAGCAGTAAATAGAAGGACTTGATGGCTCTGGGTGATTCATACACCAGAGCGTGTGTGTGTGTGTGTGTGCGCATTCTCAAAACACACAGGAATCTCTGCATCTTGTAACAATTCTGCTATGGATCTACAAAACAACCTCAAGCAATTCACATTTCTGTGCCTCTCTTTCATACTTCTGTAAAATGGGTATAGTGATACCATTTGCCTCACAAGAGTGGCAAGGAACCCTCGTTCTAGTTTACAGTGTTCTGACATGCTCAAGGAGTGCTATTGAAAAGTGGAGAGTTAATTGGTTCATAAACTGTCAACCTGGTGGTTAAAAATAGCTTTAATATGTCAATTCTTTCTGAGTTAACACAGAAAAAGGCAATTACTTATGACAAGGTAGGAAGGAAAGAAGGGGTTTTTTTGCTGAAATGTATCCAAATGCTAATTATTGTGTAAACATTTATAACAAACTACCACTCTTTGGAGGCCTCCAAAACAAACTTCAGTACAAACCAAACAAAGGCTACAGCACAGACTGCTATGCACACATCACATACACTTTGTAACATACTATTATAATACTAATTGCTTCAAGACATTGTGATGTAATTATAACACCGTTATGGAGACAAAACAATGTTTCCATGGTTCTGTCACGATACCCAAACCATTCTGCGAGTCTGTATCAGAATGAAACTCTCATTGTGCACACATGGAGGAAACACTGGGCTGCCAAAGTGAAATGAAAGGGTGAGGCTGGGAATTGTTGATGAGCAACGTTTAAGAAGAAAATGGAAGTGACATTAACACAATTCTGCAAAGACGGCATGATGTCCATATTAAACCAAACTTAATCAGAGGCATTCCATTTAAAGCATGTTATGAACAAGAGCCATTTATGCATTAGTGATTCAGTTTTTTAAATGAGTCAGTGACAATAAAGGAAAATGTTTTGACAATTCATCTTGAATGGCAAGAGGATCATCTGAACCAAAAGCCTTCTTTTTCTCCCCTTCCTCTGATAAGCTTCCAAAGAGACTGTAAAGTACATTTCTGGTAAGAGGAATGGTTTCATAAAGACAACACTGTTGAGATCTATATTTACTCATTGTCAGTGATCACAAGAAAAAAACTCTATTCCTATTTTTTTCCCCAGAATGTCTAGAGAACATGCTAAGATCACATCTTATCTTGATTCTTACTATCTAGACTGTATTTGCAGACAGTTCCTTGTTTGGAAGAGTTTGTAGCTTGAACATCAGAACTCACTAGAAAGTTTCAACCAAAGTACTACATTTTAAGAAAAACAGCCTTCCAAATTTCAAAATTTTCCAGTAGGAATATTCATGATTTGCTGACTTTCTTTTTTTCCTTTCATTTTATGATAGAAAATTTGATTTTTCTTTCTTTTTCTTTCAGCTCAATTTCCTTACTCTTCCATTCTCACCTAAGATTAGTCTTCAGTCTGAACCACTTCCCATAATGAGTCACATCTCTGCCCTTCATAAGACACCAGATGTTGAAGGAGCCAACCTGTTAAAAAATCCCAACCATATAGGAGAAATATCCTTCCTGTAATTGTGCTGAAGTAATGATGGGCCAGAAGCTGTACTCCAGACCAGCATTAAGGCACTTTTCAGTTCTTGGCTACATTATCCAGACCTGCACATCTGGGGAGGCACCAACTCAAACCCTACACTGATGTGCAGCCCCTGCAGCCTCACACAAAAGCTTCAGTTGACACATCAGTGCCAAGCTCATCCTCCTTCTCCTTTTCCAGAGCCTCTTCATCTGAAGGAAATACATTGTACAAGACAGAAATCTTTCTCAAGTGACCACCCAAAGGATTAGTGAAAATGGGCTGCCCAGTAATGGCATTGATTTTCATTTGACCTGCAGTTCAATCTGGGAAGGCTGATACTGGAAATAGCCTGTATGGCTCATTGCATTGAATAGAGGACTTAAAGACAGATCCTGTATTAAGATAATTTTACCCAAATAACTTTCTAATTTTTCTGACTGCCTCCTGCTTCAAGGAAGTGTGGTTGAACAGAGACACTGAACCACCACCATCTCTCCCACTCCCATTTGAGCATGGAGAGGATCCAGCATGTGCATGCTGTAACCTCACAACTTCCATAGCAACACCAGAAGGGCCTTGTTAACCACAGTAGCACAATACACTCACAAAGGTTTTAAACCATTCAGCAAGTCACAAAAAAAAAAAAAAAGGCGTCAAATATGCTGATAAGAATTTTAAATTCTCTGATAAGACCATAATTTTAAGGTAGCAATTGCAAAAGGAAATCTCTTTCAGGTTGAAACAGCATTGCTGTTCTGCTCATCCAGCTTATGGTGAGACAACTGCATAAGCATAATTTTCTGCTTTTTAAAAGGAAAGTATTATTTCAATAGTTAATATGAATCACAAGGGAAATTTTACTACAGAAAAGAACACATCATTACATCTCAGTAATTGTTGTTTTTCTGTATATCTGCTATATAAAGCTATAACACAACCTACAGCCAAAGAGAAATAGCAGTAATGGGGCTATTGCTCCCTCTACTGTAAATATTCATGATTTCTTATTACAGGTGATACAATACAATCCAAGTCACTAAAAATACTTTAATTAAAAATAAATTAAAAAAAACCAGCAACAAAAAACATGTTTTCAGAATTACTTAACCAAATTATTATGTTTCCTAGGAATGCAGGTGAAAGAATAACCAAAGAAATATAATGTTTTTGTTTCTTTTTCACTATGTAAGAAACCAACAAGGTTTCTGTAAGTTTTAACTAAAAAAAAAAAAAAAACCCACATAAAGAAACCTTTCTGCCACTGATCACACTATTGCTTCCTAGTGGCAAATGAAAAAAAGAGAAAGTGCCCAGTGAGAGGCATTTTGACCTTCTGAACAGCCTCCCATTATGAACATCAGCACAGAGGAAATCAGCAAATTAATCAGGGAGAGTGGAAAATAAACAATAAGGTGATTCATGAGGAGATTTACGGGACTGAATTGTACATGTATGGGAAAGCAGATTATTGAACCACACAGAGCTTTCTGTTACCAGAACCACCTCATTTCTCAGCTCAGCATCTGAACGGGCTCAATGCCGAGCTCACCCAAAAAGTCTTCAAACAAACTCTGATTCTCTGTCGAAGGCCAAAGAGGCCGAACATAATTTTATCCAAACCATCTAAAAATAGATAGCTATTGAGCAGAAGACAGAGAGGAGTTGCCTTAGCACTAAATTGCTCTTTCAGAGGCTTTATTCCTTTGCAACCAGAGATTCGTAATTTAAGAAAAAAGCTTCTTCTATCTTTTCTGCAATATTACAGTAATGGAGAATGAGAGTATAGCCACTAGATTTTTAGTACAAGATTCCTGCTGGGAAGCAATATGAAATTGCCTTCTCTCTTTCTCAGTCTCTGCTATGGCTCAAAGCAATCAGCAGAAAAGGGAGCCCAGTCAAGGAGGGGTTGACAGCAGGCAAATACCAGAACATCACCCCTGGACTTGGTTGGCATTTGCACAGGTAGCAGCAACTTTGATAAAGACTTCTAAGACCACAGGACAGAAAAGATTCATGCACCTCCAAACTTCCCATCTAAATATTTCGCTTCTATCCTACAATACTTTACAGGAAGGAATGAGATAACTTCCATTTTCTGCTGATCTGAATTATGTAGGGTAAGGTTCCTCAACTAGTTAGTTTTAACACACTCTCCTCTCTTCAGCTAGGACAAGCACCTCTTCTTGATTTATCACTGATTAAAATCAATAGTAAAATCCTCACTGATTTCACTGAGCAGTGGATCAGCTCTTTGTGCTCTGCAGCCCTCAAGGATCTGAAATCATGACAGCATTTAAACATAAGAGATTTTTTTCTTTTGTACCAGAAGGCAGTGTCAGGCACTCTGGGGAGTGTCTTCCAAGTGTCTTGCTCACTCTGGGTTCCCTGCTTGGGGAAGCATATGGCTCTTTGTGCTTGAAGCCCTATAAATCTGCATTAGTTTCAAATATGTGAATGCAAGTCACTAGCCTATGATTTCAGAGCTAATAAAACAGAACACAAAGTCAATATCACTTCTAAGCATTTCTGAGTTTGACATTATCATGTCACCCATCACTCTTAGGACAGCTTTTTCCAGTGATAAAAACTTCTTTTCAAGTTCAAAAGGACTATTTTTTATCTTTTGAATCTTCATGGACAAATACCTTGTGAAGACTACATACCCAAAATAGCAGCACCATCACTTGAATCTAATTAAAACCATTTGTCAGAAACATATTTTAAAATTCAATGAGAACTGCATAGCCAGCTTTGAGTTCAAATGACAATTAGCCTGGCCTGTGTATAATTGGAATCACAGGGATTAATACGCACATACAATTGCAATCTTTTTTTCCTCCACCAAGGTTTTTTATTTTAGAGGAGGAAAGCAGTAAGTCACAAAATGGAAGTTGTATACTTCAGAATACATTAAAGTGAAAAGCATCCACAGAGAATAAAAGGGGGATTTGGTGTGAAAAAAAGACTTGGCAAAGTCTGGAATTACTTATAAAACTTTACTTCCTAACTGTTTTTATGACCTGGCCAGAAAGATTTGATATTCAGGTGTGTTTGTTTTCAGACACAACAATTATTGTCTTAAATTAAACTTGAAAGTTCTAGATGTTTAACCACTGACTGAATTAACAAAAGCCATTTATTTCAAGTAAAGAGAAAATACACATAAAAATACAAGAAGGAAATTCCTTCTTTACATGCACGCCCTTTCCACTTTGATTATTTCTTATCTAAATACGAGAAAAAAATAAAAGTGAGATATAATGCTGAAGTGGCTTTTCCCTACCACAAAGCACCTCCACTTCAAGCTTTTACCAAAACCTTTCAGCTGTTCCTTGCTCTGTGTTGGGGCACAGAGAGAAAACAGCGAACTTTTAGTAAAATTTCTCTCCAATCATAATTTATTAACTCACCTGACATTTCTTCCATGGTAGATTAGAGGTAAGCAGCAACAGGCTACTCCAGCTGCTCCACATCACAGAAGATGAGCGGAACTAAAAAGGATAAATTTCAACGATACTGGACCTTAAATCACACTGCTGTCACAAGAAGAGATATGATGTGCAAAGGCAAGGAATATCTTCTATTAGTTCAGCAGGTATAACTGGGATACACCAGATATGGTTTTGAGTGCAGAACTCTTCCTTTAGGCCTTTGAAATACTCCTCCCTAAAAAGAGGTAAACACTTCCCAAAATATATATGGTTTTTTACCAGTAATGCCACCTCATCTAAAATGTAGAATGTTTTGCTCTGTTATTTGCCTTATACTTCAAGGTTGAATCATCCCAGCTGCAACACTGCAATGCTGTGGCAAGACTGAATTCTACATTTGTTGTTTGTTTTGCAACCGGCTGGGGAGGTACCAACAGTCTTTTATCACCCAGAACAGTTCTCCAACAATAGTCTTAATGCATTTCCAGACACAAAGAAAACTCTGGTGACATGAAAAGAAATCTCCATGACATGTATGAGTAAAGCTCAGGACTCTGATTTGGTCATTATGACTGGTTTAATTAATAAGTGCCACGCTGTATCAAGACTGTTTCTTTTCATGGGTTTTTTCACTTAACCTGATCCAAAGCTTATCTTTTTACTAGCTTTACATGGACTCTGGGTAAAACTAAATTAACTAATCCAATTCAACCAATAAAGAACTTATTCCTCATTGGCATCATATACTTTCTTCCCTTGCTTTTCCCTTAGGAGATGTTCCTTAAAAGGCTTGTTGAAGACTCAACTCACAGTACGTAACTTGTGGATATGCAGATTCCCTATGTTTTCACAGCTTTCCCCCATATACATAATAAATGGTGCTTGCATGGTGTGGGCAGAGTTCTGCTACTGACAACTTGTCTTTATAATGCTTCTATTTGGAGTAAGAAATCAAACCACTTTTATCAAAGCAAAAAGTGAAGAAAACAGGCTCTGGCTGCTAAACTAATCAACAGTAGTTTCCTTCCAACTTTCACTGCCAAGTCATTTCCTCCCATGGTCATTATGTTGTTATTTGTACAGCAGCAGCTGCTTCACAGGAGAAGACACTGCTCCTTTTGCCTGTGTCAGTAGGTGATGGGAGGAGCCCATCTCAGACCCTTGGGGATAGACTCACACGAAGGGTCTTTGGGCAGGAATGTTTGATTGCCTTTCCAGGGCCAGAAGAGGAATCAGGCTCTCATTTTCCAATGATCCAAAACAGAAAAGTGACAAATAACACAGGGAAGACAAAAGAATGTTGTTACTGCTTTCTAACAACATAATTACATGATTCTCTAGTTTCACTGTGTGTTAAAATACATCAGCTCTTTTTCTACAGAAAATCTGTGATTTAGCAACCTTCCTGATTAGCCAGCTACTTTACAGTAAGAGCTGTCTGTTAATTAAGTCAGTATTAGACCCCACCCTCTTCCCTTGTTAGTACTGAAGGTCACTGATGTGGTTTTTCTCTCTGCTGCTACACCAGCTCTGTACCAAGGCACCCCAAGGTTCCTCTTCCAGCACTGTCTCTATCTCCCACTGGCCCTACAGCAACCTTGGCACCCAAGGCACCACCTTGGTCTACTTCTTCCCCTGTGCCTCATTCCAAGCCCTAGGGAATTGCATTTAGGTATATCACAAAACTTTAAAAAGAACCTTATTTGATTTCATCTTGTTTAGGCAAAGGAAGGAGATAGGCTTTCTGAACTTAAAGGATTTATGATGGGTGCCCAAATTATTACTTTCATTACAATACTCTTCATGATCATAAAAACCAAGGTTTTATTTTATTTTCACTGAAAACTTTGCAGTCATACTGCATTTCTTCTTATTTATCAAAGAAAAGCTCTAGAGTCATTCTGAATCTTACTTACATTAAAATAACATGGTAGGAATGACGTCAGCCTAATTTGTTCATTTACAATGCCATTTACTGAATTGGGCCCTGTGGCTAATTTGGGAAATAGACAAAGTGGCACTTTAACCCTATCTGTCCTCTTCACTGTCCCAGAGCATCTTTCCTCCCACAGCGTGGAATGGCAAGAAAATTCTGTCTTGGCTGCAGAACTGTAGAGTTTTGACACTGAGCAAGAAAGAATTATACTGAGCAAAATGTGGGGCATTAGAGATACCTGTCATGGGTTGCAGTGCAAAATGTAACCATAAATGTGTATTCTGTCACCATCTATTGAAACTGGGGAGGGGGCTGGAGTTGGGGCAACCCTCTATTAATAAGGCAACTGTTACATAAACAGCTGGGGCAGTTTCTTTCTCTCTTCCACAACCCAGCCTCCCTCCAGAGAGATATCTTCTGCTAATGGGCCATTGAGTCTCACTGATAGAATTATATCATCCCACTGGGAAATGCTCCGGCCAGGGGGAGGAGCCAAGTATTCCTACCTGGATAAAAATCTGTGAGTTGGAAAACCAAGCAGCCTTTCCACTGGATTCTCAGAGGAACACCAGGCCCATCTATCATCACTGAACCTTCAGCAGAAAACTACACCTTTCTACAGGATCATTGCTTCAACAGAGCCACATCTGCCACTCCAGAAGGACTGCAGCCACCATTTAATGACACTGCCACCAACCCCCTGACCCCACAGGGTATCAGGTTGTATCCTGACTCTGTCAGTGGGGTTGGTCAGGTTTTTTTCTCTTTTGTAATACTGCCTGTGTTTTGTTGTTTTTTAATTTTAGTTCCCCTAATAAAGAATTGTTATTTCTATTCCCATATCATTGCCTGAGAGCCCCTTAATTTCAAAATTATAATAATTTGGAGGGAGGGGGTTTACACTTTCCATTCCAAGGGAGGCTCCTGCTTTCCTTAGCAGACACCTGTTTTTCAAACCACAACACACCTAAGTTTCAGAAAAATACGCTGTAAAGCAGGGAATTGAAAACACCATATCCTATTTGCAAACTGTCATGCACAGTACACAAAATCTGTGGGGTAAGATTGCAGACTTAAGCCCTGATTGCAAGATGCCAGCACCAAAGGTGTGATGGATGCAGCAGGATTGAACCACAGATTACTCCTGCACAGCACTTCCATTTGGGCCCTTGCTAAAATTCACCAGCTACTGCTCCCTCCCATGCAGGTGATGAGAAGCTTTGGCTTTTTCATGCTCACCCTCGCTTGCCACACACCTAGAGAAAGTTGCTATAGCAGCAATGGCTGCTATAAAATGAGAAAATTTCCATGTGCCTTTTTTCATCCTTAATGCTGTTTAAGCAGGACCCATTTCAGAACTCTTGTTCACTAATGCATCTGAATAGGTGACCTCATGATTTGAGACAGGTTCATGACAACTGAAGGTGAGCACAAAAAGGGGTCAAAAGGAGAAAGTTAACAGGTCCTTTGCAAGGCAATGGATATTTTTTTCAGTCTGCTAATGTATATCCATTAAATATTTTGCATGATTATTATTTTTGTGAGGCTAAATAATTAATTCAGTTCTTGGCATTTGTGATATTGTTCTCTTCAACTTCCTTTGTGCTACACACACACATGCATGTACAAATCTTCTATAGAAGACAATCTGTTCAGATGCCCATCAGGTAAAAATCATTAGAATTATCACTGGAAGAGGATAACACCTCCTGCACATGCACATCAATTCTCCCATTTTATTGCAATTTGATTTCAGTATATTCTCTGCTGATGTATCACCCCTTACATATTCCCCTTGTTAGTGGACAAAACACTGTGAGGAGAGTGGGTGAGCTGGAGGTGCTCTGCCGTTTACATTAATGTCACTAAAACTGCAAATGTTAATACTGTTATTCAGTTCACTGAAAACAGGATGGAATCTCGCCAGTAATTATGATTTAGTGAAAAGAGGTTTCTAAAACAATACATTTTCTCTCTTGACATCCTCTTTCTTTTCCTCCATCTCCAGGGAAAACACTGTGTTTATGCCTGACTTTTCTGTCTATCTTTTTTCCATCATAGAAATTTGAAGGAGGACAACCCTATGTTGCTTTACTGTGTTTTTGGCTCAAGCCAAATCTAGAAAAGGTGCTAAAAAATCTTGATCATTTGTTAATACAATATGGAGATAAAACCCTCACAAAATATTGTCACATAGTACAGAATGGAGAAAAACTCTAAAAAATACAGTAGGAAAAAAAAATGTCAGCAGAAGAAAACATATACATAGCAAGTGTTTTTGCTGCATCATTTTCAGCATAAATCCATAGAGAATCTAAGGAAATTATGGATTCCTCTGCAGGCTCCAATGATAAAGAGCTCAAATCTTTCCACCACCTACACAGACTGCAACAAAAGCTGACACAGAAAAAAAAAACCCTAGAGCCAGAAAATGAGAAAAGTCACTCTTATTGTCTCCAATTCCCACCTGATAACCTTCCTGAAGGTCAGTCCATTCCCACGTGAAGATCATTATTCAGCCTCTGCCACCAGATTTGTCCTTAAAAGCAGGATCATATTTATCATGAGTTTCTCATTAATTTCTTGATTTGCAACTTAATGCTTTGAAAGAAATGTTTGTAAGTATCATATGTTAGCCAAAATGAGGTCTAGCAGACCAGTATCCAAGGAATACTGTGCTAATTGCTTCCACCAGCTTGCTGAAGTGCCCCAGCTGAACATAATACGGCAAATGCATTTTTCTTTGCACCACTGCAAAGGATTTCCAACACCTCTCCCAGAACAGCTAAAGTGGAAGCTATTACTGTTCTTATGCCACCATCCCTTGATACAAATGACAGAATGCCTCTCCTTTTTTAGCAGCTGCTTTATTTGCTCTTCTCTGCTGTTTCCTCAACAAGTTCTATCTTACTATAATTTTTTGGTTTAGTACCTTTCAGTTTCCCTTTCCAACTGTGCACCATCAAGACTCCTCTATTCTAGTTTGTTGAAAATTATAATTCTTTCTTCTGTTACTTGGCTTCCTACCCTTTGATCTTTTTTTTGCTTTCTGAGTAAGCCACCTGACCCTTTCATACCTCCTCCACGCTTTTTTGCCTCATTCACCTCCTCCTCTTCTTTCTCAGCTGCTTTCATCTTTCTTCATCTATGTGCTCTGGCCATCCAATTCCTTTTCTCTTCAGCTGAAAATGTAAATTTTTTTCCTAGAAACTGATAAAGCCCAGAAGTCAAAAATTTCATCTTTAATCTTTTCTTATTTTCAGTATGGATTCCAATAAAATGGAGTTGGGCTTTCCACTTTACAGTATACTGATGCAGTGTTAAGAGAGTTCCAGTTATGTGGTAAAGGAACAAAGGAATTAAAAGTCAAAGCAAAATTCACATGCTTTAAGTATTTTGCTAATTTAGATATTATCTAAAATTATGTAAAGATGTACACAGCACCTCCATCTTTCATCTTTTACTGCTCTTTGCAACTCTCTGGTTTCTTTACATTAGCAATGCCAAAAAAGACTGGTTAGAATAGACCAAAACAGGAGATGTTTATCCAAACTGGCAGGTTTCTGGTGGTGGGCAGGGGACTGACCAAGATGCACAATAAGAGAACAAGAGTCAGGAATGAAACATTTGCCAGTGGCCTTTGTCACACAGCATGAACATGGGTCTTTTCTGTTCCTGGAAACATGTGGACAGATGCAGTATGAAGCTGCAGTCTCCTCTCTGATGCAGAGGGATACAGATGTGGGAGTGAGAAATCCACAGATGACAGAATAGAGACTGAAGGGCAAGTAGAGAGTGTGAGTGTGAGGTGGATTCACAGAACTTGTGTGAACATCATCTTTTACTCACAGCTTCAATGAATTTCCTTCCTCCATGTCCCTGAGACCCTCCATTCTTTGATTCCAAACTTTCAAAGCCAAGGCCAGAAATCAAACATGTTTACACACCAGCATGTCAGAGGTGCTGTGCCTTCACCTGCTGATGGCCTGTAGTTCCTATGGTGCCAATTTGACTTAAGAAAAATGTGTACTTGATGAAGAGTTGAAAACATGGAGGCTTTTGATAGGATCAGTTGCTATTGCTGGTTGCTGGCAACCTGTCACACAATACTTCTTTTTCCTCTTCTCAGCAAGCATGGAAGTAGCTGCATGGTACATCCAAGGCTGGGTGAGCCAGTGCTCCTGCCCTGCTGCTGCAGCTATATAACAACTTCTCTGCTGGATCCTGGCTGGCTCATGGAGAGAAGAGAGAGAAAACTGCCTTGGCTGCTTTATTTTCTGTTTCTCTTTGGAGCATGGAGTTTACAGCAGAACTGGAGTGGAGGAATGACTGATGGGATACAAATGAATGGTGATGAACTAACTTCCTTGTGCCACTTATGTAAGCCTAGGAGCCATGAAGTAAGAAAATCCAGCAACCAGGTCAAAACTGTCGTTTTTCTTTTCCTTCCAAGTGTCAGAGCAGCAGGTGGCTGGAAAGGCTCAGGGGTCATTTAGGATCTGTGACAGCACACTTTGCTGCAGTCATGGCCACATGCCATTCCTGTCTCATCCCACCTGCACCAGAGAATTAGGGAATGAAAAATTTTCTGCCTGAAAGAGATACCCTACTTAATTTTGCTGTCCTTGGATTGTCAGATTGGATGTCAAAAAACCAAGATCAAACAAGGAACTTACAGTAAATAATTGATTTTGACCTCCCAGGCTTGATGAAAGATGTATCTTGACATGAGAATATCTGAGTTTCAAAATGTACTCAGCATTCAAACCCCTCCACCTGCATACATACTGCACCCTGCTAAGGTCCAAGAGCAGACAATATATGCAAGGCTGGTGTTGAAGGCTATTGTTTCCCTTGGCTATGGCTACAAATAGGGAAATCATAAACATTTACATCTCCCCTCCCTACTTAAGGATATGGTGATACAAAACCAGCAAGCTCCTCTTCATTGTTATTCCTCCATATCTCTCACAGACTCCATTCTTTCAGAAAGCCTGGATTCAAACACAGCCTGCCTGCACTGACTGGGCTGTTGGCTTTTATTTTTGTGTTTTTCAGATAATCCCGGTGCTCCAACCCATGAAGGACTGCTCAGTCTCTCTTCTCTGCTCACCTTCTGATCAAAATATGGATTAAAGAAAGATGAACCACTAAGAGCAAACTGGGGGAGGAAGATGTGCAGGCAGAGTTTTCCTAAAAGTCACAGTGTGCACATCCACAGCAACCTCCTGTGATTTGCTTCCAGCAGTGGTGAGGTGGTTACATCAGAGTTCTCTCTGGACCCACTCATTAAGTTTAAGGATAAGATTATTATCTTTTGTTTTTATCATGAAATTACCCAGGCTATGCTAAACCAAGAATTCATCTCTCTTTTGACATTAATTAAATACATTCCTATTAAATAAGGTTTATGAAATATTGTGCATATAGTAATTCTTACTATAGTAATAATTTATGGCAAAGAGTAATAGCATATAGATCTGAATCACAACAAAAATCACCTATTATTTAATCAAACCCCAATAAAAATTGCTTAATTTAATTTTTCTCTTTCTCATAGACTAAGTATCTATATTTGCAGTTTCTCCAATTGATTTTATTCATTCTCTACAAGCTTTACTTCTGCTTTTAGTAATCCACAAGAGAAAGTTAGTGTCCATGTTCTATTGCATTTGCACAAAGTATCTTAAAAGAGAAACAGAATTAAATATGACAGTTTAGTCATTATATTCTGACCTAGTACAACACACAAAATATTATTTAAAATCACTTGCCAGTTTAGATAGCAGTGATTTTTAAAAAAGTATATCTAGATTAAAATAATTATCTATATGCAGTCAGAGTGAATATTTTCAGAAGATTCTTTAATGGTTTCTGTGGATTCTAAGGTTAGAGATAGCTGGGCTATCATTTCCCAGGTGCTATGGGGAGTCAATAAAAGGGATAAAAGCTGTGTTCTGGTTTTAATTCATACCAAGCTCCTGTGCCCTTTTCTTTAAGCAGTGTTTTGCCAACCTGAAGAGCATGAAGTCCAATTGCTGCTGTGACAGTGTCTCTTGCAGACTGTTTACAAGTGTTAAAGACAGTGTTCCCTGTGTCTTCTGTGCAGGGGGAAGAAGAAGTTGGACTTCTACTACTTCCTTTTTGATGGAGGAATCTTGCTATCTTTTGTATTCCTCCCACAGAGTTTCCGACAAAACAGCATGATCCAGCTCTCAGTAATTAAGAAGCCCATCCTCTTCCCACAATTTTTAAATACAAAAGCCAGCTCTGACATCAACAAGAAAGAGAAAAGAATATTATTAGTGCTAATTAGAAGTAACAAATCTCTCTGGGACATATGAAGCCTATTCACAACTTGAAACAGTTTCATAGGGGAACACATAACTGAGCATGAGAATTTCATCAAGAATCCTCAGCAAGTCTGCAACCAGCTCAGCACTGACTTCAGCTGGCTAAACCCAATATCCAGTTCAGGCTTTGGTGAGCAACAATTTAGCAACACTATTTAGTTTTTTGCATCTGTGGAAGAAAAAGAACTGCTTGAAGGAAGAGTTTCACTTCCACAAGCAGTAGGCTAACTCCACAGAATTTTCTGACCTTCAAAGATATCCCTAAATGCAATTTTTGAAAAAAGCATCAGGAACAAAGAATGACTTTTCATGTAGAAATAAAATATCCATTTCTATTTCATTTGTAGACTAAAGTCACATAAACAACTACTACCAACTTCTGCTGGAAATTATTTAATATTCACCTCCAGAAGTGTTTTTTTGGTTTTACTGTTTTTTTGAGCTGACACTTTCCGAGTCCTATTTTGCCTATTAGTAATCACACGGGAGATTATTATAACATCTTTTTTCCCCATTCATTTCACTCTTAATCACGTTGAACAGTGAAAGTCAATTAATAAATTTCAAGACTGTAAATAGTTTTTCCTCTGTTTCCAGTTTCATCCTCTGTTTCACATGCAGAAACACAATCCAAACACTAAATCAAATCTATGTCTATCCCATACCTCCTGAAGTGCCCACTAAAATCACAACATGAGAGCATAGGTCACACTCCTCTCTGCAAGAGACCATGTGGGACAAAAACAAAACACCAGCACTGAACCTTGTAAAGCAGATCCACCATAACTCAAGAGTTGACATTTTTGGGGCAAGAAAAAGGCAAAAGAAAAAAAGGGGAAAAAAACCTAAGGAAATAAACTAAGGGAGATGACAACTACCAGACTCAGACTGAGGATTAGAGATAGGAGTGAAAGGGAGGAATCCAGGAGACACTGAGCACAAAAACAACTTACTGCAATTTAGAAAGCTTCTTTATGTGTTTTGACACAGACACCAAGACCAAGGCCATCAGTTTGAGCTCTGAAAATGAAGCTGTGAATAAGTTATAAGTCCTGGAACTCAAATCAAAGAGAAGAAAAGGGAGAAAATTCAACATCTTGATAGAAGCCAAATAAGGGGGGGGGGGGGGGGGGAAATCCAATTTTTTCTCAAAATTCAGGACAGTCTCTGGAGGTCAGGTTGTCCACTGAATGACCAACATATTGGGTCACCGTAGGCTAATTCAGCCCTGAGGAGACCCTGGTTCACCTGAGGCAGGGCATACAGGGCTCACAATGCAGCCAGTCCCATGATACAACAACCATTGCAAAAGTGAGTTTAAAGTCAATATTTGCAATTTAGGCTGTTGAAGAAGGACAGAGAACATAGCCTTACAGAAGTTTTCATATATGGATCCATTATGTCTCATCATATGGAGAAGCACAGACACAGACACAGTTCAAGCTTCCCTAGCTTAAGCCAGGCAGTGTCCCTCAGGGGTAATCCACAATAACTTAAATCAGAAAAGGAAAAACTGTTTTCAAGTCTTTATATTTTCAGCCTTATCTGCTGTGGGAGTCACAAATTATGCTAACATATTCACTAGCAAGCAGAGTGAGACCACTGAATTAATTTCTCATAAGACAACAAAGAGTCATAAGATATGAAAAGATCTCCAGTCACTTTCATTACCAGGCTGAGCAAAATAGTAGGCAGCGATTTTTACTTTTCAATGTTGGGGTTTTTTTACATAAAAGAGATATGACACGGATCCTGAGAAAGATTTTTTAAATATTTTCCCAAATATATCAGGAAATATGATGAACAGGATATCACTGAAGGATTTACATGGCTGTTCCACAAGTGGGAGTAAAAATGATTGCTTGAGAGATTTAGCTGAGACATATTGAAATATTGAAGATCAAAACCAGATTTTCCAGGTAAAGACTGTGATGGAGCTGGATGAGAAAAAGTGAAGGATAATTCCCATCCCATAAAACAGGTCAGGAGAACCTGTGCTTAGAGGATAAATGCTTTTCTGTGACTAAGGTCTATTTTAGTTCAATAATTCCTTTTCTCAGAGAAGAAAATTAAGGTGAAGATGATGATGATATCGATGATTTAATGCACTTTAATTCTACTGAGTAATTTAAGGTGAAAACAACACTTTGCCTTCAAGCTATTACTTGCATCCTTTGATGGAGTCCCAGTGCTAAGGTGACAGATCTAACATGCTTATTTCCAGTCATTTACTTATTGTTTCAAGGAGCAGATAATGATACATTTTCAGCACTATAATGTGCTTTATAAAGGAAATAATCATATGCCTACTATTAATTAAATAGCAAGTTCCCTAATAATTTCAAATGCTTGAGGTTAAGGTCCAAAAGGAGTAAAAAATATTTGGAGGTCTCAAAAGCTCAGATTCAGAAAGGTACCAGTGGCTAAACCAGGAATACAAATCAGCTTCCTAGCTCAGGTAAATGCATTGATTAATAGGGAATTGTATGGATTTCCATCAATTCTATTGAGCCCAGCTGAGATTCCATTTAAATGGATGGTGGTTTCTGGCCCAGGCCTTACCTAATTCCCTAGAAAGATGATCAAAGCTCATAATTTTCACAGGCAGCAAAGTCTGGTCTTTTTTTTTTTTTTTTTTAATACATAGGGGAATTTATCAAACCTATACAAATACTATTCAATAATATATATGTATAAACTACATAAGCAAGATGTGTACATTTAATGAATTTAATGAGCAAGTTTGTAGCGAATCTGTTCCCTCATCACCCCACTGCCATGTTTTGACACCAATCCACTGCAGCAGCAAGCCTAACCTGGAATAACCAAGAAGTATAGAAGGTGTAATGCACTGAATTTTTCTTACAACATCTTCTGACAAAACTGATTCATTATACGGTGATGTTAACATTGAACCCAAACAGTAATTGAAATGTTTGTGTTATAATTGCTTTGCTGATAGGAAGGGAAAATATTTTATACATGAATTGTGTAGAGGTTGCTACATGTACCTAGATTAAAGAAGTAGTTTCTAATCCCAAGGACCAAGAGGATGAAACCTTGATTAAAACTTCCCTGAACGTATCTTAACAAATTAGAAGAGTTTTGTGGAAGAAAGGGTAGCTATTCAGTACAGGAACATACAACATTCTACAATGAGTCAAAATTCAGCAGCAATATACACAACATAAAGAATAACTGGATTTCTTATGATGTTGCAGAAAGTTTTTAAGACAATCATGAAATTCAAGTTCAGCATTAGTTGGCAGCACTGTGCTGTTGCAAAAGAGAAAAACGTACGGGAAAATATAAACAGGGGTAACATTTATAGACAGATGATGTAATCCTCCTGCTATTCTTAGAATTGGTAAGGACTCAGCTGAAGTGTTTTGTCCCATTTTGGGCATTACATTTCAAGAAAGATGTGTATCAGCTGAAGTTTTCAGATGAGAGTAACTAATTTTATGAAACACAATACACAGGCAGTACTGAGCAATTTCAGGATGCATAGAACATCAAGTACCAACAATGACAGAGTAATTACCTTCAAATCTTTAAAACATTACTGCAAAGAAGAAAGGGAAATGATGCCCTTCAAGTTCATGAAGAATATAATAAAATAGTATGTTCGAATCCATCAGGGAAGATTTAAGACAGGAGCAGGACAAATTTTCACAGTTAAGCATTGCAACAGATTGCTCAGGAGGACAGTAACTCTGAGTGCACAAGGGCCAGCTCCCTCAGTTGTGGGATGCCAGGAGCCACGTCCAGTTCCACAGCTGGCAGGGCAGAGATGCCCACCCAGGGCCCATCCCACTGCCCCTAGCAAGGAATCAAGGCAGGCCAGGGGAGGCAGCTCAAAACAGCATTATCTGGCAAGTTCTAGTGATGCAGCAGGTCCAAAGCCAAACCAAGAGCCAGTCAGCAGACTGGGATCAGTAAAGCACATGGTCAAGCAAGGCATGGCTGTGGCTTGAGCCTGGCATCCTATGGCATTGCCGGGGCAGGGAGTGACAGCCCTAGGTCAGGCTGAAATAAAAGTCCCTGGCCCAAGGGCAGGTATGAGGGCTGTTCCAAGGGAGGCTGGCAGGATGAGGATTAGGGTCACTGATGTCCTTAGGGCTGCAGGACATGAAATGACACATGGAAAGGCTGGAGGTCTTCAAGAACAGGCTCCTGGAAGGATGGACAGAGACATCTCTGATCCAGCCTTGGGGCAGAAGAAGAGACCAGGTGACTTCTAGGCTTGCTTTCTTTTGTTTTGACATCTCAAGTTTGAAGCCAGAGATCTGAATCTCTCTATTTTACAATTGCTGTGGTCCACAGTGATGTTCCCCACACATCAGGAAAGATGCGTTGGACAGAATGAAAAGATATCACACCAGAGCTCAAAAGGTCCTGAATGAAAAAACAAGAGAAATCTTCCCCCTTTTCTGGGGAAAATACGTTTAACATTGATAATTTACATCCATAGATTTCTTATTCTATTATTTCAGTAATAATCTTAACACTGACTATATTTTTAGTTTGGATAATTTGCTTCACCCGTATGTCTGTAAATGTTCTAAATGGATAATATAAGTATAAGAGATGGTGAACACTGATCTATTAGCTGTTTCTATATAGTGGAAGGTAGATTATTTCTTCAGCTGTGCTTCCTCTGGCCTGAAGATTTCTGGTTTTCATACTCAGGTCACTTGCTCTCCCAAGTCACATCCCCATTGCCAAAGAAAGAATATGCGTGAATAAATGTCCAGTAACAAATATAAAATCATAGCCAGGCCACGCTTCTGTAAAATTAACATCTTTCCAGATGTTATAGAACTAGTTATTTTTTGTACTCACACTGTTAATTTTACCCATATTTTTATGACTTGTAATCATTTATGTGATTCCACTTTATCGTCCCACTTTATTTATGGAATATTTTTGCTATAATCTTTCTTAAATGTACACAAAAAGTATGCACTTTGGGCATCCAGTTAGTCTCTGATGTCACTGATATGCCCCACATATCACAGCACACCTTAAAAAGAAAAACCTAAGTCAAGCCAAATTCAATTATTTTGGGGGATGATATTGGATTACAGAAAATTTTGTCATCCTCTGAATGGAGGCAAATAGGATGCATTTTTCCTGTGATGCATTTTTAATCTGTGCTTATCCCCGGGTGGAAGAAGAGATTTATTGCCTGTAGCTGGACTGGCTCACATATAGGAGGCATTCAATCTCTCAGAAGACTTATTTGAGAGTGCAAGGAATATTGGACACTTTACTGAAAAAATTGAGTGGCTGAAGTTTTTAATCCTGGCATGTAACCTGCTCAGAGTTGAAAGTTTATTCATACTTCCATGGTGTCCTGAATGAATATGCTGTATATTATGATTTTGTGTTGATGTTTATGTTGAAAAAGGAGATCAATGTTTTAACCAGGTAACAAATAAAAGTCAGGAGGAAATCTTTTTTTAGAAATGGGGGAATTACTTTGACTATTTTCTTTCAAGGATCAATGAGGCAAGAATATTTGTAATAGCTTTTTCCTTTCCAGACAATTGACAACAAACTAAGCATTGGGGAAGACAGCTGGAGAGACAGGGACTAAAGCTTCATGTAACAGTTTGCTACAGCTGTTTCTGCAGGGCTGTGCCTTTGCTGTGAGCGTGATCACAAAAGATTTCCTTTGTTTCCAGCATCACTCAGCAGCCAGGACTGATTACTGAACCAGTATCCTGATTCTGTCTTGCTATTCCTTACTTAGTCTCATTTTGTATGGCTAATGTAGAAGACTGGAGCAAACTTCTTGTTTCAAAGGAAAACATCAGCATCTTTCCACACTACCTCATTTCAGGCAGTCTCTGTCAATGAAACCCAAGAACATGAGGGGAAGTCAGTACCACAACATGTGTTTTCAGTTACTAAGAAAACCAAAGGGCAGGTAATGGGTTTGGATCTAATGGCAATTGATAGTCAATATGTATGGAAAGCAAACTGCAGCCTTCTCACATATCCTCAAGAAACCAGAATTTAAAAACTTATCAGTTAATGCTGACAACACAGGAAATATAGTCATGGGTTTCACTATGGATTCAGAAAAGTACCTACATCCTTCTCACAGCACTAAAATGTGTGACTTCTTCAATTCTTTTAGCTATTTAATAGAGAGATAAAATGGATTTGTAAATTTCTATTATCAGTGATAAACAACCAGGTTACAATGCTGATGTTAGTAGAGGTATTGGTGCAATTGATTCACTGCTGATCTTAGGAAAAGACCTCTCACTCATCCAATTTAGCACAGCTGGGCATATATTTACATACAGAGTCCCATAATTTCTGGGTAGGATCATTAACTGGATTAACAGAACACTGGCAGTAGCTGGTTTTGTATCAGTATAGCCAGCTTTATTTCCCACCTGAAAACTTCTCAGATGAGGTTAGGCCAGGGATGTGAGCAAGGAAATAGATTACACTGAGACAATCAAAAGTGGATGTCAAGGAAAAAAAGTAGAAGAAAAAGGTTTTAAATCATAATCACAGAATCATTCAGCTTGGAAAGGAGCCCCTGAGATCATCGGAGTGGTCTGGTACAGCTCAAATGGAAGTTAAAGCTTTGAGGAGAAATTTGTGGTTAAAGCTCTGCTGTTTGCAACATAAGTATATTACTGTTAAGTCTCTCAGATATAATAACTTGCTTATCTATGAATTTTCTCCTAAAACAATAAAAGTTACAGGATTTAACCTTGGTGGGACCAACTTTATTGATCTTTGACCTCAATACTCTCACTGCTAGTACTAGTTCCAAAACCTGCCTCATGGGAAATTTGAACAAATGCTCTAATTAGAGAATATTCTGTTCAGATATTTTATTTGCTGTTCCTCTATTGCTTCATTTCTTTTCAGAACTTAGAATGAAAATGAATATCTGAGAAATGAATCTGTTAGAGTTTATTTTTCCCCTAAACCAATCAGATTATAGATCTGCTATTAAACTTGCATACTGTGAAAGTTGTCTATGTGGTTTTAAAGATCAGTTTGATGTCACAGTAGATTTTATACTTAGCAGAGCAATAAATAAATAATATTGTTTTAGGTAAAAATCAGCATTTTCACACACTTTGACTAATAAAACATTATTTTTGTCAGTAAGATTGCCCGAAAAGACAAGTCGTGACAAAGATTCTATGAAAAATCAGTGGCATTCTCTTAGTATTTCCTAACCCAAGATGTGCCTGGATTTATAGCATGGAAATTCCAAGTCTCTTTTAGGTTCAGAGCAGAGAGAATTATTTCATGTGCCCGTGCCGCCATCTCGTGGGAGGCACGCCTCCTGCATCAGTCCTGTGTTAGCACCGTGCCACCTACTGTCTGAGCACTCTGTGTGACACCGTCATCAGCTCAGAAAAGCCGTAACAGCTCCACTCTTACTGATGTCTCCTACAAATCGTAACTCAACACCCTTCCGATCTCGTGAGAACTTCTCAGGATGCAGAACATTTAATGTTCTTTACATAAGATCCTTCACTTAAATGTGGGCAGACAGACCAAAGACAAGCTATTTTTTCCCCTCTGTATTTGCATTATATCAAGAAGAAATTCATGATTTATAGACACATTAATTTCAAAGACATCAGAATATAAAAATGTGATGCCAGGCTTTGTGATCCACTGCGACCACATTGCTTGTGCAACAAGTCCTGCTGTAGCTCTCACTCTGCATGATTGAAATTGGAGCGAGACATTGCAAATCTAGTGTAGATTGTCTTGAAACCTCTTTTACAATTGCACCACAATTCTAAGGACCACAATATATCAATCTTAACCTCCTCATTATATCTCCACCTATCCAACTGAAACATTCTCTATTAAATTTCTGCTTCCTCTAATAATTTTTTTACTGTGGTCAAAATATCCCTTAAGCCTGACTTTGAAAAACAAAGGTTGCTTTCTGAGCAACATGTTCATTGTTATTCACCTGCTCTTTTCTGTTGGCTCTATGTAGATTAAAGGATAGGTGGATAGGCAAAAATCTCTTAATTTGCTTTCTGTTAGCCAAGTTTTAGCTTTATTCCTTAATTCTACACTTACAGGGATTTGGAGAACTACCAAAATAGTCTCAAACAATAATCACTGATACTCTTGGCATACTTGTCTTATAGAAAGCTCCTTATTTTGTGAAATGCTCCCTTGTTAAGACCACACAACTATTTTGAAAGCTCAGAGGAAAGCTTAATATTAGTGTGTTGGTGCTCAATCATGCTTAGGTTAGTATTTAATTGCATCACTAGAACTTGTTAGCAGTGGTAGCAAGAGACTTTCAGACTTACACTGCATGCGAACGTTCCTTGGCTTTCCTAGGTAGGTACTGGAAAAAACATATTCTCTGATGAAACTGCATTGATTGATTGATTGATTCATCAATAAATGTCTTCTCTCACCTTTATTAGCTTCATTTTCTTTGCTTTCTCTCCTCCCTGCAACAAAAGAGCATTGTTTTACTTTGAGAATTGTTCCCCCAAAGATCTCTGCTCCTCAAAAGCTTGTGCTCTGTGTACATTTATTTCTTCATCATTATTAAGCACATCAGTCTTGTACAGTTTTCTGTAAGACCCTGGTGTTTCAACTCACTCTGTAAATAATTTAGGTAAGAACAAGCTTTTTGTTATTTTCAGTGATGCTTCATGGAATATGGACAGCACCTCAAGCATTACAATTTTAAATGCAACTACATGTATATTTTAATTATTCATCATTCAGGCAGCTCTTCCTTGGCTAATGATTTGAGTCTTGTGTACATACTATGCTTTTATTTATCTCACATTTGCCAGATTTTTATTTCTATCTGATTGACATTAGCATTACTTCTACACCAAATAGGGTGAAACCTGGAAGATTGTCAGTTTTCTTTCACAAAGGCCTCAACCATATCCAAAACCATGCCCTGGAATTGTTTGTGGAATGTTAGTTATCTGTCAAACAGGAGGAAAAGATAAAAATGGTTTCACTAAAAGGAATTAAATTTTCTCTCTGAAAGATATCTTGATAATAAATATAAGTAACAATATATTATGTATGAATGCAACTCATGACTTTGAAGCATTTCAGTATGCAAGACAAAGAATAATCTTTTTATTTTTTTTAAACACTATTTTACCATAACAACCAGACCAGTCCAGAGATATTCAGTGATTCCCCACACTGTTCCAATAAAGACAGTCAGTGTAAGTCAGAAAATGTATCCACCTTCTGATGGCTGACTCTGCTCAGCACACACTGCTGCAAACCCTTGCAGTAATACCACGAGTCTCATAACAGCTTGTTCTTGTCTCTTAAAAGTGACTATTTGGAGCTCTGCGACCATGAGAATTTTAATTATTTATTCATTTTTTTAATACTTGCAGTTGCATTTTTAAAAATTATTCATAAGACAACCTTGCTGCTTCATCTGTACTTTCAAAATTTTTCAGTTGGTAAGAATGGGACATGGTAGCTTTCTGTATTCATTTTCCTTCACATAAAAAAAAAATGAAGTGCTGGCTGATCTGTGTGTCTTCAAACCAAAGGATGGGATTGAGGGGGGATTGGTTTTTTTGTGTTACCTGTTGCTAAACACCTTGGAATAATTCTTCCTTATTTAAATACTGCACCCTATCAATTGAGTAAGAATTAATCCATAAACTTCTAGAAACTACCTTAAGAAAATATACTAATGGTTCGGGCTCTAATTTGGTAGTTGCCATACATCTTTTTGAGCTTTTTCATATTTCTTTTTTATCTTTCTAGTTTATATTCCTTCCTTCAGCTGTTGCATTACAGCAATCTTATAATTTTTAATTTTCCAAAGAGAAGAATTCTCCAAATTCCTGACAGAAAACACTTCTCAGTTACTGTCTTTTTAAGGGGTTTTTCTTGACAGGATGATAAATATCTTCACAATATATTTTTTATTCAAGTTTATCATAGTTTCAGCATATTCAACATTAACATAACATTAACAATAACAACATTAATTTACACATTGGGAGAGCAGAGATGTTGAATATTTATACACACTTCTGCTACAGTATCCTTAATTACACAGTAATGCAACCACATTTTCAGCCTGAGTAAATGTAATTGCTTCCAATTCCTCGCGTGTTCACAAGGTCTATTTATTCAGCTAATAAAAGTGAGGAAATGCAGAATACCGATATGCCGGTGATAAACATAGTGTGTGTTTGTGAGTGTGGAGTCTGAGAACCGCTCTCGATGATCCGCACACACGCGTGGTCTCTGGGAACGCCACAGAAGATTTAACAAGAACCAAGAACCGATGGCTTCAGCCTGCAAAGCACGATCCTGCAGCGTTTTTTTCTTTCCCAGGTCAGCCTGCTTTACCCTCGGTGTCCCTGCGGTGGCACAGGCAGGACCAGAGGGGACAGGCAGGACAGGAGGACAGAAACTGGAGCCGCGCCAGGGGAGATTGAGGTTGGACACGAGGAAGAATTCACTGTAAGGGTGACCAGCCATTGGAATGGGCTGCCCAGGGATGCCGTAAGGTAGCGGACCCTGGAAGTGTTTAAGAAAGACTGGAGGTGGCACTGAGTGTCGTGGTCTGACAGACATGGTGGTGTTCGGCCACAGGCTGGACTCGACGAGCAGGGAGCTCTTTCCCAACCTGATTGATGCTGTGACTCTGTGAGCACTCACTTGTAGGGCTCGGCTTTCCACGTATTTTCTGAGCGTTCTCAGCCCGTGCCCCAGCTGCACACCAACCTCACGGGAATTCCCGGCTCCGCACGGGCGTTCCCTCAGGGAGTGGCGGGGCGGGGCACGCACCGCCCCCTCACGGCCCCCTAGCCCCGCCCCTTCTCCCTCTCGCCTCCCATTGGCTCCTCCGCGCCCGCTCTCCGCCAATCCCCGGCCGCACAGCCGAGCTCATCTCCTTCCCCTGCCCGCGCCCGCGCCCGCCGGCGCGCCGCGAGGCGGGGCCGTTAACCCCACCCCCCCGCATTAGCCCCGCCCCTCACGGACGGACCGGGTGGTGATTGGCCGGCGCTGGCGGGGCGGGGCTGGCGGGGGCGGGGCCGGGCCAGGGCCATGGCCGCTCCGGGGGCAGCGCGGCCCCGCAAGGTGTGTGAGGGCCGGGGGGAACGGGCGGGGCTCGATCCTCGCTCGGGGCCTCCTCGCCGGAGCCCGGGTGTGCTCCGAGGGGCTGAGGGGGCGTTGGGGAACCACCCTCGCCGTCCGCGTAACGACTCCTGCGCGAGGTCGGGCCTTCCGAGGCCGAGCCCGGCGTGCCCCGCAGTCAGGTGGCTGAGGCGGTGATCCTGAGGTGCTGTGTGCGGTTCTGGGCCTGTCTCTCTACCCGAGAGATCTGGAGCTCCTAGAACGGCTCCGGCGGAAGGCAGCGAGCATCAGTAGGGTCTGGAGCATCTCCCTTAGGAGGAAAGGCTGAAGGGGGTGTGGGTGTTCGGCCTCGAGAGGAGATGACCGAGAGCGGACCGTACTAATGCGTATGAATAGCTAAAGGGGTGTCGGAGCGTGGAGCCAGGCTCTGCTGGGTGGGGCCGAGCAGTAGGACATGAAGCAATGGGCAGAAACCGATGCACAGGGGGTTCCACCTGAACATGAGGAAGAACATGTTGTGCAGAGAGGGTGTGGAGTCTCCCGCACTGGAGTTATTCAGGATGTGTGCCATGTGCTCTGGGATGGCCCTGCTTGAGCCACTGTGGTCCCTTCCAGCAGCCTCACCCATGCTGTGATTCTGTGACTGTG
>CM031863.1:9206561-9282291 GCA_018697195.1 Certhia americana
CTGTGTTTCTGTGACTGTGATTCTGTGACTGTGTTTCTGTGCTGTGTGCTCTGGCTGTAGATGATTCTTGAAGTCTCCACAGTTCAGGTCTGTTTATCAAGCATGGTTTATACTCGAAACCCATATGTACATCAGCTCTTGGAGAGTCCTTAAGTGAGTGGCTGTATCTGTAGAATGATGTGGAAATTAACAAAGCGTCCTGCTGTCAAAGCATGTTTTGTGAAATGAAACACACAAATCTCAGGCTCTGCTGGCAGCAGTTGCCCCCTTGGCTTGAGAGCTGTAACTTCCCTTGAACTGATCCACCTCAGCAAAAGTTCTTGGAGCTGGTGGGCAATAGTAGTCTTCAAGTGTTGTGAAATACTTTGTGAAAATCAAAGTCTATTTCTGTAATCAACAGGCTCTATCTTCTGGAAGGCTGTCAGGAGCAGTTAAACTAACAAGTGGAAGAAATCAAGTTAAACTAACAAGTGGAAGAAATCAGTAAGGCCTTATTTACTAATACTGTTTTAAATTGAGTCTATGTGTGAACATTTCAAAGCCTTATACTTGTCTTATCTCACAACTGAACAAAAAATCCTTTTGTGTATATATAAAACATTTTTGAACTGAAAGATGTTAAGCAGCCCATGAACACAGAGGCACAAACTGAATAGAAATTTTGCAATAAAAATACAGATATCACTCTTCATGTTTTATTTATAAAAGAGCTTATATGAACTTATGAACTTACATAATTACTAGCTGTATGTAAGTCTGTTGAGTGGAAACTGAATTCTTCATGACATAAATTGTTATTATCAGCTTAACATGTTTGTTGCAGCCATGCAGAATTTTCAGAAAGAGAAACTTATTTTGTTTCATGATGAAATTAATTTTCTTGTGTTTGCTATTATTGAATGAAAGCAAGTTTTTTTACTTTGTTTCCTATTCAGGAGGTGTTGTAAACCGTGAATTTCACTTTTTCAGGTTTGGCTTAAGGAAAGGATGTCATTCTGATGTAGAATTTAATTCCACTGAATCTGACAATCAGGTAATTAAATGGCTCTTTAACACAGTCATCCCTGTTATCTAAGGAGAATGGGAAATTGGAATACCTTGAGTAACAGAAGAAAGCCAGATTAATTTAGATCCTAATTAATTTGCATCTGAACCTGAAATTGCTCCTGCAAGGCAAGCAAGAGTGTCTGTACTGCATCTTACAGGTAGGAGCAAATGGGCTTTGTGTGCAGCGAGTTTGGCTCTGAGAGATCTCCTCAAGGCACAGGATAGGTTTTGCAAACACAAATAAACTGTTTATTGACAAGGGCTGGCCCTCACAGAAGAGCAGCTGCCCCTGTTAGGTTTTTGTGCTGGAAGAAAAGAGTAGCATGGAGTCAGTGCTGCAGTACTGGTTTTGTGTAGTCCTGAGCCAGTTGTCTCCAAAATACAAGTAGGCTGTAAATAATTGTTTACCTGTACATGGAACTAAGAATAAAAAACATACATGTAGCTAACTTAAAATCCAACAAATGAACATGTATGCCACAGCACAATTTAGTTATTTTGCAGAATCTGTGTGTTTGCAAACTTCCATGTAATTGAAAAGTAGTACATGGGCAATGATACATTTTTTTGGTTATGAGTTGTTCTTGTCATGTGGCAGATTGGGGTACACTCACCTCTAAAACAGCATTTTGGTTTACTGAAAGAAAAGTGGTACTCATTTACTGACTGCAGTGCTCTTTGTGCAGGTTGATACTATTCATAATGGACTTGACCATTGTGCAGCTTTACTGAAGAATATCTTACAAAAGGAAGCTACAGGTTGTACCTATTGAAAACATAAGTTATATTTTTAGGTTTTGTAATTATCTCTTGATTTGTTTTGTTGGCCACTTTTTCTTTCAACTAATACTAGGAAGGGAGACTGTCCATAAACAACCTGGGAAAACAACTACCTTAAAATTTACTTCCAAGCCTTTGCTAACCAAAGGAAATACTTCCAAGAAGAAAGGGTTAAAAAGAATCATTACTCCTGCCCCTGTCCAAAACGAAAATGGTAAGTGGACTTTCTTAGGCTTGATTTATTTTTTGTTCAAGCAACATTGAATGACTTCTCAACTTAGTGAGATTCAGTAAGGCTTCAAATAATTGTTGCCACTTGTTACAGGTTGATCCTGAGTTGGATCCTCAAAAGGATATATTATTTCCTTTTAGAAATTTTAAATGTTTATTAAACAATTACTGAAACTCACAAGTGTTTGGACTTCAGGTACAAGGACAAAAGTTGAGTGTGTTTGCATGTATCAACATCATCAGGTTTCTCAGGTAGGAAGTGTGGAGCAGAATGATAATACCCTTTCGCAGTTTCTGTTGGATAGGGAAGCATTGCAGTCCTTGGTCTCAGTTTAGGATCCACAGCTAGAAACTACTCTGAAGTTCACTGTTGAGCTAGGCTTTTCTCAAAGAAGGATTTGTGGAAACAGGGAAGTGTGACTGGAAATGACAAGACCTCGAATGGTTTAGTGACCAAAGCTCTGAACAGAAAGGTAGATGGAGTACTGTCAGCTGAGTTCCTCCCAGGGGGACAATTTTATTTATTATCATTTCTGCCTTTCTGCATCCTGTTTCTTCTGTGCAATTTCTAATCTAGTAGTTGAGTGGGGCCTGTAGACAGGTGTGTAGCAGAATGCCCACTGGGATTTATAGGAAGTGAGCATGTAGCTGATAATCTTCCCAGTGCTGTAAAATTAGAGAGTTTTAATTATACTTAAGCAGAGATTTTATGATTTACATTTTAGAACTGGCCTTCTGTAGAATTAAGTCTCTACACTTCAAGGACAGCTACCTGTCCAACTGGTTTAGGTTGCTCTGTCTGGAAGAAAAAAATGGTGGATTCATTTACTGGTGAGTCAAAATCTGACTGGTATCCTGGGCCATAGGATTTTTGGTTTTGTTTTCAAGGGAGCCTGCCAGAGTCTGCCAGACAATACAATGGCCTGTATAGATCAAGAAGACAGGCAACTTCAGCTGGAGTTTTTTGATCTTTTCTTTTTCTACAGTGCCAATATCAAATAGAAAAGTTGCCTCATCTACCACACCTTCTACTGAGAAGGAACTTTCCAGTGCAGCACAGAATCAGATGGTTCAATCAATTCATGTGCCTTGCAGTGATCACTCTCCTGGGGCCTATCAGAAACTGTATGAGCATGTGCAAACTCAGATGTCTCTGATCACTGGCCAACCCCCACAGAAGAGTAATGAAATTCCTGCTGTAACTCCTTCTCCTACCTCAAACCAGGGTTAGTGTTTCAATGTGTTAATGTAGAGTTGACTGTTTAACTGCATGAGTTTTGCCCGCATTGCCCTGATGTATGAATGTTGTTTTATTTTAGGATTCCAAAATGTTACAGCTTTGAATTATCAGTTACCTGCCTCCACATCAGCATTGCCCCTGCAGCATTCAGCTAATCCCTTGTCCACTCAGTCAGTAAGTAAAAGTTTGATTCTCACTATCAATAAACATTGAATTAGCACTGCCTATTTATTTATACATTCTTGTGTTGGTTTTCCTGATAATTTTCCTTAAAAAAATAAGTAGTGATGCACAGAGAAAACACTGCTATTCAAAGCACATTTTATGTAGACACCAAAAAATTAAATTACAGGCATTTCAACTGGCTGCTTGCTTCTGCCTAGGGAGTTCTGTAATGGACAGCAAACATGAAAAGTGCAGGAAACTATTGATTACTGTTAATTGCATTCTCAGTTATGCACACTAGGATCATTGAGCAACTCCTGATATAAGAACTCATATATCATTTGAAGCTTTCCCTGCCAATGATCAAGACAATTATTTCTTCAGACATGCTGCATTATCTTAGAGCCACATGTTAAAATACCTGTATATTTCAGGGTATAGAATAGAGGTGATAGAGAATACCAGGTGCCACCTCAGGAAATACGGCAAAGGGCTTGAATCTCATATGGCTAATGATAACCTTGACTTTTAAAAATCCATCTACTTAAAATACTGAAAGGTTACAATGATGTCCTTTATATTTCTTTTCTTCCCTGTTCTGCTTGGATTCAAGAAACTGTTGAGATGTTTTCACTACAGAACAGTTGTAAAAGAACTATGGTTTAATGTTGCCAATAACATTTAAGATAAAGGCAATCTAAATCAGATTTACATTTTAAGTGCTCCTTATTATACAGGAAAATTATTCCCTTATTAATTTGTAATTGTTCTTATAATTAGCAAAGAATGAATAAGTCTACACTGAGTCAGACAAGGGTGGTACTTTTTGGGGGTTTTCTCCTGAAGATTAAGAACTCATGTTAATTTTTCATTTAATTAGAATATCTTTTATGCAGGGTGCTCCTGTAGACAGTGCCAATGAATGTGTGCCAGAGATGGCAGGACCTGTGGTTTTCTCAGTGGTTTCTGCTGCTCCTGCTGCTGCAGCACAAATACAGTCTGGAACTGCTCTTCCCAGTGTGCTCCCTTGTGCAGCTCCAGGAGCATCCACCCCTTCAGTGCCTGCATTGATCCCAACATCTTCTGCCAGAGAGATGGCCCCAAGCCAAGAGCAGCAGATAAAAGAAGCAGATTTGATGCGGTGCATACAAGCCCTGTTACAATCCCATGAAATGCTGAATGGCAGGACTGAACAGAGGGGCCATCATCACTGTCCAGCAAAACAGGGTGGCTCATGTGACACAGAGGAGGATACTTCTGAAGAGCACAGTGACGACATGGTCAGTGAGGAAGATGAATTGAATGTACTTGACATATCTCCAGTGAAAGATACAAGCTGTAAGACAAGTTATGTGAAGAAAGTTCTAAAATCTAGAACAGAAAGTCCAGAAGAAATAGCCTATAAAGTTAGGACTGTAAAGTATCTTATGGGTGAGCTCAGAGCACTGGTAACAGATCAAGGTGAGGACATTTTATTTCTGCCGTGGAGTTATTACATACAAATAACAAAAGAGCTTGATGAAAGGAGTGAGCACTTCAGTTTCTGGAAGCTGTATGTGTAGGATGATATGTGACATCTTATTGTGGTTTTTCACAATTGTGAAACCTTTGGGATTCACTCTGGATAAGCATTAAATTATTCTGTAATATTTTAATTTTATCATGACAGCAAGAGAAAGATTGTTGTTGTTGCATATGCAGAACTTGCTCCTGAGAAGGGTCCTTGTGTGGACAGATTGCAATAGCAGTTGGGAAGATGGTGGGTTGTGTTTTATTGAGGATGTAAAACATAGCTTTCATACTCAAGCTTAACAATTTTAAATAAATATAGTTAAAGATGAAGTTTTCTTGGGAGGAAAAAAACCCAGATACCATTAAATCACTTTTAAATCACTTTGCAGACTGCTTAATCACATGTAAAACATTAGTTATATTACAAATTTATAGGTTTATGGAGTTTCTTTTTCCTCTCACTTCTTGCAGGCGACTCAGAAATGCTAAGGCTGATGAGTGAAATAGAAGGCTCTGTATCATTGCTCCCAGCTGTAGTGGGAAGTACAAATATCCAAGCTGAAATAGCTCTGGCTTTGCAGCCTCTGCGGAGTGAGAATGCCCAGCTACGCAGGTGGGGAGCCCCTCTGTGAGCCTGTGCTTACTGCAGGTGCACCCAGAGCATCTCTAACTTGGCTGGTTTAAATTGCCTTTGTTAAGGCTCTTCCCTTCTTGTCTGTGCAATATTTATGAATTAGAAATTGTGCTGGTAAGGCCATATACTTTAAAAAGCAATAATTAACATATAGCATGACTTTGGTATTTTAGTAATATCAGTTACCTCGTGATGGCACCTTTGACTGGCTGGGATCAATGCATCACTCTGAAAACTGCACTATCAAGATAGTTGGCCTGCTCATATTCTTTGTGTAGTTTATTCTGAAATGCAAAAGTGTCTCTCATTTCAGGGGGTTCTCACATAACTGGATAGCATTTACTTCAGAAGATGGTTATATACCAGATATTTACCAGATACTTGGAAAGGGTCTTTTGTGTTGAAGAAGTACCAGAATATAAGAAAAATGTGTGATTAAGACTTCTTTGTATTTCTGAAATATTCCTTGACACTTAATTCTCAAAAGCAACTTCTCACCAAACTAAAGTGCATTCCTTTTGAGTGTATTCTAGTATTTCTGAAATTTTCCTTTTTCACAATTCACGTTTAGGAGACTAAGAATATTAAACCAGCAACTTAGGGAACAAGAAAGCAGTGAGAAGACATCTGGACAGAGCTGCAACTATGAATGTAAAGTACCAGTAATGTTGCTTGATAGGGGCATATTTGTTAATTTGTTTACTACAATAGATACTATTATTTTTTATTTATGTCTCTGTAGTTTCATATGTCTGTAGGTATTGTGGCCTTTAGTAATAGCTAAACTAAGTGAGTCTAATGCTGCAACTGCATTTTCATGGACTGTTGGACCTATTTAGGCTCCACATAGTAGGAGTTGGCTCTTCAGCTGCCAAGCAAGTTATTTTTCCTTATGTGCCTCTTAAAATGAAGGTGACTGATTAATAATTAAGAAGAAAGCTTAAGCTTTGTCTTGCTGCAAAAAAACCCCCAAACTTCTATCTGTAACCAAAATTTGTACTACCAAGATTATTTAATAACTTAGTTTGGTTTAGAAATTCAAGCTACCATACAAAACACTTAAAAATTTTATGTTTTTACTTTTGGTAGTGGTTTCTTTGCAGTCCTTGAATATGATGCTCCAGAGTCAATTGAAAGAATCGCAGAAAGGCCTTGATTCACTGCAGGCTAAAAATGAAGAGCTACTCAAAATAGTAGAAAGTCAGAAAGAAGAAAATAAACATCTTGCAAAAGATATTCAACATAAAGAAGAAGAATTGCTGGAAAAGAAACAGAATTATGACATTCATTCCACCAAGCTCAAGATTGGTGCGTGTTTTCAATTTGGTTATTCTTTGTTTAGAATTTTAAAAGTTAAAAGAAATAATTATATAAGTTCTTGTTGGCATTTCAGAAGTGGAGGAGGCATTAGGAACTGTGAAGAGCCTTCAGTTTAAGCTGGAAGCATCAGAGAAAGAAAATAAGATCTTGGGCATAACATTACGTCAGCGTGATGCAGAAGTTAAGAGACTGAGGGAATTAACCAGGTACTATTGGCTGAGCTTTTTCTTTTTTTTATCTCCTGACATTATTTTTCTTTTTTAAAAGTCTTTCTTCTTTCTTATTCCTTGGGTTTTTGGTTTTTTTTTCCATCCTGTGGATTATTGTAGTATCTTGGTGGTGGGAGGTCACATAAGCTAAAGCTTTTCTTTGCAGTTCGTTTTGTTACAATGCTGCTATAATTTTGTTTTAAAACAGAGTTGTCATATTCTGTGAGTTGAGTTCTGTGGTAAAGTAAAATACTATCTGCCGTAACTTATGTGAAGTCTTAACTCCTAATAGCAGATCTGCCAGTAAGAACTATTGCTATGAATTTATTATGTCTTGCTCTTTTATGCTGAAAATAGTGGCAAGCTGGGAGATATGAATAGCTTTTTGCAGATGCATAGTGGTGTGTATGTACAATTGCTTTGGATATGTTGTGCAGAAGAAACAAAAGTGTTGTCTGTCTTGTTTGTAGTTATGACTGATTGGAACAGTAGAATATTTTGAATAGACATTTCAAATTCTTTGGTAGAATTTTAGACACTTCTATGACTGCTGACCACCAGGTGGTGGTAGAATGATGTCACGTTATGAATGTGTGTATACGCTAGAGATATAAGCATCTGAACATTCATCTCTTTTGATAGACAGAGCACTAAGTTAGAAGAATTATTTCTCTTATTTTTTTTTTATTTAGATGCAATGGGAAGAATAATTTAGAAAACTTTTCTTAGTGATTTTGGTAACTGTTTCTATCTGCTTTGTAACAGTTTCTTGGTGTCGATTTATTTCATCTTGTGCTGCTCAAAGCAGGTACACCAGGAATAATCTGGAGATTCATTGGGTTGTGCTATTTTTGTTATTTCTGAGCCACAGTGAACTGAAGAAGAATTCACAAAACTTGGAATTGGTTCACATTTGTACTGCATTTTATAACAATATCTAGAAAGTGTGTTGCAATTTTGTCACAGCCTAATGGATCTGTTGTTTTGTTTCTATAGAAAAGTTTTTAACTATTTTTTTTTTTTTGGTGACTGATTTTGAATCTGTTTGGTTGATTACCCTAACAGAACCTTGCAGGGCAGCATGGCCAAGCTGCTGTCTGACCTCACAGGGGACAATGTTAGACCCAAACCTGAAAAAGCTCTCACAAAGTCTCTTTTGGAAGACCATGAAAAGCAGATGCAACCTGAGCTGTTTCCTGGGAGTACTTCAGTAATGACTTACCTTAAAACATTAGAAATGGATCATATTTTGATAGATAAGGATCTTCAATTCTCAAATAAAATTGGAGAAGTAGAAAAGCAAAATCTGTCTTATGAAAAGTTTCCTGCTGAAGGAAGTAAAATTAACAGTACATTCACAGAAGAACAAACATCAGCTCCCAGAGGACCACCAAATCCACTGAGGCAAGATGCAGAAACAGGGAGTGATTCTGGGACTTTACTAGATGACCAAACTAAGTTGGATGAGACAATTTATATTCCACTGACTAGCAGTGCCCCTAAAAAACAGCAGCCAGTCTCTGGAAGAAGTGGTGTGCTACCCCGAAGCAGAGGCTCTTGTCAGAGCCTGGATTGCCACTGTGAGCTCCCAAGCTCTGTGCAGCAGTATGGATGTGAGGATCCAACTCTACAGGATAAATTTAATGCTGGGTACAGTGTGAAAAAGACTGTGGAAAACATGCTTGAAGTTACAGGGGATAAAGCAATGCCAGAAGGAGACAACGTCCAAGTGAGACCAAGAGGCATTCCAAGAGGGGCTACAAAAGATTTCATGGATAAACCAGACCAGCCTCAGCCTGGTACATACCCTCATGCATCGATGCCATTTCCAACAGGGATTTCCCAGAAAACAGGCAGGAAAGAAGCTGATTTTAGTTGCATTTCATTTGATGGTTTCTCAGGGAGGTCTGACTGGAGTGCATCTTCTTTCTCAACATTTACTTCACGAGATGAAGAGGACTTTAAAAATAGCTTAGCAGCCTTGGATGCCAACATAGCCAGGTTACAAAGGACCCTGCAAAGTAACCTTAGGAAACAATGAGAAAGCAAAATGAGCTGCAGCTATTTGGATAAATTCAGTTTTTCTGAAGTATGTGAAGTATGGTACTGATACGTATATTTGTATGTAACAACTTGTTCCTAGCTGTCTCAATTATGGATAGAATTTGTTCCTCATTATGCTGTGGTGCTGTTCCCCTTGATATGTACAACTTGAAATAACTGGCTTTTTATATGAAATAGAAATGGCTTTTTTAAATTATGACTTAGTTTTATATTCTTTACTTGCAAAATTAAATGTGCTTGTTTACTTGTGAGTTTTTTTCTTCTCCAAAGAGCTATTGTAAGGTGTACATGAGCAAGAAGTTCCACAGGTAGATGCCAGGGAAGAGCTAGTTGCAGAGCAGTTCTGCAGGAATGCTGAAAGTTGCAGTTGCTAAACCAGGATCATGTTATTCCAAAAGTAAAGACAGCCATCAATATGGAGTTTTTTGTGTATGATATATCCTATGAAATATATGAAGCAATCCTTTTTCACTCCCCACTGATAAAATTATTTTCTCTTTGGAGCATTGTACTTGAAGGAAGAGGTTGATGAAGTGGAGAGTCCAGACAAGGTCAAGGAAAGGATCATCAAAGTTCCATTGCTTTCTACAGCTCTGTATAGGGCATGCTTTTTACAAATGCTTTTTATCTAAAGTAAAAGGGATTGTAGTACCAGTGGATAAACACTGAACAGAAAGGTGCTGAAGAACAGAAGCAGCAGAGCTGACACAAAGGAGACAAATGAGGCTTTAGCTGAAAGCTGGCAAACCAGTACAGTTAGGAAAGCACCAGAATATACAGCCTGAGGAAGGCATGGAAATTCTACAGTTGTTGAGGTGTCAAACATCTCTTGGACATTAATCTCTTGGACTGAATCACCCAAACTGGCTGTCACAGGAATGGAAGTGGAGCAGGGAATGATTCCAGTCTGTTGTTCTCCCTGACAGGCCTTCCACATGCACAATGTAAGTGTTTAAGTTAAGGTAGAGGAAGGTACCATTGCTACCATTCAGTGCCTCTTATGCCTCTTACCCTCAGCAGTGCTTCAGAGGTTTTTCAGTTTTTCAGGCAAAATACCTTTGGAAAAGGAGCAGAAATATAAAGACCTGAGTTTAAGACTGCTTTTTCTGCAGAATTGCCTGTTATTTTTTCCTAGAAAACATTGTTGTCCTTCCTGGCACTCTTCTCTTGTACATTTCCATGTAGGAGAAAAGTTTGTGTGGTTTGTGTGGATACATTTTAAAGTTAGGACGCTGTCCATGCATTGTGCTGGGCAGCAGCTCTCTGATTATTTTAGTTACTGGTAACTGAGTCATAGAAAGGTATGAAGAGAACACACACTACAGAAGATGCCAACTGGCACTCCTGCTTTGAAAAAGGAAAGTTAGACTAAATAGTGACTTCAGTCATTTAGAATGCTTTTAAGGCTTGGCCTGGATTTCTCAGTATTCTCCACTCATCGTGCTCAGATTAAAAAAAAAAAGTTGATGATATGAAAGTGAACAGGTTTTAATTAAGTATTTACAAGCAGTTACAGTGTAGAAGCTAAGCAAGATTTAAACAATTATTATAATGTGGGTTAAAGACAAGCTACAATAAATTCTAATCTTTAGAACTTGCAAGAAACCTGAAAAAAGATGGGACGAATATTCACTAGTAGACAACTCATTCAATTTTCTCCTTGCAGCCAAGACTTTCTCCATTAGAATTACTAGATTTCCCATATATGAGCATTAAAAGACTTTCTTAGAAGGGAAAGAAACATTTCCTTTGTTTGATCAGATAGACAGGCTAAGGCAAAAAAAAAAAGAAAAAAAACCCAAACAAAACAAGTCATAGGTTTAGTCATGTCAATGGCCCCCAAATAGTGTAGATGATTATTCAAGTTTGGTCAAGCTAGGACAGGTCTGCACACCTGTCCAGAATAGCACCAGAATTTACCAGAAGAGATGAAAATGTCAAGTCAGCTTTGGGAGATTCAAGTTTGTATGACAGATAATTCAATTCAAACACAGATTTAGCTCTAAATCATCCTAGGTAGATCGGACTACCCACATTAATTACCTGTTTCCAGTTAAGCTCAGGCAGGCCATCTCAAGTGGTTCTTCAAGATTAAAGCAAATAGCATTAGAGATAGTAGCTGTCTTCCTGAAAATTCATGGAATTTCTTCCATAATTTCCTTACACAACAAAGACCTTCAGTTTGTTCTCCTTCAGCCAGCTCTAGGGCTATTCTGGAGTGTTCAGTTACATGAGTCAGAGCTTTTCCCTGCAGAGCCTTAGGTACAGAGGAGTCAAGTAGGAGATGAGATCTTATTGCTGAGCTCACTTTAACCTCTGCTTTAAGGTGATATCAAGAGTCACTGCCATGTTCATGACTGTTCTTGCAATTTGAGCTGTAACCAGACAGGAGCCTGAAGACAACAATTTTCCCCCAGCCTTTGATTCATATTGAAGTTGATCAGGTCTCTCTTCAGCATAAGCACAGTGTGAGTTTGTTTTTTCTGAGGGATCTTTTTGGTAGAGAATAAAATAGTTTCTTTTGTCCCCAGATTTCTCCTAATCTGTGAAAATGGATTGTTTCTGTGTTCTTTAACTGTCTTGGGAAGCGTATTCACTACAGCTTTTTGAGTTTTACTGCAGTGAGGTAAGGGAAAGGTACCTCTCTGTAAGCAGTCCACACTGCTTTCCCTCTCAAGGCTTGGTGGAAATGCCACAGTTACACGGGGACTTTTTCAGGGATGAAATCATATGTGAGCAAGATGTGTCAACCATGAAATTCGGATATACACAGATCCTGTGATCATACCTAAATGCATTATCAGTGAATGGTTTCACTTCAGATTTTTGAAAATCAAACACCAAGCTGGACTGAAAACCCAATGCTTTCACAGACATCTGTTTGTCAGGGCACAGAATGGAGGGAATGTTATCCAAAGGTTTCCAGTTGTACTCCTGGTCCCACCCAAGACTGGACTCACAGTGCACAGACTTGTAATAATCCCCAGTCATGAAGTGACACCAGTGGTATTGCAAGTTCAGAGGCAGGGGCACATGCTGAAAATCTTCTTTTTGCATTCATGGGAATATCCATTCCTGAAGTTTTTACACTCTGTTCCAAAGACAGTGTAAAATCGGTACTTCACTGACTGCAAGAAGAGCAGCTTAAACAGCTCAAAGTGTTGTGGCCATCTGTGTTACAGCTAACAATATGTGGTTTATAGGATCTTTAGGCATCTGAATGCCTGAAGACTACTAAGAAGTATTATTTCTTTTAAGACTCCTGGTTTTGTCCAAGCCCAAGATGATTTGTGCCTATTTCTCTGCTGCAATCATAAAGCCAAAACATATATTTTCTTACTGCCCCCTCCCAGATTCTATTCTGTATTTAGAAGCTAGCAGTGATGGTTTTGGACTTGCAATTATGATATTAAGCTAAGTGTAAAATATTTTTCTTGGCATAATCTAGAATATAAATAGCTTTAACATCAGTTTCGGGTTCTCTTTATTCCCTGGGGAATGCCAGTTCTCTTCCATAGTTAGTCTCAGTAGTAAGATAATCCCAACATCACCCTTGCTCCAGCACCCCATTTCCAAGAAACACAAGCAAACCAAGGCCAAGTACTCTGCTCTACTCCCCAAGGCTTCAGACAGGCAACAGTGGGAAGATGTTCCCATATATTCCCTGAACCTTCATGCCTCCTCCCTCCCAGTCTGCAGAGATGCAGCAGTTCACCATGACACTCAGCTCTCTCCAGCATAAGTGTTGTCACCAACCAAAGTTTCATTTTCACTCAAAGAATTTTCAGCGTGGCATTTCTATGTCCCACACAGGCCCCTGGGAACAGAGATTCAAGAACATGATATTCAAGGACTACTAATTTTCACCTTTCCTCTGTAACACCAAACACATGGGAATGTTGACCTCTTACCTTGTCCATCTTTTAAACCATGACCCTCTGTGTGAGAAAGCAATGGAGCTACCCTGTAAGCACTGAAGCAAGAGTTTAAGTGACTATTTTAATAGCAGTCATTGAGGAACAACAGGCTCAGATCAGACTCAGGTGTTTTTTCCAAAGCACTCACTATTTTTATTTTAAAAACACTATCCATCATCAATCCAATTTGTTCAGGGTAACATACACTGAGCAAATATAGGCCTGTTCAAGCTCCCTACTTCTTCCCAGGAGCATTCCTGAGCAGTGGCCTGCAATCACTGCTGTGCTGTTAGGAAGCCCCTGAGAGTCACTAACAACCTTCCCTCTGCAAGTGGTAATCACTCTTGCAATCGCAATGTCGTCTGAGATAACAGTGAGCAGTGTGTGTACAGACTTTGGAGTCACAACCCCTCCCATTTATATCCTGTCTTGGGTGAACACACATCAAACACTCCTTCACGTGCCATCGCTCTCTTTACTCCACTTTTGCCACCATAATCCAGCTCTAATCCTTACAAAAGGGTTAAGAGCATCTCCTGGGATATCACTGCTCCAAGAGCCAGGTTCAGAGCACAGTCACTGCAGCAGAGCTCTTTCCCAGCAGCTGGCTCTGGAAACAAGAGCAGGAATCATCACCACAAACCCACGGAGAAGACTCAGACACTTCGTTCCTGCAGGCCGCCTCAGTCTGTGTACGGCAGAGCTGCTATTGTTGGTGCTCCTTAGAAATATTCCAGGGAGTGTGTCATTGTTTATGCTCAGATTCTTTTATCAACGCTTAATTAACTGCAGTTACAACACATGTTCACCATTAATCTTTTAAATTACTGAGATGTTTGCTGAATCTATTCTGATGGCCTTCTTGGAAACTTCCACCAAGGGTTCCAAAAGTAGTAGTCCTGTATCTGCAGTACTTAGCCCCTTCTTGCTTAAGGGTCTTCAGGCATGATCTTGGGTGATATCTTCATTTCATGTCCATGACAGTATAAAAGGGGCTATTTCTAAAAGTTATCTGAAGCTGATTTTCTTCCTTTGTAAACAGCTCTGGGCATTACTAAACCACTGTTTTACTCGGCTATAACAAAAGCTGTTGTCATCCAGCCATACTGCAGAAAGTGGTCGCTTTGGATTTGGCCACATCTTCCAAATACACTGTTTCGTCAGTCATTTCATCCCACAGAAGCCACAATTAGAAACATTTTGCTCCTAAATTCCAGAAACAACTTCTAAAAGCCTAGAAATTTTCCCCCAGTTGGCTCCTTCAGCTAGATCCCCTCTGCTGAAGTAACTGAGCAGCAGCTTCTTCACCTTTTAAACAGGAACACACGAAATGCACCCAAAGTCTGGTTTCCCTTTTACAGAGACCTGGGAGGACTCAAAGGAAAGTAATTTTAGAGTGCCTGGGGGGTTTTTTTAAGAATTATTCAGGGCTCCAAAAATTAGCAAAAGAACCGTTCTCCTTTTGAAGTTTACTTTACAGGCTTGCGACAAGATTCATTACTTGAGTCACAAGGCTTGTAATTGATCATTCTCAGCCTGTGCTCAGACAGCCTGGCGATGTAGTATGCCAAGTCACCAGGGATTTAATGTTTGTGGGTTTGCAGGGTTTTAAAGAAGTTATTCTGGCAGTTTCAGGGGACATTAACTAGTCTTGTTGTTCCCATCCACTTCTTGTGAGTATTGACAATTGAATCAAGGTTACAATTAATGTGTTCCTTCTGTGCATTATTACCCTGAATAAACTGACAGACTGTGCTTTTTTCCTCTGGAGCAGTTTTGCATTTCTTGGTCTAATCATTGTGGCTTTATGCTTATATATTAAAGCCTCTCCCTTTCCTTCCTGCCATACTTCTCTCCTTGCAAATACCACATTGTGTGTATTTGAGTCTGCTCCCATCTTCCTTCCAGTGCAACACTTACTAGGATAAGACTCTTCCTTGGTTATTCTCTGGAGAAAACAAATTCTTACCATAATGGAATCTGAATGTCTGTGGGTAGTTCATTATAAATCATAGCTCTAACTTCCAGGGACCCTCCAAGCCAAGTTCCCCAAAGAATGCTTGTAAAAGTCTGTGTGCTTGTAATCAGTCTAAGTATCTCAGCTCTGAGCCTGTGAAGGAACTCTGCATCTCAGTTTTAGGATCAGGACCTGTATTTGTTAGATTATTCAGTCCTATCACTATGTAACAGAGAAGCTAATAGCTGACAGGATGTGTTAGCTAAGCTTGCTAATTCTAGTCTTCCTATTCCATCCATAATTTATAATAAATTGGTATATGCTCATATAAATTGCAGTATTCTTCGGTCCCAGTGTGTTCCCATTTTCTAATTAGGCTGAGTAAGGAATTGCTGTTAAACTTCTTGCTAAACTGCAGTTTTCATCAGGGTTTTTTGTAAGCCCTTTTGCCATATGTGACTATATTGTTTGTGTGGCAGTGGAATTTGTCAGTAATCTCCTACCTGATCCTTGAATGTACCAAACACATTTGGGGGAAATCATGCTTATGACCTATTTATTTTCCTTGCAAATAGCTTCTATGTTTTAGTGAAAGCTTAAAAGAAACCCTAGATATCTGTAGAAGGAGGAAGTAGTGACTGTGATAGCCCTGATCTCTCAGGAAATATTTCCATGGAAATTCAGCTGGAGCTATTCTGGCCTTTCTCCTTCACCACTGAGCTGTAATGCTGGACCTGCTGCTAGCATCATTACACTGGATGTGCAGTTCTCCTGAAGAGCTCAGAGCACTGTGAAGTCTGTAACTTTTGTGAGACATACATACAGCAAAAACTTGCTTTGTTATATGATTTTGTAGGTTGCCTGGTTAATTCTGATCATCTGGAGTCATTTAAGTGCAAATGAGTGCTCTAAAGGTGCAAGGCAAAATAGTGGTGCCCATCTTGTTAGACAGACATATCTAGGAATATCATTGCTTCCTTCGTTTCTCAAGGAAGGGGCTTGGGCCCAATTTATTACAGTGACAATGAATGGCAGTGAAAGTCAGACTGGGACTAAAACAGATGTGAGGGAGAAAGAAAGAGAAAGGGAGGGAGAGAGATGGAGAGAATCAGAGGAAATGGGGAGAAAATCTCTTTTGTAGATAAAAGAGGAAAAAACATGCACGATCGACAGCAGCAGCAGGCCGGTGACATTGTCCATCATTCCACTTCCAGGATGATTGAGTCACTGATTGATGATTGGGGAACACCTGAAGGCCGCCTTCACAGTTAGGTGTCCTCATAATTTATATTCTATCGCTTCTGGGCTTCTCCTCTCCACTTTTATTTCCAGAAATGAGTTGCTAGAATGCCTTTGTATTCAGTTTAAGCATGCCTGGACCTACAAATGATTCCAGTTAGCTCTAGCAGGCACAAGGTATGTTGTTTCTTTGGAGACATCAACTCTAATTAAAACAGTAGTGCAGTTATAATGCCCTTGGGTGTCTCCAATCCAAGGCATATTTGGGAAAATGGGAGATGGTATAATTTCTCATCAAAGTATAAAGGTCATTTTGGGGACTAGTTGCATCACCTCCAGTTTGCTCAGTTGTAAATAAATTTCCTTGAAGTTTCAGTTGGTATTTCATAGTTCAAAACTGGCAGTCAAACACTTGACATCCTTTGATACAATACACAATTTCACAATCCCACTGTCCCTTCCTCATTACTCTCTCTAGACTGCACACATGCATAGCCACATTAAAAGCAGATGATGTTACATGCATTAAAATGCTAACATTTGCTATTCAGCTTTATTGAAGCCAAATTAATTCTGGACAAAGCTGATTCCTCAAAGATTATGTGTACAGAAGAAAGAGGGTTTCCAACAGCCATTGTCCATCCAAAAGCCACAGGTAGAGGTGTGTTAACAACAGTCAATCTGTTCATACTTAGGCTTTTTTCAAACTATAAGGAAAACATATAATTTTTTTTGCTAAGGATTTGCTTTTAGATCTCTTTTATTAATTGTTATCAACCTATCATTACATTTACCTTAATGAGATTACCTTATAGCTATAGTTCCATGAATAACTTGTTCATTCATGGGTTCAGTTCTTTAGAAATACAGCAAATTATTTGAAATGTTCTTGGAAAAGAAGTCTTTTGCACTAGAAAAACTGTTAGATCTTTAATTACAAGTTTTATTGCAAATCATTTAGCAATTGAATGCCTCTACTGATGAATAGGAGTCTGATCTGAGTCTCAGACTCTAGCTCATTCTCTTAATTAATTACGGCAATTTTTCTGTGCAGTCAACATAATATTTCTATTGTTATGAGGCTAAAAGACTTTAAACTAGATTCTGTTTTAGAAGATGAGGGGTATGTATAGAGAAAAAATCCTGAAAGTCTAGTACAAATAGGCAAAGAATATGTGTAATTAATTATTATTAGAACCACTATTTAAAAGCAGGGAGGCTGAGATCCACAAAGCTGACAAAATCAGATCACATTGTAAGACTGTGGTAAAGAAATTAAAATGTTTCTTGAGCACCATAGCTGTGGTGAAAACATTTCCCTTTGATGTGACTAAGCTGCCTCTAATTTCCCATCTCCAGCTCACATGAGAGACACGTTTCTGTTCCTAATGAACCCGCACTCCGGGATAAAAGCAGCATGTGCAACGTGCAAACACGTCAAACAGCTCCAGTCAAAAGTCAGACTCTGGCAGGAAAACATAAAGGCTGAGGGGTTTTCTGTAATTTATTTCAGGGGTGGATTCTGGAGTCCTTTTTTGGTTGTTTGTAACCCCAGCCTCCTGGATTTTTAGGAAGTAATGAATGCAGTATTCCAACTGAAGTGGGCATGGTTTCCAACTTAAATGTATGCAGAGAAAGCCAGCTGGTAGGAAGCCTCTCCTTAAAGGGGTAAAATTGCAACTGACTTTTTTTAATGTGAATGAAAGCATTGGGAATTGGAATGTCTGGAGACCAACACTTTCTACTCACATGTGGAAACATCTGTTCCTCTTCTATGCTTCTCACCCTGATCTGGAAAGTGTAGATTTTTTGGAAAGGTCAATAAGGTTGTTCTTTCTGCTGAACCCCTCATCACTTCTGAGGTGGCCCATGAAGGTGCTGAATCAACACCACTGGAGAGATAAGTCTGAGAAATAATCTGTTTTAAGAATAATGAAAATGTACCTGCAATAATTCTAGATCTTAAAAAACTACCTCCCACTCATAAAATTATCAAGGGATCTTTTGAGACACACTTTTTGTGTACAAGTAGGAGTTAATGAGTGTGTGAGGAGCACTGACTCTCATCTCTTGCAGCAAGCAAACTGATAAACAGCCAGATATTACCATTATTCATCTGGATCTCACTTTTCAGGCCTTGACTTTCTTTTTCTTTAAGGTAGACATTTTGCAATACTCCAATAGAAACATCCATTCTGATGAAATTACACCAAAGATCTAGGGATGTAAGCAAGCTGTGGTTTCTATGTGTTTGAAAATGGGGGAAAAGTTTGAAAATTTTGCTGGAATAATCTGCTGGCTATGATATTTTTGTTCTGTGCTGCTCCACTCCTTTGTTCTGCAGTTCACCAAAAACATATTTAGCCTTTTGAGCTGTCACAGCCATCAATCTTCAAATATTTCAAGCTCATTCAAAGGAACTGTTTTTGAAAATAATAATCAGAGTTGACATCTGAATTGCAATGACATTTTAGTCTGTTTTGGAGATTAGAGAGGCAAACTAGGCACCTTTTTCCAGATTAAGGCTTGTAAAGATCTTCGTCCTCTGCTCAATGACTAAATATTGCCTTCATGCTTAAGACAGTGGCACACATGTGTATAGTTATACATGTACACATATAGAGGAAAAAAAAATCCTACAGCCACAACATAATTTTTTAAAGACTCTGATATTTTATTAATCCTTATGGTGGAATAACAGAGCATTAGTCACAGTTTTCTGTATCCAAAGCACTTCCAGAAACAAAATCCACAAAGTGCAGACTTTCAGCAGAGCTGAGTCCTGGCAGGGATCTCTACACTGCATGTCTTAATGAATGCCAGGTACAAAATACATACCCACAGCTGCTGTCCTTCCCAGCTAGCAGCTTGTGCTGGAGCAGCATCAAAGCTGGCTGCAGGCGTAGCAAATGTATGCACCTGCACTGAGTAATTACTGAGCCTAATGCCAGTATGGATTAGCTTCAGTGCTCTTGTGAAAAAAGTATGGATTAACTCACAGCATTCAGCTTATTACAGCTGTCTTACTGCACATCCAGTTTTTATGGGCACTTAGAAAGCAATATCCATCTACGTTCTCTTTTGATTTCTGATGATGGAGTCCTTCAGCTGTGACATTGGAGTGTACTTCAAAGCTACCCCTTTGTCTGCTTTTCTCTCTCTATTTTTTTTTTCCATTTCAAATTCAGCATTAATTTGTAGCTTACTGCTCATGTCCTGCCACCACATGTACACCTAATATCTATTTCCAACATTTATATATAATTTACTTTTTTAATGTCTTCGTAGAAATTTCTTCCTCATCATCTAGAACCAGTGGGAAGACTGGATATCCATAAAAAACAGTTTAGAGATCACTTCTAAAAATCAAAATGCCTTTGACAACTAGTGCTGTCTTCAGTGGGGACTCATCTAATGAGAGCTCCATTTAGACACTCCTTGACTTTTGATCAGTATTTTCCTCTTCTGGAATAAACCTGGAAACATAGAAATGAACAGCTGCTACTTCTGTAACCATTCTCTTGAGCTGTCCCCGAAATCACATAAGATTATTCTTATTGTCAACTTGCAATTTCTTTTCTGTGAAAATGTAATAAAGATAAAAATAAATTTCAACTCTAATGCCCTGTCTGTCCTGTGTATGCCTGTTTTGTCTAGACTGTGAGCAATGAGAACCAGACACCATCTGAAATGTTAATTTACTTTATTAAGGAAATGAGACTTACATGATCCTGGTATCTGTCTGTGTCCCTTTAATAGCTTTTGAACTCATTGCCTGATTTTGAGCTAATGTGACAGAAGGAGGGGAACAAGATAATTGACCTGCTACAAGTTTCAAGAAAATTAGAAGTTGTATAGAAGAAAGCGAGCTGTAAATGCCCTGAAAGTCTGCTTCAAGATTGCTCATGTAAGCTGAGATTATTCATACAGTAAATACCTGTTACAAATTTCCCCTCTGCAGGAAAAAAAACCCTCAAAACCCAAACACCTAGAATCTAAAATTGTAGTTGATCAAGAAATACGAATGAACATCAACTGAAGCTTGAGTTAGGCTGGTGCCCAGGGAATTATTCTGATTATCTGTCAAAAAGCAGCACCACATCTTGTGATGCACAGGAGGAACTGTCACTAGAGTGAGAAAGGGATCAGATTTTCCTGATCTTGGGCTGGGAATCAGGGGCTGGGGCTGGCAGCCTGTAGAGCTGGCATTGCTTGGGACCGACAGTAAGCTGCATCAAAGCTGTGTAAAAACAGTTTTCTGTAAGTGTACTTGTTTGGATTTGGCTGCCAAAATATTTAGGGACTGCAAGGGCATAAGGCAGCCCATGACAAAGTAGTTCTTTGAGTAACTGGTGTAAGAGTGTAATTGGTAATAAGAAACTGCCTGTGGAACTGTAATTCATACAGACACTGTGATAGAAGAGCTGTGTTGTGAGTGAGTACAAGCAGACACAGTGTATTTTACACTGAGCACGTGGGATAAGACCAGGAAGAAGAACAGATAAAGTGGGGAGAAAAAGGAGTTGCACCTCTTTTCAGTACTATGTGTGTCTCTGGGCTGGTACTCATTTTTGTGCTCAACCATTTTTAATCCAGAAAATTCAGGGACACTCTGAAGTTATCCTGTGCTTGGCTCAAGGGTGAACATGAGACAGAGTCAGCTGCTTTCCATCTATTTGCCTTCTCCTCGGGGAGTTCTGTTCCTCCCTAGCAGAAAGGGAGCCCTTGCTTTGGAGATGGAGGAGAAGGTCTAGGAATGAAAATTGGGCTGTATATATGCTGATGGTGTTGTGCCAGCCTCACTAGGTGTAGTTGCTGCTTTGGAAGTGGTCTAGAGGGGGGATGATTTTATTTAGAGTACAGTTAATTAATTTTCTCTCCATAATGGAAACTGCTCATTTGAATGCTGCCCTACATCCTCTTCTCCAAAGCACCTGGTGGATGCAACACCCCACACGGAACCAAGCACCTGGTCTGTAACCAGGTGCTGTATTCCATCAGGCATAAGAGGGCACTGGTAAATTGGGTCTCCTCTTCTCTACGACAGGTTGCCTGAAGGAATATGAAAGAGTTTATCCTATCTCCATGCCTGGGAGCTATGGCAAACAATTAAACTTTTTTAAGTTGCACTTTAGACCTGTCTCCTCTGGTGCTGTAAGATGCCAGCAGCAGGGGGGTGTATTCATTGTGTAAGTAAAACTAATAAGACACAACCACTGTAATTTACCCACTACTTTGCAATCACATAAAAGGAACAAGAACTTGCCTCATTTAGTTCTCATCCTGCACCCAAATTCTAGGCATCCTTTAAGCTTTCCTTGTTGAGGAGATGAAAGAGGGTATAGGGTATTTTTCTAAGAAACAAAATTTAACCTTGCACAAATTATTCCTCCGTTTTTTGGGGTCAGTTTTATTTTGTTGTTGGGGTTGGTTTTTTTTTTTTTTTTTTTTTTTTTTTTGGGGGGGGGATTTTTTTGGAGTTTTTTTCCTTTGGTTTGGGGTTTTTGTTTGTTTGTTTGTTTGTTTGTTGATTGGTTTTGGGGGTTCTGTTTGTTTGGTTTCATTTAATTTAGTTTTTCTTATAAGTGGTATTAGACAGACAGTAGCCAATATTGATTTAAAATATATTTTCTCAGCACAGGGTTGGATTATGGAACTCCCTGACACAGGGCACATTGGAGTCAGAATCCTAGCATGACCTGACAGGATCTGAATGTGTTGCTGGACACCAGCAAATGCTGAGTCTTCAAAAGGAACAGGCTTTAAGGTAGTGCTCCATGCACAAGCTTTAACAGGGGAATATTTTTTAGGAAATAGGGTTCAGCTATGTTGCACTATGAAGAAAGAGCTGGGCAGCCTGACTGACAGAGTAACTTGGCACTGGTGAGGTGATGGCTGTGAGGCTAACAAAAACTGATTTGGAACTCCCAGGCTTCTAAGGAAACTTAATAAATAAATAACTTAAAAAATAAATTTGTTTCCTACTTGGTAAAATTTCCCTTGTGCTGATGAAACTCCTTGTCATGCAAAGATCAAACAATTTCTATATTTCAAGCAAAGTGAAGCCACCAAAGAGAAGGACCAAAATGTCCTCTATTGCTTTTATATCTTACTATTACTATCCCTCATTTTAAGCACCTGAAATGATGTTTCTATCATGGCCTGTGTGCCAAAGTTCTTAAATAGTTGCTCAGTTGTCCTGTGAGCAAATGGAGGCCTTCACACTTTGTTCTGTAAGTGCTTTCTCCTCCCTGGTTCCCAGTAGGTTAAGATGTGTATGAATAAAATACACAAATGTGTAACATAAAAATGCTTTTGAGAAGGTTGTGTTTAGCAAAACAAATGGCCTGACTTGGCAGTTGGTTATTTGTTCTGCAGGAGGCCTGTGGAGCCCCACTGGGTGAGGTATTTTCACAGGTCTATAAAAGAAAATACATTGCTTTGGGGAACACCTTCTGCCCCCCTTGTGTCACAGCCTAGAAGTGGAGTGGGACTGTGAATTGCCCCTTTTATCTGGAGTCAAGGACTTCAGCTAAGTGGCCCAATCTAACTTTCTTTGGTGTCCCAAAACCTTCCTGTAGTTATTTTCTTACTTGATTTCTCCAAAAACTACATTGACACAAACTAGATTAATTCCTGACTTCTTCTGGTTGTTGGTAGAGCTGTGAATTGCATTTACTGCCTTTAAGAGTGCCTCTTCATGTGGATGATGCAGTTTATCATGTTTGAACAGGTAAATGCCATTCACTGTGTGAGGATAGGTATGGTAGGAAGGCAGATTGTAGCTTAAAGCAAATAAAGCTTCACCTTCCAGCTAAAGGAAAGGTTTTCAAGATTTTTTAAAGAAAAGCTTGAACCTGAAACAGGAAACTGGAGTTCAAAATAGAATATCAGTGGGACTATCACAGGAGAAGTCTGTAAGTTTCCAACCTGCTCGCTGGGTTGGAGAACTCAGAGTGTCTATGGTAAGTGCTTGCTCTACATGCTTTTAAATGCCATGGTGGGAGAAGTGGATTTGAAGCACATGAAATGTTCTCGGTCTTCTGTAATTCTTGGTATGTTGACAGAGTAGTTAATGAAAGGCTGCTTCAGCTGACCAGTTGGAATACAGATAGAGAATGTGCATGTGGTGAGAAGATCTGCATTCAATTACCCTCCTACCACAGACTGGCTGCAGACAAGACAATTATTCTGTGCCTCAGTTCCCTAATTCTAAAACAATGAGCTTCCTTTGTCTGACTTGTCTACGTAGAGGAGATGCTCCTTGGGGCGCTGATTGTCTCTTTAAATATTTTTTGTTTTGCCAGTTAATACAAAGCAGCTCTGACTATCTTAGAACTACTGGAATTTTCCTGCTCCTAATCAAAAGAAGTGGTTAATTAGTCACTTGCTATCTCTGGGTTTAATTTTTGTTTTCTTTATCTAATATTGAGAAAAATGGTTTTTTCTTGAATAACAGTGTTACATTTATTTTTGGAAAACTGTTTCACGTGATGTCTTTATTTCCTTTTTTTTCCCACTCCATCACAATTTAAGAATGTCAGCAATGGTGGTCCAAATTGCCATACTAAGCCACACAGACAAATTCCTAGACCAAAAAATTTTGTTCTAAACAAACACATACAACTACCACTGCAGAGCTGCTTCATTGCCAGTTATCCCTCTGTGCATAAAGTTAAATTGAAGCTTTCAGAGCAGATTTGAGATGCCAAAATGTCACTAGCCTGGTGAATTTTAATGCAGTGCATGCACGTTATTCACATTAAAAATATCACTTTGGCACAGAAGGCACTTGGGCTGACTTAAAAATGTTTGACCAGATAACAAGGAGACGTAACAGTCACTGGAAACATTTCCAGCTTGGGATATTTAATTAGACCTTATGACTGAAAATTCTTAAGATCATCAGAAGATCAACATTCCAACATATTCCTGGTTGTATTTATTAAATATTTCCTTTTTTGGTCCTAAGTGTGAATGTTTGGGAAAATGTTAATACAACCCACTTGACTTCACTGGCACATTTTACAAAAGGAGGAGGAAAAAAATGTGGAAGCCACTGAAAACTAAAGAGTTCTTGCTTTGGAGAAAAACAAAGTTCAAGCCAGTGCTACAGACTGGCTGGAACTCTTCCACAGTTTTAAAAGGAAAAGACCCTATTGAAAGGTCTTTTCACAAAAGTCCTTTGCTTCCTTCGAACAAAAGAGGAACCAAGCACACTTAGCAGTGTGTAAAACACATTTCTTTAAGAGAAGCCAACTTTATCTGCAAGTCCCAGCTAGTTAATCTGCTCAAACTCATTTTTAACTTAAAGTCTGAGAAATCTGACACCACCACAGGGACTTAAACCTTTTAGTCTAGATGGAATTTGCTGACATTAGTTCCAGCTAGGGCACCAATAAAGACAGATTGGTTTCTCTCATTAAATTTGGTAAAAATTAATGTTTTCCTCTTTCAGGGAAAAAGAAGGAAGGGGACAAGTACTCATATTCTCTCTCCCTAGATCTGTAAATTGTACTAACTCCATCGACATGGTATCTTCAAGTATGTGTGTCATAGCTGAATGATGTGCAAATACAGCTGTTTTGGAAGTGTTTGGGAAATCCTGCATTCCCCTCCTAGAGGGAAGCATTCCCCTCACTAAATTGCATATTGTCACCTACTCTGCAATATACACCTGGCTATAAATCCAGAAGCCTGGGTATATCTGGGTATACCCAGTGTAACTGGGGTTGGCTTCCAAAATATAGACAGTGAACTACTTGTGTGAAACTCCTGCTGTGGGAGGTTGGAAATTCCAAATGTGCACTGGAGCATGCTCAGGTATGTGCAGCATTTACAGGTAACTATAATATCTTCTTGCATTTTTACTGTTTGTGTATTGGTTGATAACTGAAAAGAATTTCCTGGCAAAAGCTTTTAATAACAAATGCTACATTACTCCCCCATAACTGTTGAAGTTACTTAATCTGAGCTTTGTCAAACAACAATTTTATTGCCATGAATTAGACAAACTTCAAATATGTCACTTGATTTATCGTGTTTATTTCTTGAGGGCAACAAATCTGTGTTATATAACACTATCCAGATATTGCTTCTATCACACTGTTCTTCACTTTCATTCGCAAGGGTTGGGGTATTTGCATTCTTTAGCTTTGCATTAAAAAGAGAGAAAAAAAAAAAAAAAAAAAAAAAAGAGAACAATAAAATAAGAGTACCATGCATCTCTGTAATTATGCTGTAGCCATGTAGCCATGACCAGTGCTTCTTTCTTTAGGCTAGAAATTGAGATTAGAGACTGAAGGTTGTAATAAAAGTAAATTATACTCTGTAGCTGGCTTGGTATGTATAGCAATGGGCACTAACTCCAGATGTACTGGAAGCTCTCCACTGTAGATTATTGAGAAGAATATAACTATGCTTTGGAAGAAACAGTAATAGGCATATTTGCTGAATTTTTCCAGCCTCTGATTCATCTCAAACCCTCCCTGTCAATTTGAACTTAGCTCTGCTGAAGTGAGAGCTTTAGGACAAAAAGCTGTGTCTTTCCCATGCACAGGCACTCTTCCCATTTCATGAAAAAGGACAAAGCTAACTGCACAGTGCAGAGTGGGAAGATGTTCCTTCTGTTGATTGCCTGTACAGTAAACCATAAGAAGGTTTAGGGTGGATATTAGGAAAAGGCTCCTCACCCAGAGGGTGGTTAGACACTGGAACGGGCTCCCTAGGGCAGTGGTCACAGCACCAGCCAAAGAAGTGTTTGGGCAATGCTCCCAGGCTCATGGTGTGACTCTTTCGATGTCCTGGGCATGGCCAGGAGCTGGACTTTGAAGACCTGTAGGTCTCTTTCAGCTCAGGATGTTCTGTGATCGATCTGCAGGGTCAATCAAGCTTCAGCTGGTATCTGTTTCTCTGTGTTCATTTGCACAACACAGAGTAGCCACTCCCTTTATCTACCACTTGACTTACATGAAAACCAATGGCACCCTGCTGATGGATTTCATTCAGCAGCAGTCAGAAGTAGTTACTGGTTTTGATGCTGTAATTTATGAAAGTGGAAGTTCTCTGCCACCACCTGTGGCTTTAGAAAAATGAAGATGCAGAATATTTGTAGTTCAACCAAATATTTGGTCTGCTAGTCTGAACAGACTGTTAGTTTGAAACACAAGTTGTACAATTTAGGTGCTATTAAAATCAATGAAATTGCTAGATTTTCCTTGTTTATTCATTAGCTTATGTTGTTCTGGCCTCTAAACACATGATGATAAAACAGCTGCTGAGTTTCCAAACCTGAAATTTCCCCAGCAGCCAAATGCTTACAGCCCTGTTGCCTTTTTCCATCAAATATAGAAGTATAAAGGCTCAGTTACCTGTACAAGTCACCAGATAGGCATAAACTACCTGTGTGGTCTTTTGCTGGCATATCTAATCCAGTTTTTTCTCCTGAGTTGAGTAAACTGATGCTGGCCTAAATGTTGTATGTCAATGTTAGTACTACATCGTGTCCAACCTCTTAGCTTCCTCCCTCCTTTCATACTCAGTCTCTATTTGCAGCATGAAATTCACAGGCTTTTAATGCTTTCTATTTTCGCAATCAGCAAAGACATAAGCAGGATGAGGATGATAATTTTGTCTGCCTGCAGATTTGGGAAGATATTATAGTGGCTCACTTTTTAGAAGATTATCTTCTAATCTCAAGAGGCTAGAAATTGCATTGCTTTTAAAATGTGTGCTTACATTCTGAAAAAAATAACAAAACAAGCTCTTGTGTCAGAAAGAGAAGAAAGGATGGACTCTAGGAAATGGACAAATGTGTTCCTTTCCAATAGAGTTAATTCCTAAGTATCTGATTCTAGCAGTTTCCCTGCTTAATTAGGGGTCATATCAGGAACAAGCCCTAAACTTAAGCAGTTTCTGGAGGCAGAAGTGTAAGGGAGAAGCACATATCAAAACACAATTGTGTGTAGGTACCGCCTGAACTTTAGCCTGAAAGGAGCCTAAAGGACTTTACAGAAAGATTGCCACTGAAAGAATGAATGGGGAAGAAACACAAGGCCAAAGGAGAGGTTATCTTTACTCCCTCTATGCAGAGCTGCTCCTTGTTCTCCTAATCACCTGATAATCATCTGAACCCCCTAGTTCAGCCTCAGTAACTCACTTTTCCTAACACTTCAGCTGGGTAATTTCATCCTTCACTCATTTCCTGTGCCCTGCCCTACAGAAGCTATATAAGCTCTCTGAGGGTTTTGTTGGGTTACAGTCCGTGGCTTGTAAGCTACAAAAATCTAAACGTAGGTCAAGATGAATTGAAATCTTTTAAACACAGCCAGCCGCTGTTTCCTAAACACGTCCCTGGAGCAGCTGCAAGGAGGATGTTTACAATTAAAAAACAACCCTCAAGCAGCCAGTTCAGAATGCACAGGATTACTGTAGCCAGCAGCATTCATTAAATGTCATATCTGAACTTTCATTATCTTGAGCTTGATCAGATTTAGGATCAGCATCTAAAGAAGTGGAACTATTGATGTCCAGCATCCTAGAGGGATCTTAGGACAAAGGCCCAGTTAGAAGATAAATGGTCCCAAAAGGACTCTGGGGATGATCTGTGACTGGACATCAAGTGTTACGTCATTCTGGTTTCTACTAGGATGGGAGATCCCTCACTTTTTTTTTTTTTCCTTTCCCTTCTTGATATGACTTGTGCAATTAAAAAACCCAACAAAACAAACCCAACCAAAAAAAAAAACCCAAACCAAAAAAAAGAAAAAAAAAAAAAAAAAAAAAACCACAACAGCAAAACAAATCAGGAAAAAAGATGAGCTCTGCTGAAAATGAGTCAATCCCTTGAAACCCAGCAGGGGCACCGTCTGCTCTCCTTATGGAACTCAGTGGCTTTCATCACGATTCAAGTGTCTCCTACTCCTCCCTCTCAGCTGAAGGCAGATGTGGGTTCACTGGCAACACTGGGCCTTGTTCTTTGTGAGTGTTTAAGGCCCAAGCAATCATTTTTAAATTGAAAGCAGAGACGGTGATGCTATTACAAGATTGTCTAGAGCAGCGATTCCCAACTGGTAAGACATGAGAACATTTACAAGAAAAAGGTTTCATGAAGTCTAGGCTAGAAATCAGCACAGAAAAGCATAAGCATAATGCAGAACAGCATCTTCTTAACAGTTAAAATATGTTGAGAAGAAAACTTCCAAGAAGGTGTTGCAGTACAGTCTTCAGTCAGACCATGGAGAAGATAGAAGCAAGCTTGTCCCTGGCTCTGTGTGGCTCTTTGGTTTTCTTCTACTTTCTAATGACAAATAATCATTTATCTGCAGAAAACAAGCAATGATACAACAAGCATCTCGCTTTTTACAGTTCATGTGCTGATGGGTGTGTAGCTGTGGAGCTCAGTGTGCATGCACTGCCATCTGAAATCCACTATAGACAGTCATGCACGTCAGCAAAGATCAGGGACGGATGTCCGTTTGTTTTGGACTAAAGAGAAAAACATCCGGCAATCCATAATTTGCCACAACCATGCACTGAGAAGGGAAAAGCCCAGGAGTATCATTCTGGCTGGATGCAACCAACAGGGAGAGAGAGAGAGGTTTAATGGCACAAGTGAGGACTGAGGTACTCACAACCTCTAGCAATAAAATTACTTTTCAATTCCCTTTTCAGAGATTCTGGTCAAAATAAAAATAAGTAAGTCTCTATTAACTCATTTTCAAAGTCCCAGAAACTTTAAACAGCGAAAGCATCTTGTTCTCCTAAGAGTCAATCTAAAAGAATTAGGAAAAAGAAAACTAACACTGTGGTGCACTCCCTTTGTACTGCACCTGAAAAAGTCAAAAGTGATGGCTACAACTTTTCAGGGACTCATGCTGGTAATGGCTCTCATCCTTCACAGAAGCTCACGTACCAGGAATGATGCACCAGGAAAAGGCAGCACCCTGCACTGCCTCCAGGTACAGCCAGCTTGGGATGCAGGACACATGCTGTATCAGTGGCAGAAAAATTCACCTCAGAATCAAAATGCAAAACTTTGAGGTCCCTGCAAATATAAAACTCTTGACATCACTGCAGCCAAGAACAGCTTTGCTGTGACTTGCTTATCTTGGCCCCATTTTTCTGAGCTGACAGCTGTTGAGATGAAACAGTCAGGGGAGAGAAAGAATTGTAGCCTGGGCTGTGGTTTGCTCCATCACCCTTAAAAGTATCTTAGTGCCTTGGTGGGGAGGCAGGTTTTCTATAGGTTGTACTTTCCTTTTTCTGTAGCAGTTCAGAACCATATATTAACATACCTTGCAGCAATCTGGAAGAAGAACGTAAGAGGACAGAAAAGAAAGGCTTTATCCATAGATAGTTTTTTGTATGTCTATCCCCATTATGTTTATGATCTGGCAGTAAGTCCATTTCAAACAGGCAGTTGATTGGGTTTTTTAAATTGTGTAAATAAAAAAAATAAATTAAAATATCAGAGTAAAAAGGCTTTAAGTTCGTAATGTATGCAATTTTACTACCTTTCCTCTTCAGGGTCTCCAGCCGCACATTATTATAATTGTTGAAGAGGATTCAATTTGTCCCCATCTCACATTTGCTCTTCCTTCTACACTACTTTACCACTTAACACAATTAACTGTAAACGGTTTATGAAAATAAATCCCCTGCCCCAGATTTGGTTGTCCGTAGGCAGATGTGCCAGAGCATGGTCCCTGGAGGTAGGGGAGGCAGTGCCCGCGGGTGCCTGAGGGAATGCCCTGCAGCTGGCATCGGGGCACTGCATGGCAGGGCACACCCCTACACTCCCCATACATACCACAGGCACACCCCAGAGCATCCTATCCCAGTCCCACACAAACCTTCACATACATCCTCTGTGCTCTCCCCTATATGCAAGCTATACAGTTCCTCCAGAACACACACAGATCTCCCAGAATAAATGTGCATTTCATTCACATCCCATGCAAGCCCATAAGCACACTCCTCTACACTTCCCATACATGCACCCCATAGATACAAGGTCTATAATCCCCACAGGGTCTGCAGCACACGGCTCATATGGCACCCATGTGCATCCCTACACACTCCTCATACACCCCGCGCCCAGATCTGGACATCCCCCATCCGCACCCGCCCCACCTGGGCGACCCGTGCTCCACAGGTGCCGGGCTGGGTTGAGCCGGGCCGGGCCGAGCTGGGCCGGGCTGGGCTGGCCATGCCCCTCCCTTCGCTGGCCCTGGCGCACCCGGGGCTCCCCCTGGACCCCCGGCCGCTGCCGAGCGAGGCTCCGCCGGGGAGGAGTGAAGAGCAGCCGCGCCGACCGCAGGCGGTATCGCCGCTGGGCAGCGCTTCCCCCGGGGGCTCTGCGCTTCCCCCCGTGCGCGGGGCAGCCGAGCCGAGCCGAGCCGAGCCGAGCCGAGCCGAGCCGAGCCCAGCCCAGCCCAGCCCAGCCCAGCCCGAACCGAGCTCAGCCCAACCCGGCCGAGCCGAGCCGAGCCTAGCCTGGTTCGCCCGGGCAGCTCGGGGCGAGGCGGCTCCGGCAGCGCTCCCCGGAGCTGCGGGGCTCTCCCTGCCGGCTGCCCCCGGTCCGCGGAGGGAAGCCCGTGGGCGGGCACGGGTGGGGGGCACAGCGGCATCCTCCGCAGGGGGAGGTGAAGTAGGCGGAGAAGGAGGAGGGGAAGGAGAAGAGGGAAACCTGCTTCTCCGGAGGGACGAGGTAGCGGCGCTGCAGCGAGCCAGCCCAGCGGCGCGGGCTGCGGGCACATGCCGGGCTTGGAGCACCGGAGCCACGGGATTCCTGCGGGTGTCTCAGCCCAGCTCCCGTCGCTTCCCCGGCGAGAGCGTCAGCTGGGCTCCGACAGGGAGGAGGGTTCACCTACGGCTCCCCTCCCGGAGTGCATTCATCCCAGAGCAAGCAAACCTGGTAGTAAGTACTTGTCATCTTTTATGTATAGTATTTTACAGTTTTATTGTTCTCTGCTGGCAGGTAGCAAAGGATTTCTAAGATGAAGCATTTATAGGCTTGGCTGTAAGGATAATCTCTCTGGCTCTCTCTCTCTTGGCCTCCTGACCCTTTCAAATATAGAGGTGCATTTGTGGAGGCACATGTAGCAACGTTCCTTCACTACACATCTGTATCTTTAATGTTTCAGACAAAATGTATGTGCTTGGATGTTTTTTTAACTTCTGCTGTTCTCAAAGTGATTTGTATCATGTTGCACAACATGCTTAGAGTCTCAGAGAAGGATAAATCCTGGTGACACCACTTAAACATCCTGCATGAGGATGGGGGAAGGAGATGAATGTTTAAAATCATTAACTTGGCAGAGGCGGGGAAATCACTTCTCTGAAGGCTGTCTTCACGCTACGGAGCAATATGCTTTTGGGGATTCTTTGCCTTTTAATCCTCTTTCCTGTATGTGCACATCTGGACTCTGGCCTGGCACTGCTCCCTGCACTCAGGCTGGAAGGGCATGGCAGACTCCCAGGGACTGGAGACCAGGGGTGAAAAGGCAGAGGATCCTTCCCTTCTCTTTACACTTTAAAGATATCGTTTTGCCCTAGTCTTGTCTTCTGAAGAGTAAATCCCCAGGAATACTTCTCCTAGAGTCAGGAAGTAGTATCAAAACTGTTTTGAAGGCTGCATTATTCTCCCTACAAAGGGAATGGTTGAGAGGATAACTGCAAATACCTGATTCCACATCATTCTTCTAAGGGGTTTCCAAGCATTTGGGGAGCAGGAGTGAGTGTGGAGTTACATGACATGCAGAAAGTGTGTTCGAAGTCACTAAGACTCTCCAAAATTACGCTACCTCTTTGTGGAGTGCTGGGAATGCCATTTCTTGTCAGTGGAGCTGTAAGAGAAATAGTAATTTCTCTTTCGTTTTAAATCCCTAAGAGAACCACTATCTTTCTCCCCCTACTTCCTGCAGACATCTTTATTTTATTTTATTCTGCTAATGACTTGCATTATTGTTTGCAGACTATATGTGTCTTCCTGTGCAACTATATATTTGCTGAGATGTTCCTAAAACTAAGTTCTAGGAGTGTGTTTTAGGAGCCTTCTCTTTTAAAACAAAAATTATATTTACTAATAACTGAATAGTTAATTTTCATCTGGCATTTATCCAATATTTTCTGTTTCCTTAAGTGATACTATTCTTCTGTCACTGTGTGCTCATGGAAGTGCTCATGAAAACACATTTTCATAATATACTAATGTTACACACATCCTTAGCCTTCTGCAAATGAATGCTACAGGACAAGTGTTTTAACTCCAAAAGTAACTGGAGTGACTTTGTTGGTTGTAGTAGGAGAAGGTTTGCTACCAGAGGACCAGCCACTAGAATGATAGGCAGGATGTCTGTGCTGGTGTGTGACCCATTAATGGCATTTAACCTTTTTAGATGGACATGAGCAGAAAGAATATGCCTGCTTTAATAAACATCGCAGCTAGAATTTTTTATAAACGTGGGAGGTTCACACCAGTTAATGCCACTGACCCCAGTTTATTGGTCTTGTAGGGAAGTCTTAAAAGGACTGCTGCAAAGAAAGTTATAAATCAGATACTCTGCTGTTGCAAGCATGTGTCCTTAGCTTTAGATGCCCTGCTGCATGGTGCAAAGGAGAATGAAGGAAATAATTCAGTGAAGTACTGTTGGTTTGCCTGTATAATGCTGAAAGGGAATTTATAAAGTCTGAAATAAGCTGGGATTACATATTGCCATTGGCTTAGGTTAAATGTAAGAGACGCATAATTTTTCACCAGTTTTTGGTCTGTTTTGTGTTCTCTGTTCTCCCTGGCTCCTCCTTTAAGTTCATTAGGACTTCCTCTGGGCGATGATCCGATTTTTACAGTCAATCAAAATCCATACCAATATCCTTACGCAGGCCAAATACACTGTACTTAGAAACACTATAAACCAACAGCTACAAATTACTTTCAGAGCCCTCCTAAAACAAAATGCAGATGTAAATAGAGTTCAGAACTGCTCCAAATGCTGTGCCTTAAAGCTGTGGATGTCTAAATCCAGAAAATGTGCTCAGAAACTCTACTTGAGAGCCGTGTAAGGAGATGGCTGAAGTTTCTGGTTAGACTCTGGAGAACTGGTAGCTACAGTCTGTGGTTGTTGGACTCTTCTAGGTAGTCTGAATTCAGGTCTGAGCATGGGTTGGAAGTGATCCTGGTTTTGCAGACAGACTCATCTCCTTTTATTCATAAACTTGTCAAATACATAATAAAACATGCTGTGGTTGTTTGCTTTCGCTGTGCTTCGAGCTGTACTCAATAACTTTTCTGAACTTTATTCCACAGGTATGAATTAGGAGTAATGAAGGTAATTTTTTCTTCCCTCGACTGATTAACATACTCCTCTCTTTGATGCTAAATTACTCTTTTTTTTTTTTTTTTTTTTTTTTTTTTTTTTTTTCCTAATAACCTCCCATGGAAGCTTAGGTGATCCTTTCTCTCATGGCTCTAGAAACACGTTGCTGCACCTGTTGCAGTAGACTTTTAAAACATTTTCTGTGGCATCCACTACACCAAACAGGATTTTAGCAAGCTTGTACAGCTACCTGTACTGTACAAGCACAATGATGGGAATTCTTCCATGATGTACATTAAGGCTACATGTGTTATTTGGATTTTGGCACTGGATGCAGAGAAGATATGATTAATCTATAGTGCTGAAAAGGATTCATTAGTTAAGCCAGATGGTTCCAGGTAGGATGGACTCTGGAGTTTTCTTAAATTTAGCGCAGCTTTAAATATCAACCTATGCTGTATGGGTTTTACTAAAATTTGTGCCTTTTGCAGTATGGGTTTTGCTGAAATCTCTGTCTTTTCTGAGCAATTGTACAGGGTCTATTGAGTGTGCTACAACAAGGTCTGTCTCTAATAATGTTTTCATTAAGCCTCTCTACAGACAGAAGAGTAAACTAATTGCCAGACTAACATGTAATTTGGCTCTGTGAACAAGCTACTGAACACTAACTTATGAATGGAAACTTAAAAGGCTCATTAGCAACCTGCTACATGAAAGAACTGCCAAAGTGAAATGAAAATACATTTATATTCCTGTTGTTGTTGTTGCTATTAAAGCTGATATAGAATTCCAGTTTAGTTTTCATGGGAATCTTAACTAATTTCATAAACTTTTTTTGCCTCTGAACTTTCAGCAGCTGCTCCCTCTATAAAAGCTAGGAATAACTGGTTCTGCTTTAGTAGGAATGAAAGGAGAATTGAGCTCTATAGAAATGAGGAGATTAGAGCTCCATGAGGCATATACCCATTTAATGCTGCTGGACACCAAACCTGCTTGAATAATCTTAACTCTCACTTCTGGTGAGCAGAAATTCTAGGGGAAAAAGAAAAATTCCCTTAGTGACTTATTAACAAAGGCTTTTCAGGTTTGCTGGGATTTATCATGTGAGCCTAATCTACCTTTTGTTCATCCAGTTGGCAGGCTTTAAGATTTAAAAGGGTCTGCAGAAACTCCTCCCCCAAACTCCTTATTTAATTAAAGAGGCTTGGTGCATTATTTACTTTTAAGTCTTCCATTTATGTGGGAACAATGAGTTGAGGTTAACATATTTTAAAATATCTGTGAATACTGCATTATAAGCAGGAAAAAGTAACAAACCTTGGTCACACCTTCAAATTCGTACTGACCTATATGGGTTCAGTGAGAATGACTGAAAGTGAGGCCAGTCATACATAAATACCAAAGTATAAATACAGGTGTGTAACTCTACAACAAATGTCTCTGTCTCTGTAGATGATTCAAAGAGCCTGGAGGAGTGTTGGATTCATTTACTTCTTTGAGAGCCATCGGATATGCAGATCAGGCTTTGCACATACCAGTAATTTTTTTTTTATTTTGCTTTGGTAGTTCATCAAAGACAGACTGGTAACTGTAGTTCTCTCACTAGTTCCCCCAGTTCCTTCTCCTCCCCCACTCCATTCATCCCTGTAGCTGTGAGCATCAAGTTGCAGATAAAACGACTTCTGAGAGAGCAATGGGATGCAGCTCTTGCCAAAGGCAATTAAGTGCTTAGGATTACAGTATGCTTTACAAAGTGTGTTCTTGCTGAATCCCTTTCCTCTTCTGTTTGCTGGCACTAAGCAGTTTCTTGGCACTTACCTTTGTTATAACAAGTCTGAGCATTGCTAAACTTCACTACAGCGTGTCTAGCAAGCTGCAGTGTCTTCTGTTTTGAGGATAGTCTTTCTGGTGATTCTTTACTGAGAGTCAGCTTGACCTCATCACCTTCGCTGTAATTGGATTAAATTCACTCACTTGCCAAAAACATGACCAGCTGACAGCATATTAATTCTTCAGACTGAAGTGCTGTCTTGTATGCATAGGTTCCATGGTACCAAAGGCATTTTAGGGCTTGTGATGCAGCCAATGTGTAACAGGATACAGAACTGTCACAGAGGGATGTTTTCAGTTATTTTCTTCATTACAAAAGGGTCCAAACAGACCATAGATTCTGTGTGAAAGTAGAAGATCTAACCTGTGGGAGAAGAAATTATTTGCTCTGTTTGCCAGTCCCATGCATCACTTGCCTCTGCGTCTTGTGAAATGTGATAAATTGCTGAGAGTCCACAGACATCCTGGCTGAGGAGAGTGATGGCGTGAGCTGTTTTACACACTCACTGCAGTTTATTTCTAATTATTGCACAGCAGGTTAAAATCATTATTCTGAGTTGTTGTTTTACTGCTTTTTTTTTTCTGTTATTCTTCAGCAGTCCTGTGATCTGAGGTATTTGTAGAGTGCCAGGATGATAACTGAACCAAAAAAATGTACCCAAAAAGGATTCTGAAACTGTGTATTGAAGGATAATCTGATCACCAAGCCTGTAGTTTCACCCAGAGACCTTTTATATACTGTTTAAACCAGTGTAATCCAGCTTTCAGTGGGAACCAGTGCTAAGCAGCAAAAATCACTATACTGATTGTTAACCTCAGTAAAATGTTAAAGGATGAGTGAGTAATGGGGATACCAAGGACTGAATTGTAAATAAAAGAGGATTTGGGATACACAGTGCCATACCCAGTATGGCACAGGCACTCTGAGATATTCCAAATAATGAAAGGATCCCAGTTTTAGCTTTTCTTATCTGCCTGGAAATACTGCAAGTTTCCTGTTTTCTGCAGAGGCCTGCAAGAGCTGTGTTTTACGGGTAGCATGGCCCAGAGGAACTAGAGCTCCCAGCGCTGTATTCTGAGTGGGGCATTGTTGCATTTGATTTCAAGGTGACATTGCTTTCTCTAAATTCTATAAACTGATGAGTACTTCTGGTGTAAACAATAGGCAAACCAGGTGAGACAGGGGTGTGATATTTTCCCTATCTTCTGAGTGACAATCACGATTTAATTTACTATGTGAATGTGCTGTGCAAATAGTAACCAGGATGTCTGCTTTAATACCCCATTATAAAATGTATGTAGTTGCCTAATGTTTTTGGTGGTGTTGACTGTTAATAAGTTGCTTGTCTCTTAATGGATGAAATATATAATTCCATTAATTACTTATAATGGTATAAGCAGTTTGTTAAATACTGAAGTAAAGTATTTTTTCATTCATGTTTTTTTATGTCATGTAATTGGGATTGATGCCATTAAAAAAAAAAAAAATCCCTTAGAAGCAAAATACTGTCCATCTCTCCTGGACAAGGATTAAGTCTGACTGGGTGAAAAGAATAAAGTTTGAGGTCATGGTCTGTAAGAAGCACTCACAAAGTGCAGGTCAGACATACACTGTATGTTCTTATGCTGTTGATTGTATCAGAAGGAAAGTTAAAACCAAAAGCAATAAGCAAGCTGTGTTTAAAATACACAGGAAAGAGAAATTTTTCAAGAATGGCCCACTTTACTTAGGTTATTTACCTCAAACCTTTTAGGATCATAAGCTTTCCTTTCCTTTGGTGGAAGAAGAGGAAGACATTAAGTCAGTGCTTCATGTCTGAAAGAGTTACTGACTCATCACTAGTTAAAGTCCAGCCTGGTTTTGGAGGTGAGAAACCTCTTCTGTTCTGTGCAGGGTAAATTTACAGCAGAGCTGTTGTGGGTTAGACTGGGGAGCCCTGCCTGCACACAGGCTGCTGCTGCTGCTGTTTGAGAGCTGACATTGTGGTCATGGTGGCCTCAGGGGTGAATCTTGGGCAGAGCCTGAGAGAACATCACCGAGGGAGCTCTGGCTCAGAAACAACAGCTGGTGTCTCACCCCCAACATCTCAGCAGAGCAGTTCCTCTGACCTCGGCAGAGTTGCAGTATTCATGGTTTTCAGTGATGTGGGAGCAAGACTGGGCCTATATTCTTTTAACTGGTCTATTTAGCAACTCTTTTCCATGTGCAGTCTCCATGCCACTGACAGGAGCTTCCTGGAACTGACAGCAGACACAAAAGACCCTCTTCTCTAAACCACTGGACCTTAAGAATTTTGAAAGGATGTTACAACAAGCCTCATAATACACCATTGTCGGGCTCTCTCTGAAGAGGCCTGCAGCAGTATCATACCTCTAAGCTTTCCAGAGGGGGTGTGATGACCCCACATGGAAGAAAATACAAGAGTAATGGTTTGGGTGGCTATGAGGAATTTTATGGTACCACTTCCCCTGACTGTAACTTGAAACCAGCTGCAGGCATTTAGTGCTAACTGAACTCTATATAAAGAGGCAGGCAAATATCTGAGAATGTATCCTGCAGGTTTTTTAAGAAGAGATCTTGGCTTGTGAGACTGTGCATTCTGGCTGCCTCTTTCTCACAGACAGGGGAGTGGTGAAAGAAGGTTTGTTTTATTTTCTCCTACATTTCCCTTTCTTCTTCCTACTCATTTTCCTTTGCAGTACAGCAGTTTTTCATGTTGCTGTGAAAGTGTCTGTGGCTGTGAGTAGAGCGAGCACATTTGAATGGAAGAGGTGGTGGGTTTGGGAAGCCTTGAGCTCCAGGATTCCCAAGGGAGGGGCAGGATTTGCATTCCCAGTCCTTCAGCCCTGCTCAGGGATGTGCCTAAAGGTGTGTCTGTGGGATGGCAGTCGGTGTCCAGGAGGGAATGCCCTCACTGAGGGGTGGGTGAGGAGGTGGGAGCGGTGCTGTGCAGGCCTGGCCTCCTGCCATGCCAGCCTTGAAACACTTCCTGCCATTTTACCTCAGCCCCGGCCGGCAGGACCAAGGCTTTATTGCACCTGAAGGGGAATTTTGCTCAATTTATATGCTAAAGTCAGCCTGAACATGGGCACTGGGGTACTTATTGATCAAATAGTCCCATCTTGTGCGGAGTAAAAGTCAGTTTCATGTGTGTTTTCTTAAAATGCTTCTAAACTCAGTCAGAAGAAGCATTGCTCCTTCAATTTACCTGAAATTGTGCCTTTATCAAATTCACCTCAGATGACTAATGAAATATTGAATTCCCATTCAATCTATTTAGTTCTTCCCTGATACAGAGCTCAGTTATGTTCCTTTCCCAAGGTATTTCCAAGCTATAGGTGTGGATGTTGATGTAGTCCTGGTTAGCCTGAGCAGAAGTGGGGGCTCACTTCCTGACTGGACCACAGTGACAGCCAGAAAATGAGGTTACAAAAGTTAAGGACTTGCTGACATCTCCCAAGCAAGGACAGTCGGACACAGTCAGATAGTTCTCCAGGTAAATAGTGTGGACCTTGTTCCATTCTCTACATGTGCTATTGACCTTAAACTTAATATGGAATCCTCTAATTGCAAGTGCTTTACCACTTTTTACTTTTTGCTTTGTTTCAGAGGGTGAAATAAAACATAAATGTGTAAATAAGTTTTTGTACTTGATGTTACATTGATTTTATATTATACTGTACTTGGCTGGACAACTGAGATAACCTACTTTGAACTTGCTTATCAGTTCATGAGCACTGCAGGATCCTGTGGGTTTGTTACACGTATATACACCTGTAATACAGGTATATTGTATTAGTAATATATGGATATTGATGTTGGACTAGGGGACTGTAATTACAAGCCTACTTCTCTCTGAATTGCAGGGAAGGAGAAAAATGTGTGATGTTTCATGTCTGTTCATGCCTTGTCATGATTTCGGTGGTGAGTTTTCCAGTCCTTTCTAGGTGGTTTTCTCACAAGTGTAAGGATTTGAGACAGACTGTGTCAAAGGCAGAAATAAGAAAATTTTCTTAAACTTCGTTAGTTTTTTTATCTATGTAGCGTAGAAATTTTTTTCTCCAAGGACCAAACAAAAATATTTTTTAAGACTGTATGAGTAAAAAGATAATGAAATAAATGGAACATCAAAACAAAGGATTTATTGTTTTGAAAACAAACTTGCTGTAATTGAATTTCTTGTGAGGTTTTTTTTTGCTTTTGTCCAAGCTTGTATTTCACTTACAAGACAGGAAATACAGCCTTGCTGATTGCATTTTTAGAGCTAAAAATAACTTACTGTCTTCAAAGATGGTGTTAATTTAAAAAATGCTTCTAAAATGAAACTTTGATGAATTAAAAATTAAATTGGGTGGGTAAAATAATTACTTACTATGCTGTGTATACAGATGTTAAAGGTGTTTAAGGGGAAGGGTGTTAGAAATTCTGGCACCTGTAACTGGCCTAAATTGTTTCATTTCCTTTCCTTTGCTGGTTGTATCTGTCCCTGTCCCATTGTCAACCCTGTCTGGAGGGGTAATGAATATGTTTGCTTTCTACCACCTTGCTCCTTTGTTGGGATCATTGCTTATCCTCAGGAAGTGGTGTGATATGTGGGAATGCTGAGTCGACCTAAAAAATTAATAACTTCAGAACTGCCTCAGTGTTCCAGTTAGCCCAGTACTGTGTCTGACAAGTTAACAGGAGAACCTCCAACAGGTTTCTTGAGATCTATTTCTCCCCACACATCTCCAGTTTCCACAGCTCTTCTGTTAAGGATATTAGAGGATATGTACCTGTTTAGTCGTTTAAGAGTCTATTTATGGACCTGTTGACTAGAGTTTGTTTAATCCCTTTTTGAACCCACGAACATCCTTTGCCTTCAGAGTCTTGCGTGACAGCAGGTTCCAGAAGCTTGTAACCTGCTGGATAAACATGTCCTTTCTATTTAAATGAGTTGGTTGCACTGAGTACTGCTTTGTTCTGATTTGTAGGGTTGGGCATACAACTATTCTGCATTTAGTAGCTCATGGGTTTTTTGTTATACGTGGTCATATTCACTATGTATGCCTTCTTTCTGAACTGAGGACTCACAGCCTTTTCAGTGTCTCCGTTTCCATCTGGTTGCCCTTTTTTACACCTTGGTCATGTCCTCCTTGGTATGTGGAGAGCAGATCACAGTACAAAAGTTGTGGGAGCACTCAGGCTGTGAGGAGCGGCAGAAATATCCTGCTTTCCACTTTTTCTGAGGATTCCAGTGATGTTGCTGGCTTTTTTTGACTGCTATTGAACAGTGAACCAAGGGCTTCAGAGAACTGTCAGCGATGGCTCTGGCTTCCAAGTAGATGGCTCTGGCTTCCAAATGCCAACATTTTCCTCAGTCATGGAATTTTGTTATTGATAGACATGTTGAGTAACACCAGTCCCAGTGTTACTCCCAGAGTAACACTCTCCATCTTAAAAAGCCTGTGAAGCACTACTCTTTCTAATGTTCACTCTCCTACTTAAATGAATTCAGACTTGCCAGATTGTGGTTTCCAGGTTCCCTACACAGCCCTTCCTGCAGCTGGAAATTATGCAGGCAGGATCTGTGGTTCTGAAGCACAGAGACTCTCTGTAGCTCTGGCTTACATACCTTGGCTAGTGGTCCTTAAATTCATATTTGAGTTTCTTCAGAACTTGTGTGAAAATTGTTTTGTGTCAGTGCTTTATTAACATCTAGCTTCCTTGTTTGGTCTGGTATTTCCTGATGTTGCTTCAGATTCGTCGGGTTCCTGTACCAGATTTGCAATAGAGAGTGCATTGGGTGTGGAAATCTCCCCAAAGGTTTCTTCAGTAAAAGCTGATGTAAAGAATTCATTGAGCTTCTCTGATACAACTGTATCGTCCCCATCTGAGCTTTGTACACCTTTGTCATCCAGCAGCTGGACTGCTATTCCTAGCTGGTTTCCTGTCCTTGATGTATTTATTTCAAGAGCTGTTTACTAGCACAGTGATCTTTGTTTGCAGGCAATTTTTGGATTGTCTTTCAGCCCTTTTAATTTCCTGCTTACATTTTACTTGCCATGTTTTATGGGCTCCCCTGTCTTTACTTAAGCAATCCATTTTCTAAGAGCTGACCTATGCCCTGCAATACTCTCCTAACTCTCCCTGAGGCTTCCTGCTTTTTGAAATGCTCTTTTTGAATGTCCTCTTTCTTTTTTCTTTCTTTTTTTTTCCACATCCTTACATGATTCCCTTTCTTAAAATTAAATAAGTATACACCAAACGAAACAGGTTTCATTTGGTGACCCTTACATCAGAGCTGTTCTTTGTGTTACTTAACAAGTAGCCTTTATAGATTTCTCTGGTTTGGATGGTCCCTTTACTTACAAGTTTCTTTTCCACTGGAGAACTGTATATGGATCTTGAAAAATGATATTGTATCATCCCTTTCTTTTGCATAGGGGCTAGTACTGAGTATTTCTAAACATGTGTTCTTGGTGTACAGCAGCTATTAGTATTGTAATATTCTGTGGAAGCCATTTATCAAAACTGAAGGGCACAAGCTTTGTATGAAACCATTCTGGTGCTAGTTGAGCTGGATATGTTACTACCTTTTGCATGCACACTGTGTGTGCAGTGGTGATGAAAACTGCACTCCTGAAATCCTGGACAAAATTATATATAAAATTCAAAACCTATGCACTTGAAACATCCAACAGGAAGATAGCCTTGCTTTTCCAGTTTTGCAGACATGAAAAAAAACCCTGAAGTAGAACTCTCTGTGGTTATATGAGAAGTCTCTGTGGACGTGTTTACAAGAGCTCAAGTGTGTTTATATTCATTCCTGTGCAATTACTGGAGGATTGTCCTTATTCCATGAAGCATGTGTATGCATTTGAAGGAGCAGTACAGGTGTTTACTCTTTACAGATGGACTTTGAAGGGCTGCTTGTACAGATGCAATCCAGCACTAAAAATATGCAAACAAGTTATTGTTGATTAATAGTGCTTGGCTAGTTGAAGCTAATATTAATCAACTATACCTAGGTAGGTGAATAAATGTAGGTACTGTCTTTTCTTTGCTTTGACCACAGGTTTAAAGTGTTTGTGGTTTTGTTTGATTTTTTTTTTAATTTTTTTTTTTTTTTTTTTTACCACTGAGGCACATCCAGTCCCCTGCTAACAGCAGAATGCCTTGCATTCTGTAAATGGGAACACCTAAATTTGCAGAGTTCAGCTGCTTGAGTCTTTACTTAACCTGTGAGTGCTGGACCAATATTGCTTCAAATCTAGCTATGTGTCTGTGCTTTGTTGTTGAAACTCTTGGATTCAAGCATGTTACATTTCTTCCTACTCCAAAAAGCTGTTGGAAATGTATATGCTGTCTGCGAGTGATGACTTTACTGATGAGTTGCAGGAGTTCCCCATCCTATGATGAGCTAAATAATGAAGCAGAGTTCTATATTTCTATAGTTACTGAAAAAAAAAAAAAAGAGAAAGTGAAATTGTCCAGAGCAATTTCTTCATCAGAGCTGACTGAAATAACATCTGTGGTGAAAACCTGTACCTCATCACTTCTTTGTGACACATGCAAGGGAAATGATGTCAAGTGAAACAGTTGCTTGTTGTGGAGAGGAACTGATCTTCATGATACAGAATACTTCTTACAGTCCTGTACCTGACTAATCCATTCTCTTGAGTGATTTCTTATCAAGTGAAATTTCCGTGGCTGTCAGGATCTTTTGTGGTCCTTGACTTCAGTGGAGAGGTTTAGCTGTGGTATTGTTCTCACTGCTTCAGAAGGATTTTCATTGTTATCTAGAGACCATCTTCTACTTTGCAGTTGGATTGGTAGGTTTATGTAGCTACTGCAACCAGACTTCACTTGTCTGATATTAAGGTATCAGTAATTTCAACAGGATAATAATTCTTTGCTTTCAATTCATTTCTTAACTGTACAATACATTCTTTAATTTGGATGATTTTTAGGATGTCTACTAGAATGTTTCACAAGTGGTATAGTCAAATACATACCTTTATTTGCATTACCTTTAATGTAGGCTTAGCCTAGATTTGGCTTAATGTACCAGAAATAAAACCAAAACCAAACCCCAAAAAATCACTTAGAAATGCGAATGTACCCATGAGAGTGTTTAGGTATTATGAAATATTTAAATTCTTAGCTTTAAACTGCATGCTTCACATACAGAATTTCTGGAGCTCACTAGAGAATTTTTGGGGGGTGAATTTTTTAGCCTAATTCACTGTGAATCCAATGTGCATATTTTTTCCCCATACTTGAAATTTAATGTTAGTTCTATTGGTTCAACTGGATTAATTAGCTAAAAAACATGTACTTAGTTAAATGGAAAGCCAGGATAATAATTTCTTCCAAAATGAGAGATTCAACTTCTGAAACTGTTTTTACATTTACTCTGACATTTATTATCCATACCTGTTCTACTCTGTCTGCTGTTCAGGAAGACTTTTAGGTGCTTATAAAGTAGACATGAAGCTACTACAAGCTACTTTTGGGAGTTTGTAGCCTGGCAAAACTAAAGATATAAAGATAAAAATAACCCTTTAAACTTATTACATGGATTCCCTGTACCTTGCGCCTTCCAGATGACAGTTATTCACTCTTTCTTCTTCAAATGCTACTGTTTAAATGTGGTTTGTAGGAAAACATCCCTGCAAAGTCTCTTGTAGGAGAAAGAGCCATACTTCTGGAAAAAAAAATCCTGCTAGAAAAATTAAAAGTTTTGAACTTTTTTTTTTTTTTTTAAATTACTTTTTTTTCCTCCTGATTTGTTACTTTTCCTCATGCTTTAGAAGAAAGGCATTCTCAAATTTGGATTTCTGCAGTTTCAGTTTCCAGCCCCTGGGTTTTGGTATGCCTCTGAGATAACTTTAGCATCTGGTACTGCTGGGTTTCATCTGAAGGTACTGCTCTGTGTGATAAGAAAGCTTGTAACCCTCTTAAACTGAACTTTGTATGGGTTTTGGCTATAATATGCATTTATGTATATATTTATATTTTTAAATCTGTATTTCCCAGTCTCCAAATCATGCCCCATTTAATTCTCTCCAGACTTCTTCAATGTCCTTTTAAGGACAGGATTGAGGTGGAAGATATTTTCCATTATGTGTTTGTGCGTAAAACTGAGATGCCTTGCTTGAGCTTCAAAGTTCTCTGGAATGGTACATTTAAACCAATCATTGGGGAGCAAAATGCTCTAGAAACAAAATGCTTTAGAAAGCTCTATGCTTTCTAAAGAGAAAAGGAGGGAAAGATCTGAGTAGGCCCTGGGGATCCATCTTCACTGTGTCTTATTACCAAAGCTTTATCCTTTCCAGTTCCGAAAGATGCTGTCAGTATTGAACTCTAATGACCTGATTAATGCATTGGAGGGATGCCTATAGATTGTGGTATTGATATTATTTCCAGATGGCTTCCTGGCAGGCAGATTGGCAACAAGATTACATCTTTGTGGTGATGAGGAGGAAGAGTGTGGATTTTTTTATTTTTTATTCTAATAGAGCTTGTCTCAGCAAATAAATATCAGTCATTGGGTCAGTTGGTCTGAAAAACAGTAGCCTTGTGGTAAGCTGAATTCTGTAGATTTATTGTAGTCTATAGAGCAATGCAGGAAAAGGATATGATATCTATATTGCTTGAAGAGACTTAAGAGCCCTGTAATTCCTGCTCCTCCTTCTGTCAGCAGGGAACTACCTTTTGAAGCTGCATGTATTCTGTGCATGTGAAATCTCTGGGATAATCCCAGACGTGTTTCTTGGGGCAAATACTGGATTTCACAGGATTTAATTCAGAGAATTGAGTTCAAGCAATGAAGCAGGCAACAGCTGTTAAAAATTCCTGAAACACCACTGCTTAGAATTTTCTTCCTGTATTTTGTGCTTTGACCAGGCAGCACTATCATCATATAGATGAGAACAGGTTAAATTGAATTACTGACAATATCCAGTCAGACTGACTGAGCTGCCCTTTTGTGACAGCAGTGTAGTGTCCTACCCACTTTTCTGACCCACAAAGAAATTGCTGCTTTTTACTGACAGTGTTTTGTTTGCATGATGGCCACATGTACAGCTGGCTCCATTTCACCCATGAGACTGAAATGGTTTATGAAGTAGCTTCTTATTTTTATTGTTAAAGCAAAGATTAACCTCTAATCTCCTTTTTCTCTTACATGAGGATTTCTTCCATATATCAATATATAAAGTGCAGACTTGTTGGGCAGAAGAATCAGCTGGGAGACTTGGAGTGTTGCAGTGGATCTGTCTTTGGATCTGAGTCCTCCCAGATCTAGAAAAATGTTTCAGTTCCCTGAAGAGAAAAGAGATGGATTCAAAAACTGAAAGTTTGCTTACTTTTTTAGGTGAGATTTGCAAGCTGTGCCATTTCACCATCTGTAACTCCTTTTAAAACCAGTTCAACTGTCTGGAAGAGCTGTTGTCTATGCAAACAGTATTGTTCATTTTGTTTTGTGCATCACAGTTTATAAAGAAATTGCCCTGAACTTTTTTCTTCCACCTTCCTTGTATTAACTGTTTCACACCCTTTCCACATAAATGCCTGATACTGCCTATGGACATGCCAGGGCACAATTTTCTTCTCTTTTACCTGTTGATCTCTTTTAATGTCAGAAGATGTGTTTTAATGACTTGAGACCCCACATGCCCCCATTGCTTTGCACAGAAAGTGCTTTATTGGAGGTGGATGCTGTAGCTCTAAACTGTTGTCGTACACACTTTGACAATTCAGCTTAGGGAGAACATCGTGCTGTTGAACTTCTAGGGTTAGAAGAGAGGAAGATAATAAACTGTTATAGGAATAAAAGCCTTGGCCAGCGTTTCAGGCCTTAATAACAGTTTTTGTTGGGAGGGAGCTTTGAAATTGCAGTGATTCTGAGCCAGGCTGTGCTATAAATCTGAAATGTTGGAGACAACTTGCTCATAATGTTCTCTGAGATTTTTTTAGAGACGATGTGGTTCCTATTGCAATATGCCTCCTCATTCTAAGAGGACTGGCAGCTGATTCTACTACTGCTGACATCAACAATGCTGCAAACTCTGTTTTTTCTCTTAATCAGCAATTTTTTTTTCTCCTAGTCCATGAAGAAATGGTTTCTTTTTAGACATGGGCTTCTGCACCCTACCTCTAGGCTGCTAGGGTGCAGTGTAGCAAGCAGGGGCTCATGATTTTGGCTAAGTTCCATTTCTCTACTTCATTTAAATTCAGTTTGTGACCTGTTCTTCCATCATCTTCACTCCTGAGTTCTACTTTGCTTCTTTTTACATCCAGATCAGCAAAAATGCCATAGCAGTTTGAAATTATGGATACAAGACACAACATGAGAAAGCCAAATCCTTCTGCCGTAGCTCTAAACCAGCTAAATTCCTAATGCATGATTTATGTCTTGTGTATATCTGGCCAAATGTTCCCATGCCATAATTAATGGCATCTGCCTGGTGATCAGTTTCTAGTGGAAGGATCACTAAAGCTTTCTGTGGGAAAGCTTTTGAGGAAAACCAGTGGTACAAATTAATTTCACCACTTAAATTGTCTTTTGAAGACCATGTAAATTGTCTTTTTGAAGAGTAGCCTGAAAAATACAGAGGCAACCTAAGTCTCGCTGTAGTTTGGATTAAAAAATTGAATTACTGTGGACAGAAAATATATATCAGTGTCACTGATTTGTAGGAGAAGAAATTGGGTTCATTGCTGTAGATGTTTGAGAGGGCCAGGAAATGTCTTGGCCTGGTCCATCTAAACCAAGGAAATCTGAAATAGAGATTTGTGTTCCCAGTATAATTCTTAAAGTTGTGGGCAGGGAGGGAGAAAAGGAAGTGTATTCAATGGTATGAGGCTAAAGGCAAATTGCCCAGATCTGGCCTCAGAAATGTAAGCACAACTTTCAGTAGTTTCAGAGAGAACTGCACTAAATAATGAGAGGATAATATGGGACACAGAAGTATCCAACCCTAGCACTATCCTTGCAGTGAATGAGACCCAGGTGGGCCTGTCTAGCCTTAGTTACAATGGCTGTGCCTTACAACCTCTTTCATAGTCTGATAATTAGGTGAAAGTAGGGCTCTTTATTTAGTGGGATGCTGCTGTTTGCCATAATGGAAGTGTTCTTCTGGTTTCCCACCTGAGTATGTTCACTGTTCATTTTGCACCTAAGATTGTTATGCCTCTGGTTATCCTATCCTCTCAGTACTCAGAATTATTTTAGTATTTTTCTGTTTGGTTTTGGTGATTTGATATCAGTTAACAGTGGCGAGCAAGAGTGGGGCTCAATCTCAAAAGAGGGATGTCTGTCATGAGAAACGAAATTAACCTGGAAGTTATGTACACATGGAAATGAACCCAATTAGATTGCAATGATGCAGCTTTTGGTATGAAACTGTTGCTCTCCAGAAGCATTGCTGACCTCTCACTATGCTTCTTTGCTGTCTGTGCAAGAGGAGGTGGGAGCACTGATGGTGTTATGTCCATGATTTTACCCAGTGAAAAGTCATCTCTGCCAAAAAATTAAATTAGCACAATTCTTCCTAGTTCCTCATTTTATATCTCAGCTTCTAAGTTCCTGAAAATCAAGTGTGTTTAGTCCTGTCCTTGGCTGGACCTCAAACTTGTTCCTCAGTAAACCAAAATTAGCTGTACAAAATATTATTTAAAGTTCATTACTGTGATGTGTCATGTTTTACACCTCTCAAAAGTTGTTAGGTGGTATATTATGAAGAGAGTGAAGAAAATAAACAGGCGTCTGCAGTATCAACACATGAAAGGAACTGTGGTTTTCTATGAGGTTCCTAAAAGTTACTTCCATTTGAAATATGAACTGGGCTCCAGTGAGTATTGCCTGTGAATTGTGCTGTCCTGCTTCCATCAGAGAGCTTGACAAATTAAAGCCTAGAAATGATGCAGTTAAATTTATAAAGGGGAATGTTTGAGGCATGTCCTTTCTTCCAGTTTCACCTTTTAGTAAAGCACCATCACACAGGTGCTTTGTCCCAGTGGAACTCATAAGGAGGCTTTGAAGCTCATTTCCACAGTCACTGGCAGTTATCTCTATGTTTTTACTGGTCCCCTTGGGAACTGAGAGCCACAGCATGTCTTAGGCTACTGTGTTGCTGTATCTTCTGCTTCCTCTGCCAGCTCAGAATACCTAAAGTAATAAAAGAATAAAATAAAATTGTTTTATAGCTCCCATTCATCTCTGCACCAAAGTTTCATGCAAACTGATAAGACTCCATCTCTCCTTACACTAGAAAGTAGCAGAAAATCCTCTTAAAATGTTTTTTGAAGCCTCACTTTAAATTACAGTTAAAAGCCATATTACAAACTCAAAGAGTAAACAATGCTTGTCTCCTGTCTACTTACGTGGAGGACTATAGCATGAATTTCAGTTACTACTGCAGGGGCACTTGCAGGATTAACATTTGCTTAGTTTGCAGAAGAATTTGCTCTGTGCACCAGATTTGGATGCAGTGAGGTCAAACCCAGATTTGCCTTCTTTCATTTGCATAATGTACATTGAAGCTTCCCAGCTCCCCTCCTGTTCTCTGTTCCCCAAAAGTATTCTAATATTTGGAAATTGTAAACACAGGATTTTGGATTCCATATGCATCTGGAACTGATAAACTGTTGGTATTACAGAGATGTAACCCTTTATACCTCTAACCTAGGAATGCTCTAGAGAGAACTCACAGGCACATCTGATGTAGATGGAGGCAGATTCTAAACAGCTAAAAACAAAATGAAAAAGTTGCTGTTGAATGAGTGGAATTTTCATTGAAAACTATGTACCCTGTGGGGCAGGAGGGGGGAAATAAAAACTATAGAATCTGTTTGGCAATAAATGCAGCCATAATATTTTTGAGCCAGGAACTGAAGAGGTGTGAGTCAAATAAAGCCTGTCAGATGGCATTAGAGGGAGAGGGAACATTTGGGAAGAGACACGATAGTGAAGGCAAAAAAGCTTCACCAAGCAAAAATCTCACCCCTAACAGAATCTTGGATTAGTTGAGGTTCAGTGAATGGCTTTGTTGAAAACACAAGAAAAGAATTTAAATAGAGAAGTCTTGATAAGGTGCAGGGCATCAGAGACCTGTTTCCATAGTGACAATGTTCAAACAGAGGCCTAGAGAGACATGAATTCATTGCAGATGAACTCTATAGAAGACATCCATCTGCCAATGGGGATACTCCTGTTGGTTGTCTGAGGTTTTTCCCTATTAGTTGGATTTGGGAAAAAGGTGGCGAGGGGAAAGCAAAGCTTAGACAAACTATTGGCTTGACAGACTACTGCTTCCTTCCATCTCCTGAATGCTGTGTTTCACATGCCCTCTCCATATATTTTACTTTTGTAAATTTATTGTCATAATTGTTAAAAATTGCATTCAAGTGTTTAGAGAAAAGGAATAGGCACCTCCATCCCCTACTCTCCTACTGAAGCAAACACGATTTTTCACCACTGTGAGATGAAAGTACACTTGTTCTTTTATGTCTTTGTTTATTCTCCTTTGATAAATAGGTGCACTAATCTAAGTGAGCTCCTTACTGTGAGGGTAACACCATACATTTCATGTTTTTGATGCCCTCTGTACTGATCATCCTGTCCCCACTGGGAAATTCACCAAGCATCAGCATCACCTGGTTTTCCTAATTGATGTTTTTCTCTTTGAAAAGGAAGGTCAAGTTCTGGTTAGAAAAGAGCTGTTTCATGTAACAAATATTGTGGTGTTCGAGTTCTTCCTTCCACTTTTCTTCTCAAAATTGCTAATCTGTGGATTTTTCTTAGTTAAGCACACTCTGCAAATAAGCACAAACACCTTAAGCTACAGCTGTATAGAACATATTTTAAGATTAAAAGTATATTAATCATGTCTCTGTCTAAACTATGATACGTTTTCTCGAAAAGCCCCAGCATGTTTGACTAAAACTGCAGCAGTTCTTGGACTTAAACTAATTTAGTATGGCTGAATAAACAACCTAGTAAGAATTTGTGAAGAAAAATGGTAGGAAAACTTTCAGTGGGTCTTCAGCAGCTTGACTTCATTGCATATAAGACTGAGGCAGTATGGAAGTGCTGATTTTTATGAGAATGGCCACGTTAAGACAACTCTCACTCAGACATGGGAAGCTTCATACTTTAGATGGATCAGCACATGCTTATCATTACCATGACTTTTCTTCTCAAGGTGTTTAGACCATATGGAGTCATTGGAGTTGCATCCAGTCTGGATCTGGTCATTAACCTGTTTTCATCCAAGAACACAAATAGATTGAAATGGGAATGTTGTGCTCTCTTGACCTTAAGAGTTAGGGAGAGTTACCTAGGGAGGAATTTTGGCTTTAGTGAGGTAAATGTATTAGGTTTTTCCGCAAAATCAGTTAGTTGACCCAAAAATTTTACCTTTAGTTGACCCAAAATTTTACCTTTAAGATTACTTGAATGCATAATGCAAAATACTAACTTTCTGTATGTTGATTCAATAACTGCTTTATGAAGACACATCCCAAAGGTACTCAGAAGAAGAGGGAAGAAAAGCAAATAACAGCAAAAGTGCAGTGTCTTGGCATGAACACACTAACTTTACACATACTATTCTAGTTAGACTGTGTGTTTGTTTTGGTTAAGGAAACAGGCTAGTACAAACGTCCTGTAATGGCATAGATTTGAGTATATAACTTAGACTGTGATGATGATATTAAACTTGGAAAAGAATTCATTAAAAATGGATATTTTTGCAGGAACTAATTATGTTTTGCAATGAAATCCATTTTTACATATTCCATGGGGTGTTTTTTCTTTCAATCATTCCCCTTCTGAGTGCCAACAGAGCAGATAATACACATTAAATTCTTCCCCTTTCCCACTCCTACATTAAAGGGGAGAAAAAGTTTACATTGAAATTTCTTATTTTATTTCCTGGGAGGAATTGAGAGCTGGGAATCACCAGGGTAAAAGTTATTTCTTTTCAAATAGCATGGAAGAAAAATGTCACTTTTAACTAAACTCTACTTGTAATGAAAGATATTATTTTACTCTGTGATACTGTATCTAATTTAAAATTCTGTAAATTAGTGGGAAACTGCAAATTTACCTCCTCAGTTTCACTATTTCCTTTTCAAAGAGATTTCATTGTTAAGTGTATCCTACTCTAGAGGTGGATTTATAAAGATTTCATAGTTAGTTTTGCTACTGAGCTGTCAGTCAAATCGCAGCCTACAATTACTTGAAGAGGAACTACAACTGTGGAACAGCCAAACTTTTCTCAGTAGTGGCAGATGCAAAAATGAGGGTCAGTGTCCACAGTTTGCAGCTTGAGTGGTTCCCATTGAAGTTTATGAGCACAGTGCAGCTGTGAAATTTGTTGCCCAGAAATTGGTGGCACCTCTGTCAATGGTATTTCTGCTTCAAGCAAGATTTTGGGTTAGGGATGTGTAGAGATCCTTTCCAGCTACCATCTTCCGGGATTTAGCCGTTATGTTACCTGTTTCTTGGTTTTCCTTCTTTCATCCTCATCCCTGATGAGAGAAAACCCTTTTACAGCCTCTCACAAAACTGGTGAACTTTGTTCACCAGTTCATTGAGTCATAGAAGGTTTGGGTTGGAAGGGCCCTTAAAAATCATCTCAATCCAAACCCCATGCCATGACCAGGGACACCTTCTACAGGACCAGGTTGCTCAAAACTCCAGTTATGAGTTTATAAATGTGGACAGCTCATTTATTAGAAAGTTTCTGAAGCTGTCTCTACCATCCCAATTCTGCACTACTCTAGATCTCAGCAAGTAATGGTACTTTTTATCATATTTTCATATGTGGGGTATTTTTTCTGATGTGACAAACAATTTTTCTGTTCATGGAAATGATATTGCCCTACCTCTCTTACTCTCCTCAACAAAGAATTTCAGGAATTTAACCTAGAATATATTCTTAGGACACTGTGTGGCGAGGGACATTTGAAAAGTTGTGTCTTGGAATAGAGGAAGATATTCAAGCTCCGGATTCTGATCCTTTTGAATTTTATTCTCAGTCCTGATCCAGATCTCTCTGTGCTTGGGTAAATGCTAGAGCTATTAAAAATAGAAGGGTAAGAATATGAGAACAGGGGTAGGGGACAGGAAGGTGAGTGTTGTCATTGGTAACTGCTGATACTTGAAGTGTTGTTCCAAGGTCCTTCAGGACTGAAGATCTGAAACGTGTTCACGTTGCTTTATAAGTACCAACAACAGACAGAGCTCCTGGGCTAAGGAGTTGGCACTTAGAAACACAAAGGTCTCATCCTTTTATAAGTAAAAAATGAGGAGCTCTGTCCTGGAACGATGAAGTACCTTGACACAGGTCACTGTAGTTACCTCTTTTTTACCACAGAAACTGACAGTGGCACAACTCATGTATTCTGAGTCCAGGGTATTACTGCCAAGTCATGCTTTTCTTTCCCTAATGATTTCCAACAGTCTGGTCAACAAAACAGAGAGCTGGTTACCAGGGAGCCGGCAGAGCCTTGCCTGTGCGATGGAGCGAGCATGTGTGTGGATTTGCTGCATAGGATAAAACCACAGCACTGCCCTCCAAGATCCTCTAGAAGTATTTTTCTCTCACTTGCTGTCCAGGCAAGCAGCATTCCACACTTGGATTTGGAGCCTTAGAAGTTTCCTGAGCCAGTTGCTGTTTTGGAACCTGCTGTTGCATGTGCAGAACTCGGAAGCGCTCAGTGGGTGAGCAAAAAGCAATCTTTTCCAAGCACCCTTTGAGGTATATTTGGGTTTTAGGAGTGCATTAAAACTGGTCATTCTCTCTGAGTTAACAATAAAGAACTAGAGTATTAAAAGCTTTCTTCTACTTCCAAAGGAATCTATATTCATTTCGCTTGTTCATGTTATTCAGAATGAGAAAATTATTGAAAGTCCTATTACAATAGAAAAAAATCATAAAAGGCAGTGAATCTTGTAAAGCAAGTGTCCCACTGTAAAACATGGCAGCAGTGTTTTGTTGGTTGGTTTGGGGTTTTTTTGGTTTCTTTTTTTTTTTTTTTTTTTGGTGTGGAGTTTATGCTTATGTTCTTCCCTCCTGTCTGTAGTCTCCCTTTTAAGTAATATGGAAAATGTTGGTGTCAAAAAAAGCTAGATGAAATATTGATAAATGTGGGAATTGTTTAGAACAGAGGCAAATTAGAATACAGCTGGTTTTCATCTTTTCTGTTAACTTGGGAGGTGTGTGTATGTGAAGTATTGAGGCTACTGGTTTATAGCCATAAATCATGCTCTTGGAGAAGGGGGAAAAACAAAAGTGCTAAGAGTGAGATTTGAGCACACAGCTTTTCTTGAGGCCTCTCTTCATTATGGATCAACTAATAAAAAATGGAGGGACTTTTTTTTTTTGGCAGCTTTTTATTCCTCTATATGTCAAATACCTCTGAGTACTGGGAATGATATGAGACTAGTTCATGGTATGTTTTATTCCCAAACCAACTTTGTACTTGAAAATCTTTACAGAATTGGATTGAATGTTCTCCTACATGTACAGCATTGCTGAGATGTGGTGCTGAGAATTGTGTCTGGATTAATTCTAGACAGAGTAGCAGAAAATATTGTAGTAATAAATACAACTAAGGATTTGAGAACCTGCATGCAATATGTTAATGAAGAATGTAATTTAACTTCTTATGCAGAGCAAGGTGGGGGGGGGGGGGGGGCATTACTGTGGATAGTTCTTTCAAACTGTCAATTCTAGGGATGGCCAAATAACAAAGGTCAGAAAAAACCAGAAACAATTATTCTGGTATTTTCATAACTTGTATCTGCAGCTTGAATATAACTCAGAAAGGCTTGGTAGAACTGAGGATTCGGAGATGTGCAGAAACTCCCTAGGTATGGAATGGCATCCATAGGACCAGAGGGTAAACTAGGACTCTCTAGTTTGGGAAAAAAATCTTGGTTGCAGGCCAAGGGTGTCATAAAAGTAGAAGTTATGTGTAGAGTGCAAACGAGGAGTAATCAGACATAGCTTCATTTGAATAAAGTGAGAAGCTGGTAAAACTCACACAACAAGCTTAAAACCAATTGTCTTCTTTTTTTTTTTTTTTTTTTTTTTTGCTTTTAATACAAGGCATGTGCAATTGATTGTGGAACTCACTACAATAAAATGTCAAGAAGGCCAAACTGGGTTCAGGAAGAGGTTAAATTAATAGAGGTTAAACTCAGGGACTATGAAACGTGATGGTCTGACTTCTTAAGTCCATAAACTGCTGACTGCCAAAAGCCAGGAGGGTGTATTTGGGAAAGAATTGCTGTAAGCTTACTCTGGCTTTGTGTTCTTTCCCAAGGCAAGTGCTACTGATGGTCACTAGAGATATGATATGCATAAGAATGAGACATTGGGGCATTTTTGTGGCTTGCTTTCCAACGTCTCTGGCTGTCTGACTTCATTTACAGACATGATAGTTTGGTAACATTGTACTTAATGATCAAACTACATCCTATAATTTTTTCTCTACTCCTTTCTTCATACATCAAGGCCCTCAGTAGTCTTGTCTGCCGAACTTCATCCAGGAATTTCTGTTACCCATTCGGTGTGGCTCCATCAATTTCATCAAAATGACTTCTTTGTGAGATGCTGATCTCAATTTTGTTTTATCTCTTCTATAGCATCTATACATTCACTTCAGTTTCACTTGCTGTTGCTTTAATAATTTTGGAAGCCTTTTCCATTTCTGTTTATTGAAGTTATTTACTGTTGTTATCCAGGTACTTGAGCTGTTGCTTCCATAATTGGGACCCGTGCTTCTCCCCAGCTAACCTTTCTGATTGTCCACTTTGGGTTCTAAATATTCTTCCCCTGGCATAATTCGTGGGGGGAATTTCCTTCTTTTATCATGGAAGGGATGGAATTGTGTGCTCTGGTTAATGTTTGTGAATTTGGAGGAAGTGATACTGTAAGCTGGTAGTTCTGTAAAGCTCTCTTGACAAGTGACAGACAATTGTATTTCACATGGACAAAATGCCTTTGAGATGTGCTGTTCTGGAGTTTGCTCGTTTAAGTCTGTAACTGCCATGAGTGAATTCCAGATCAATGCCAGTGTCCCATTAGTGCTGTGTGAGCCAGTGTGGTGAAGCTGAACCTCTGCAGTGCTGTGCTCAGAAAATGTGTATTTTTTTGCTACTGTCCCAGAGACTGGGAGTGGGAACTTGGAAGTTTCCCACTGCTGTCAATAGGAAACCAGCAAGTACTTAGGAATGAGAATTGCTTTGCTTTCTGGGATCTGGCCCACTGCCTGTTTTTGTGGTTTGTGTCATAGTCCAGCTTTCACGCTTCTCTGGGGGTGCAGAGGTCATGGCTTTCCTCCCTGGCCATGCACATTAAAATACAACTCACATACAGTGTAAATGTATGCAACCCTAAGCAAGACATCAGGGAGCAGAGAAAATGCTTGTGCCCTCCTGAGGAGGCTGTCTTGTAAAATGCTGTCCTGATGAAAATGAAAGAACTTCAGGTAAATACAAGACTTAAATTACTGAGACAGACTTCCCCTTCAAAAGCACTGGGTAAAATTTGGGTATACCACAGTTATGCTCTATTTTCTGTGAGTAAATTTCTAGCGTTGGGAGTTGTGGATAGATGTTTTGAAAGACAGCAGCAACTGCTGCAGCCACCTGAGTTGGCAGGCAGCCTGAAACAAGAAGCCTTGAGATGCTGAATTCCTCTCATTCATTCAATGGATGGCTAATTCCAGTGGCGTTGATAAGTTTTAATGGTGAGCATTAACTGTTTCATTGTGCATCACAGCAACTAGAAAAAGAGGAGTGTGTAATGAAGGTGAGTAGTGTTGTGTTGGGCACTCTTGTCACACGCTCAGGATGAGCTAAACTTTGGCTTCTGTGTACCTGTGCAGCCCCAGTCTGCTCAATTAACATTGATGAGCAGCAGCAAACAATGGGGAGTGTGAAGTGAGTAAGAAAATAGGAAAAAGAGACCTTTGTAACAACATTTCATATTTGCCTGTGAGAGGTCTCATGCTCACCAAATTCTTTTTCGTCCTTGGCAAGCAAAAAGGCTTTGTCTGCTTGCTGGATTTGGGGTTGTTACCTGTTTGGTCTGCTGCAGAGACTGCATACACTTCCTACCTGTCTAAAGATATCTATCTATCTAAAGATAAGTTTGAGATAGGGATGTGCCTGCGGTATTTTTTACTAACAGAAGTAAAGGATAATTTCTATACTTCATTTGGAGTAAAACTTTGAGTGGGACAGTATTGTTGCTGTGTAACCTGACTCAGGAGTAATTGGTGTTCACATTAAAAATGGCTTTGTGGTTATCTGAGTTAGAAGATATTTACATTAAATTTATTAAAGTAAACCATTAATGACGTTAATGAGTTAATAGAATTATTTTAAAATATTGATTAGTTCATAAAATAAAGTTCATTAAAATAAACTATTCTGAGAGGCTGAGATGAATCTAAAAATCTCCTTTCTCTTTCTCTATATCAAACATGGCTTAATTCCTTTAATTACAGATTGATATTGATATTTTTTGAATTGCTGTTCTATTAAAGGATTGCAATGTCCTAGTTTGAGGAAGAGAGTGATAGTCTCAAAGTCTTCTTAAGTCTGCAATGAGGTTGAGTGATATGAAAGTAGTAAAGCTTTGCAAGACATCCAGTGTAGTTACTTTATCCATGAAGAAGAGCTCTTAGATTAACATGCAGGTCAGTTCTGAAGAAGCAAGGATAGACAGACATTGGAAACTGTCAACAATATGAGAATGTTAATTCAAATATTTATAACTGGTTATAGCAAAACCCTCTTAGGCTGTGTCCTCCCTCCCTCTTTTTGCAAAAGCTTCTTGAAAACAGATTCTCCTTGTCGCAATCTATCTGGACATTAATGACATGGTAGATTTTTGCCAAGAGGCCTGAAAGCTCAAAGAGCAGATCTAGCCCAGAATACATCTGCTGGACAGTATGATCTGAATTCTAGTCACTGGGCCTGTAACAGGCCTCCAGTTACCCCTGGAAGTTTGAGTCACTCCTGGGTTTGTTACCCTGGGTGTCCACTGCCAAGCACTAGCCTTCTGGACTGTTCCAGAGGTTTTTCCATCCCAAGGGGTCTGTTAACACAAATTCTACCTTTTGGTTAGAAACTCAAACCCACAGTGAAACCAGGCAGTGCAACTTTCTTGTGCACATGTAAAAAACTATGTCAAGACCACTTTAAAATCTGCCTAGTTTCACACTCTGCCTTGAGTCATTCTTTTCCCCTGGGGTATCACATATACTTTCCAAATAAAGGGGCCAGATGCTGTGAAACTTAATGGAAAAGTTTAAAATTTTTGACCTGTTCTATGTTCCACTTGTTCTTGTTTTTCTTAGACTTTCTACAATTGATAATTCCATTCAGTCTGTCCCATGTTCTTCTAATCAATTCCTGCCTAGATCTTTTTCCATTTGGCTGTTCTTGCAGACTTCTGATCTTGTTGCCACATTTTCATGACTTGGGTTATAAATTTTTTAAAGGGTGGCCAGTATTTTCCAAACTTTCCATATTCCAGTGTCTGAATCTGAGAGCTGCCCAACCCCATAAGCTGATGCAGTGTCTGCTGCTGCCCTAACTGATCCTGCTGATCTTGCAGAGCCAAATCTGTGCTTCCCACCTCAGAGGTGGCTGCATTCCAGGGCTGGGTGTAACAAGTCATATGTAAAACTACAATACCTGGAAAGCAGTTTGGGACAGAAACGGCACATGAATGTGTCAGTTATTAATGCCAGTGTTCCTGGAGGCCTCACTATCCCCCAGTAAAACAGGTCCAGATATTGGCTTTGTTTCTCTGTGACTGAATTCAGCCAAGAGCATTCCAATCCAACTTCTTAAGTGTCTTGAAAACACTGAAATGAATTGCTTTAAACACTAATAAGTAATTTCTATTACTGAGAAGGGTGTATTCACTGCCAGCATGGTACTGGTGCTGAAAGTGGATTACATTAGCCTTTTGTTTGAAATCAATTGAGTTTACAACTCCACTTCAAAGCCTTCAGAGTTTTAAAATAGAGCCAGCAGAAACTGTTTAACAAGTCAATGCTGCCCTGTGATTTTCATTGTTCTAGCTTTAGTTGTGAGAGGGAAAGACTTCATTTTCCTCTACTTTCACTTCACCCAGGGAGTGTGGTGCAGTACAATAAGCAACCTATTCAGCTTTGCCTCACTGCTGTGTGCTAGGCTTTACCTAGGCACAGATGCCTCCCTTCACATGGTGCTGCAATTCCTCCTTCACAGTTCGAGTGTGTTCTCGCTTTAAAGATTGGTTTATTATTAGATTGCACTGTCCTTTTAGATTGTTGCACCTTTCAAAACTTCAGTTATGATAAAGAATAGAACTTCCTTAGAAGGAGTTTATGGAGGAGGGGAGCCCAGTAGACTTCACACATTAACTTCTAATTTCTGTTGTATAAAAGGCAGCACTTCTTTCAGTGGCCCAGGGAAAACAAGAGCAATGGTTTAAAACATGAATGGTACCCTAAAATTTCAAATTCAAAGATTTTTCAGACATTGTATGTGTTCTTGTGAATTTAATAAACCAGGAAAAGCTATATTTAAACATCAGCTACTTCTGATGTGAGGGAAGTGTTTTCCTTAAAACGAGGGTTTCTCTTTAACCCTCACACAATGAAGAGGTTTCTGTCAATATAAATAGACAGAAAGGGAAGCAGAGAGGGAGAGGGTGAGTACCATTGTTTCACCAAATGTTTGTCTGTGCTTTCTCCTTTCTGACTTAAGCAGTGAGGAAGCTGAAGCAAGCCACAAGATGCATTTTTACCTTGTGGTAAGTCTACATCAGTCTTGGCCTGCTTTTTGAACCTTCCTTGATCTGTGTTGTTCCAACTCTGGAGAAAAACTTCTGCATTTCTCAAAGTCCACTAACTTGGAAGAAGTTGGGATGAAACATGAAGTCTGTGGAAATAAAAATCATAGCTGGTTCCTTTTTAGGACTGAGTATAATTTGTAGTTTAAGGAGAAGTGTAGGAGACTGGGTTATGCAGTCTGTCAAAAATATGACTGGCAATGAAGAGCAACATGCACTGAAATTGAGCCTGAGGTGTGTTGAGCATGAGGATTTTCCTGTGGCTGTACCACAGAAGGAACCCCAGACAGTTCTGGATTCTTCTCACCTCTTTTCCCTTGAGGACAGGAGGAAGGGGAGACACAGACTCATGATGCTCTTACTATTAAAAGACCTTTTAAATGCATTGAGATGCTTCCCATGCATGAAGTCATATGGAGGACTGAGGTACAGAGGTGGCCTGTGTATGATTCCAGTAGAGTCTGAAGTAGAGTCTTCCACAGACTAACACCTGTGCACTCCTGGATCCTGATTCCTTGGGGGTAAGTTAAAGCTGGTTTTGCACTTTTTTTCTTTGACTAGAAATTACCTCCTTCACATTATCCTGGATGAAATACTTTAGCTCTGACAAAAGTACTGTTTTCTAAAATAGTTTTGCCGGAGTTCTCACTCACTCCACCCCATTAACATCCTGTCTTCTTCAGAGGAAGAGACCTTGCTTAGTGTGTTCTTACACGTGGTTTCTGTGGCACCTAACACAGACATGTAACAGCTCTGCCTTGCTGCCAGGAAGATAGAAACAAAGTTAGAGTGGTCGGGAAACATGAAGTGCTGAAGTTCTGAACAGCCCCATGACATTTGCTGCTCAGGGCTTCCTTGTCCATATAGCAAATGCACAAAGCACTAGTGATGGAGCCCAACAGACCTCCATGTGTGTGGAAGCAGTAGTTTATGGATAAAGCAGTGTCTCCCTTTATAACCATTGTTTTTATAAAACTTGCACACAAATCTGTTTCATCAAGGTTTCACAGTCTTGACTAGGGAAGTCAAGAGGGTTTAAATACCAAGTGAATAAAGCTGGACTTGGAATTTTTACTCTGTTCTAGGGGGTGTAGAATTGATGATAAGACTGGAGATTGTGAGCAAAGGATACTTATTTTTGCTTTTTCCTGAAGACTGTGCAAGGAAACAAGGCAGGGGGGTATGTAATAAACCCAAGCCTTGTGCTTAGATCTTGGAAAAACATGTTAATATCACAAAATGGTTTTGAATGAACAATAACTGATGTTTGCAGATAGTTTCTTCGGTTGGAGTATAATTTGCATTCTAATACAAGCTCTTCATTATAATCACTGGCTTCCCTGTGCTGGTACAGAAAACACATCAGTGCCTTATGCTGCCAAGCACTGTGGTTTTTCAGAAGGAAGAAAAAGGCTTAATGCTATTTGTTCAACCCAGCCAGAGATCTACTGTTTATAATCTGAAATATCATAAAATGTGTTTTCAATTACCTCGTGCATTTTTTTAAAGAATTAAATTTCCATCAAAGGATTTTGTGAGCTGTTTGATCTCACTGTGTCTAAAGAGGCCAATCTGACTGGAGATAGTTTTGTCTGAGCACATACAGCCCAATTGTAACAAATGTGTCCTTTGAGTGTCTGTGAATTTTAGAGAAATCAGTCAGTTTATTAGTGAGAGAGAGGATGGTGGGGGTCTAGTAATTTCTAGTGTTAGCTGTAAAACAAATACTTAAAGACTGCGTGTGCAAAGGGACTATGGTTCTTTGTGTTATATGACTGATTTAAGCTTTTGTTTTCTTCTGTGTTAATCTGGATATAGTATTTCATTTTCTAGACATCTTTAAGTGTGACACAGCCCTAACCTACTGTGAGTGCCTGGAAACAAAAAATGTAGCATTTTTGTTGCACTGAATAAAGACTGCTTGTGATGCCATTGTGTTCAGCTCTGTAAAAGCACATGGATCCTTTGCACTGAACAAGCTCCAAGTAAAAAGAAGAGAAAGTGAAATATTATATAGATTTATCTAGAAATAGTGTCAGCTATTCCATTTTCTACTAGCTGATTGGTCTGCCTGCTAAGCCAAGTTGTTTTTTCAGATTTTAAAGCAGTGTAATTATGGAATTCAGATTTCTGCTGCTCTTGCAAGGAAACTGCATTCCCTAAACTACAAAAGCAAGGTAGAATATTGGGAGCCCACAGTTTTGCTTTCTGTGCTGATACATCTTATGCAAAGAAACACCTGGAAAAATTAGCTTAGGTCTGAAGAGTGATAATTAGTCCAGTGGATTAACATGCTCTTGTTGCTATTTTAGCTTTGAACTGGCCTGGATATGTCTGTAGAATACTGTACTGCCCTGATGAGGCTTATGTGAGGTGTAAGAACACCTTTCCTGTTCTGGTTAAGTAGCTGGTGTGTCTCTTTTATCAATACAGCAATGCATTGATAGAAAATCCAGTCTTGTTTGGGCTCCACTGAAGATTGCTCTTGACATTATTCTTCCTATGTACCAAGTTTTAGTCCTCTTAGAAAACTGTATCTTTCTGCATTTAAGTAATTAATGAAAATACTACACCAAGTTAAACTGAAATTAAGGTGAGAACACGTAATTACATTTGTGTGGTGAGTTTTTATCCACCTTGCTGGCATTGTAATTGTTCCTTAGGAAATACTGGTGATATCATAGATGTCAGGTACAAAATAAGCAGTAGTAGGTGTAGCTTTGAAAAGACAGAGGGCTTTTCTATGCAGGTGTCATCCATACTGAGGAGGAAAGAGAAAGCCAGACACTCTGTACAGCAGCAGCACAGTTGTATCTAAACAGAAAGGGGCCTGTTTCTCCAAGGTTTCCAGCTAGTGATAGTAGAGGCAGTAATGAGATATAGGACTGCTTTCCATCTTACTCTGCCAATTCAGCTCCAACAGAGATGCCAAATAAGTTTCCACTTAGGAGTTTTGCAGTAGAAAACAGCTTTAGCAAAATCCCTTCTCCTTTTTCCCAATGAAATTATCTTTCCTGTTTTGTGATATTTGCTACCTGTCTGCCTGTCAGCAACGTGAAACAATGGAAGGTTTGTATGAATGATGTGTGGAAAATCCCTAACTCATTCACTTGCTGTTTCTTAGTATTTCTGGAAGAGAAAATAGTGACATCTCTAGGGATGGTTTTTCCATCAACTGTGGCTTCACTAATGGGATTAGCAGGCTAAATGCTCCAAATAAATCCATCACTGGCATCAGTTGCATCAGAGGTGATGTGCATCTATTAATACATCAGTAAAAACCCAGCATTTGTTTCCAAGAGTCACTGGAAATGGATCAAATTCAATACTTATTTTTATCCACACTGTGTTTCAAGTCAGCATTTCGATACAACACATACAAACCCGTTATTGTCTCCTGACCTTTGCGTCTACTGAAACCTTACGGGAAATTCCTTCCTATCAGAAGCTGACTGCAGCACACCATGTCCTGATTCTAGGTGAGTGCTTAATTTCAAGGACTTGTTGACAGAATATGAGCCTCAGTGGGGCAGAGAATTGTTGGGGTTTTTTTCTTCTTTCTTTGTTTTTGTATTGGATTTTTAACCAATGGTGTAAGTAGTGCATATGTGCTATTCTGGATCTTATTGCAAGACAGACTCATGTTTGGTAACAGTCACTTGTTAGACCATGTATATGGGAGTGGAATATGGGTGACAAAATGGGATGTTACATCTGAGAAAGCAGCTTTGGAAATGTTTTGGGGAAATGGTTTGATAAACAAGAAAATACGATTTGGTTTTGTGATGCTGTAGATAAGCGATCTGATTAAGCCCTAATGGATGCATAGAGAAGTGAAGGAAAAAAATCAAGGAGAAGGGAGGTGGGGATGTTACAATTTTGTAACACGATGCAGATAATGATACGATATGCTTAGCTATTTCTAGTAGCTACAGTTCAGGGAAGCTGGAATTGGAAATAGTTCAAGAAAGAGAGAAAAGAATGACACATTGTCTGGAAAAATGCTGTGAAGACAGAGACTAAAGCTCAGTCCTTTTAATGTTTAAAAAAGTTAAGAACATGACACTGATTATAATTGTACCTACCTGGACAGACAGTTACTGATGGTAGAATTAGACCCAGAGGTTGGAATCCAAAGGAGATTTTAATTTTCAGTAGAATTGAGATACCAAAATGTTCAACAGACTTAAAAATATGTCTTTAGAGACATCTTGGGATGACTGGAATGTATGACTAGGTATGTAATAAAAAACTGGAGTACCCAGCCAGCCTTAGAACATGGGACAAGGACAAACCTTTCAAGCTTTAATCCCACTTTGGCAATTTTTGAGAATGCACTTTGATAAAAAATATTGTGAGTGATGACAAGTGTGTATGTCTCCCCAGGACATGCTCAAATGTGAGATTTGTGTAGAAGCAGCAAGGAAAGCTTGTGGAAGTGTTAGTTTGTTGTGCAAAACAAAGAAACTTAAGGAAAACTCCAGTTTCAAAGAGTGATTTGGATTTTATTTTTCCACTGTAATGATGATCTTTGGAAACAATCATAGTAATTTGACTGAAAAGCCACAAAGAGTAGCTGGGCAGTATTACTGTAGGTGTGTCAAGCCACAGGAGGAACAGCTGTCTCCTTCTGTCAGGGTTAGGAGAAAACATCTTTTAAAATACCTCACTTCTCAGCTCATACTCAAATTGAAACACAAAAGAGGAATAAACCGTCTTTATCCTCAGTCTGGCTGAGTTGTCAGCTACTGATAAAGAAAACATGTATGGTGTTGCACAAGGAGAATGACTTATTTTTTAGGAGTAATTTGAAATCTTTTAAAGAGGGTTGCCACTGTATCAGTTACAGGTAAGCCTAAATAACATCTAATTATGATTATGGAGATCTGAGTTTGAGATAAAAAGCTGAAAAGCAATCAGGTTTTAGTAAGCAAAATTACCAAGAGTAACAGCCCAGTATTCCACCACTGAGTGAAAAATTGTCCTGTGCTAGTGCATTTCATGTGAACACATTCTTTTTTTTGAGTAATCCCAGAAGATTAATGAGACTCTTTATGCCAACATCAACAAATCACCCTGGGTGAGAGCTGTAAACATTTTCTTATTTGTTTTGATTGGAAAAATCCCTGGTCTCACTCAGACCCATAGAAATTGAATAGTGTGGTGATTGGCACTGTGGAGACGCATTTAAACTTATCGATTGCCCTGATGAATATATGTGAATGAAGAAAGGATGCATTGGAATTCTTGTGTAGTCTAGGGAAGAGATCATCTTATGGAAGGTGGCAAATTCTCTTCTCTGGACGCTGCTAGTTTCTTCTCCTCACTCTTCTTGTGGACTTTTTGTGTGCCTCTAGAGGCAAGGAGTACATCATGTTTTCAAACTGATGGGTTTTTCTGCTAGATACCTCTCAGAGTAAAAGCATTTGGGGACCAGGAGGGGTTCAGGTGCTAGTTTCTTTACTAGCAGTGAGGCACATATTTTTGCCAGATTAATTAACATATTTTATTAATTGATATCCCAGTGAAAGGGAAGTTCACTATATTTTATGTGATTGGACTTTTCTTCCCAGTCTGCTTCCCCCCCAAATACCCCTTCAGTACAATAAAAAAAGAACACACGTTCCCTTTACGAGACTACATTAAGGGAACTATAACTCTTCAGAAAACTGATGCAAGTCATTATAATCCTTCCATTTCACTCTCGTGAATGTCTGCTTCTCAAGTGGATTTAGAAATCCCCAAGGAATTTGAGATAAACAGGATGATATTATGTATATGAGCACATACTCAATGAAAGGAGAAGCAATGAACTATGATGAGCATTAAACATGAAAAACATGAATATTCTAGACTAAAAGATTTTTGCAAATTAGAGTCATCAGCTTTTAAACTACTGGAATGTCTGATGTTCTTTTTCTTCCTTTGATGATTAAAAAATGGAATCTGGTGTGGCCTTCTGGTTAAAGATATGTCAGTGATTGCATTTTCAGTTATTATATTTTCCACTGTTCATGATATCTGGATCTCTAAATAACATTTATATAAAACTCTTGTAGGCAGTAACCCCATTCCTGTAGATTCATTAGTTCCATACAATTTGGACTTTGAATCCTTTTAAGGGCTGTGAGTTAAGCATGTGATGAGTTTCCATTTTTGCTATTATTGGGTGATGTCATTGCAGGCATAAAGAAAGAATATGAATAGAGATGGAGCAGCCAAAATTCACAAAAGCAGAAGATGTTAATTTTTATTTCTTTGATTAGAGGTTCATTCTAGAGAAGTAAGTAACTTTTTCCAGCATTTAAAAACATGAGTATTTTATTTAGGTGTGTTTTTTCCCAAGTTTTGACACTAATGAGAGGTCAGGAGATGACAACAACTGGTCATAAGCAGGTACAGCTTAATCTGTTTTCTCTTCTTGCTCATGCTGTAATAATTTCATTGCAGAACCAGTCTCTTGATCTACATACTATTGTATGTATCAAAATGCAGATATTTTGACCGTCCATCAGCTGTAAAATCCTGTTCCTTTGTAGTTTCGCATCTGGGTTGCATTGCGGTGATAAAAATGCATTTTCAACAAGAAACAAAATAGCAATTGTACTGAGTAAAGGCAAGTCGAGATAGCTTCTGGTATTCAGAAAAAAATCAGTAGTTCAAGTTACATATCTCATTTTCTGTCCCTACTGAGTAAAAACATAGGATGTGCCAAGAACAGGCACTATCTGACCTGCAGAGGAGGTGCTTTGGTGCTGGGCTGTCAACAGTGGCTTAATTGTGTCTTTTTGTGTATGTTTTTTTCCCCTCTTATTTTCATCTTTATTTCTGATGTGTGGCGGTTTAGAGGGATACAAAAGTGTTTCTCACTTCCCTGTTATCTCATGTGGATGCTCCCCCTGGAGAGAGGAAGGTTAAAGGTGTGGTGTGGTGCTGATGGTGACACCTCCAGCTTAACCACAGCAAGGTGCCATCACTGCCCGTTGCCAGAAGACTCTGAGTCTTCATTAAAGAAAACACACCAGTTTCCAGAGTGTTAATTTAGTACCTTTATTAGAATAAAGTTCACCTGGCTGTTTTTTAGTCTTGTTAGGTGTTATTTTTTCTTTTGGTATCCTTTCTAAGTGAATGAAATTTGTCATGTACTTACTCTGCAGCAGCTGATGTTCAGCCCTAACTAGGGTCTCTAAAGGAATCAATCCAGTTTAGAAAGCTGGCTTAGGCCTGGAAATTAAACCATTTGTTAGGATGGAAAATTAATACTCTGAAGCTGGTTTTGATTGTTTTTCTTTGAAACAGTGGAAGACATCCTTACGTGCTCCCTTTTCTTATTGATTTGTGCTATTAACATCTGTGAAATAAATTATAATACACACACACATATCTATATATATAATGCTGGCTACATAACTATATCTATATATATATATAACACTGGCTCTATTACTCATGACTTGAATGCTCTGGACTTGGCTCAGCTCAAGAGAAGCCATTATGCCATGGATAATTCTCTTCTCTTTGGGAACAGAATGAAAAAGCACACGACAGAAAGCAGATGATACTAGAAGATGCACTCAATGGGAAAACTGCTTGTGAGAACAGTTTACAGCTGCAAATCTACCCCTTATTTTAAATTTCTTACTCAGATTCCCATAAAGAAAGGTTTGGGTTTTTTAAGCAAAATAGTCTCTGATACTACATATGTAGTAGTACAAACAAGTTGTCTGTTTTCTTTATAGATGAGTAAGTTTGTTTTCAAAGTATTATGAAAACACTAGAATCTTCTTCTGGTTAAATAATTTTTGATTGTTGAGTCTCTGGTGTAATGGTAAACATATGGCCAAAATGATGATGTCCTTTGTTGCTAGAAAACATGATTCCTTCTTAAACATAACTCATAAAGTGACCAGTGAGAGTAGAAAATGAAATGGAAAGAGACAAAAGGTAAACCCAAATAAAGGATTCTGTAAACAATTTGGGTTGGAGAGTTCAAGTTAACAGATGTCTTTCTGTAAGACAATTTTAAAGGGTGTATTTTTCCTAATGCTTTAACTAACAACAGATTTGCCTGATTATTTATTATATTTATTTGTAAACAATGCAAACCAATGTCACTCTGTGGATGAACTGAGTAACTTGAAGCAGATGTTTCACTTAGCTGTGTTTATGTGCCTAGATTTCATTTGATGTCTGATCCTGAGCCTTAAACCTGTCAGCAGTGCCCCGCTCTGTGTTACACTGATGTTTCTCATGCCCAGTAAGTTTAGAACCAATTGCTGCCATTAAAATATTTAGTTTCCTTAATATTTTCTTAATTCAAATGGAAAAGTATAGCACTTCTAGACAGATGCCAGTAATACTACATCCAAAGACTTCACAGGACCAAGCTTCTTCTGACTGAAAGTTGTGCTAAGTTTTTTTTATCCTTATTCCATGATTATTGCTTCATTTCTATTTTGACCTAGGTCTGCAAAGTTTCTATTATTTATGTAAGCTGAGACACTATATTAATAAAAAGCTTTATGTATGTGCAAGGCTAAAAGTCTCACCAAAAAGTCCTTAAGGAAAGGAGACGACATGAACTAGGACTAGGAACTAGGGACAAATGGCTGGTATGTTCAAACTGCTATGTTCTATATGGTTTGCATTTATCTGTTTCGTGTATTTAACATTAACAATACAAATCTCCCACTGATTGTTTCTTTCTTCCAGGATGGAAAATTATTTTAAAGAACCTTTCAGCAATTTATAGCTGAAAGTCAATTTAGCCATCTCCAAAGAATGGGGAAAGAAATAAGTTTGTAACAACACAAATACCTTGAAAAAGCTCGAAAAGTTTTAAGTAGGCTTTTATCTCTTTTTCATCATTCACCTTTTTTTTTTTAACCTGAAGTCTTTGTGAGGAGTTTGTTTTGAGTTTATTTGAAAGCCCTACCTTTTTGAACGGTAACAGGCATTTATTAGTTTTTTAAGTGAAGTGTTAGGTTTTTTTGCCTGTAAGAGACCATTTAGGGCTCTGGTGATTTGAATCTCCCATTTAGAAGTCACAGCAGCTCTGCATAAGAGGGGTTAAAGCATAGGCAGCACTTCAGTCTAAAGAAAGTAGTAGTTAAGATACACATAGCATGGGGAAATCTGGCAAAAAGAAAGCCCACAAAAATCCTTTTCTACTCTCTGGGAGATTTATAAGGTACCGCAGGATCTTCCCAAAGTAAATTTAAACTATTTTAAAAATGTAGCAAGGTATCAGGAAAGTTATCACTAACAGGATATGGCAGAAAGATAAAGATACAGAACTTAAACATTTAAGAACAACAAAATCCAAGCCCTCTTGTCCTAGAAAACAATTGCTATTTTAAAAACAAAACAAGCACACTTTTGGAGGAGCATTTTATCAAATACTCTTCCAACAATGTCCAGTTACTATGAGAATACTTTCCACTTTCCTGGATGGATGTGTTGTGCAGAAGAATGAAAGACTGTAACTGGTGAAGTTTGCCAAAAAGCATGATCAATACTCTGTGAAATCAGGACAACGTTCCCATTCATTTCAGCCGAACTTGAATGGGAAGTATTAACCTTATTTTAACTTGAGGCAGGTTGAATAGTAAATTTAAGTATGAACTTGTTCATTACGTGTCAAGTTTTGACCACTTGTTTTAAATTTAAAGCCTTTGTCAATATCTGTTCTTTCACAGAGCTAAGGCCTGGCATACAATAAGAAAAATTCATATATTGGCCTTCAGCTGTCTTGCTATAAGAATGGAGAGAACAATTCAGGCCTTAATAATATGAGGACTTGCTTTCATGATTAGTTTGATTCAGAGTGCAACCATGTTAATCTTGGTGGTTTTTTTCCTTTTTAAACAGCTAATATTTCTAGTTTAGTTCATTATTTCTTCTGGATAATGCAAAATACATGTGCTAGATCTGGGGAGGCTTTTTTAAATAGCTTAAACCAAGATTTTATCTCCTGTGGTAAGTGCTGTTGCTAAAATAAACACTTGCTTATTCCATAGGCCTGCCTCTGGTCTTCTTAAAGACTTATCTGATAATTTTTAGTAACAACAATTGTGTTTTGGTGCTCGTCTCTCATCTCTTCAAAGTCACGCTTTGCCACACTAGCAGTGCTTTATGTAGAAAATTTCTGTCACAGTTTGATGGGACATGGTTTAGGAGAAAAATGAGTCTATCCCAGTCAAAACCAGGGCAGTACCTAAGCTTATAAAGCAAAAGAGTAGAAGTGCAATTGGCACCTTTTCATAGCAGCATCTTGAAGATTGTTGGTGCATGACAATCCAGTGTGGCTTTGGTTCCTGTCTTCCTTCGATGTGAGAAGAGATAGCTCTGCTGTTTTCCTGGCATCTGTTTGGGTCCTGTGCTGCCCCAAGGCAACAGAATATTGCTGAGTGTTGATACTTCCATTATTCCCTTCTTACTTCCAAGGCTCTTTGATCATTGGATCCACATGGTTGATTGCAAGTGGAATTAATATCACTTTAAGCCTCCAGGCTCGTTCAGTTTAACGTCTCGTCCTTCATATGTATTCAATATTAAAGCCTCCTATTGAACTGAAAACAAACACAGTCCATTTGTCTGCTTAATTCATTTTACAAGCTTCTAAGTTTCTTTGCTGCTGTGTCCCAGATAACATACTCTAAAAAAAAATCTAGGAGAAGCCTAGCTTCAATTGTATGTGGCTTTGTGTGGCTCAGCAGAAAAGCAGCTACTTGCTGAAATGGACCAGTAGTTTTTTAACTGAAACTATTATTGTGACTAGAGCAGCAAGAATCTCTGCAGCTTTACCCATTCAGGCTCAGCATGGATCTGTTTTATCCTGTTTCTGCTTGATGTGGTTTTGCATTAAGCTTGGATTTCAAATTCAGAGAAAAGCCAATACTGGAAGGTAAAACTTGTTGTAATTAGGGTCAGCAATGGTAACCAACATATTTGCCAGCTTCAGGAAACTGGCCTAAGTTTTAGACTTACACAAAACTACTTCAAATTAGGCAATTGTGTTCTTTATTTGAGTTTTGTTCTAAGGATTTCCAATTGTGATATCAAAACCCCATAAATGTTGCTTAGCTTCTCATTTTCTTCCAGATGTTTCTTTATGCATAGTACCAATAAATTCAGATAGTGTCTGTCTTTTCTAGCACAGGAGCAACTACCTCCTTGTAATAAGTGGTTAATAATTGCTTTGGATATCTCACATATTTAGATAATGGTGCTGGGAAAAATTGTTCTTGTCTGTTAAACCAACAAACCAATTCTTATTTGGAATTCTGCTACATCCTGTTATTTGTTCTTGCTGTTATTCCCCATCAGAAACTTAAAAATAGAGAATAGGGCAGTAGCAAGTCTTTTTGGTAGCTGTCCTGAGTGGATATTTTTTTTTTTTTCCTCTGACTTCTCAAAAGAGAATTCTTCTCCTTTTGTGTCCATGAATTTGTGTGTGCTAAAAGTGCGGATGTTTTGCTGGACATACTTTGTAACATCATCTTGAGAATTCTCAGAAAGGTGTTCTCTTTGAGGTCACCTGTGGAGTGAATCTTTCAGATGTTTGCTGTAGAACCACGCATAAGCAACAATGCTGGGAATCAAGTTCAGAAATCTGGAAGTTTGGGTTCACAACCCTCACTTCAAATTACTAGATTTTGTGTAGGATTTGCCTGGGTTACTCTGTTTAAAAGTTATCTACTGAAGCAGTACAAAGATGCTGTGAAATACCTCCACTATTTGAAAGCAAGACCATCTATTTGATCTAAAGTAGAATACTCTCACTACCTGCCTCTGGTTTCAGATAACCGAGTCATTCCAAATATGAGGCTGCTGCCTCAGAGGCAGAAATTGTCCATTGTCCTGTACCTCACCAGGCAGATTCCTGGAGGCTGGTTTTTCCTGTCAGATAAGAAACAGAATAAATACCACAGGGTCATGGTGATTGCAGATCTCATAGAACTGTAGTCATGTAGTTCAAGATTAATGGGTTTACACTGAGCTGCCAAAACTTTTACAGAAATGTGCTACCAGATCCCTGGCTGGTGTAAGCTGGCTCACTTCTGTGGCCCTGTGAAAATAGGCTGATTTAAACCAACTTAAATCCTAGGTCCATGCCTTAAAGCATTCCTTTCCCTTATGAAAACATAACAGTAATCTTAAAAGCATTATTTTTGCTCAAAGGTTGGACTCCATGATCTTGGAGGTCTTTTCAAACCTTAATGATTCTATGTTGTTGGAGAAGGGGTCCATGGCCACTGGTAAAAAATTGCCAATTGATTGTCCTTACAGGAAAAGTAGGAATAGTATTTGAGGAATAGGGGAAATCTTCCTGTGTTGGGACCTGTAATGTTACATAGCAGGAATTCCCCTGCAGACCTCTAACTTGCTATGCAAACAGTTCTCTGTGCTTTTCCTGCCACCCTGGCTTCCTGTGCTGTGGATCCTAGAGGTGCTTCCTGAGGGTGTAGAATTTGCTGATATTTGTCAAAATAGTGCTGTGGTGATTTGGAGTTGTTTAGTGATACATATAACTAGTCTATGTATTTATACAGTCTTATTTTTATTAATTATCTTATATTTATTCCTCTGACTTCACAGCTAGATTCCTCAGAAACTGTACCTGATGTTTAATTAAACCCCACCTCATTCTGATGCCTTTAAATGTAGTTTAGTCCTCTTTCTTTGAAACGACTTGGTGTTTAAGGGTCTTATTTCTCTTGTTTGTACTCAAAAGTTTTTTGACAACAAGTTATTTTGCATGTGGTTTTGGGGGTATCTTTTAAATATGAATCCTGTATATTCTGTGATCAGTAGACTTGGATATGTATCACGAGGTGCAAATATTCCAGGAATTTCCTCAGTAAGACCAATGAACTTTCTGTTTGTGTACCTTTGCAGTTTTCAGTGAAATTATTTCGGCTCCCAATTTACAGGCTCTGGATATAAATTGTTTATATAATTGTCTTTTATTTGAAATATACTGTTTTAATTATCTCCATGAGAGACCAAAATTTCCTTCTGTGACAGGCCAAGCCACCTTTTGCTAGAACTGTGTCTGTGCTGCATCTGAGGGTACACTGAGAAAAGCAATTTTCTTTCTCTCTTACCTTCTTAGTACATTGAGATGTTTTTTGTCTAAAGGAGGATCTTATGTGGGTTCAGAGCTTTCATTTTATTTTGAAACTTTATCTGAGGATTTTGTAGGGTGACCTTCTGGTTGTTCCTGGTATAAAATGATACAGGCTTTATCGATATTTTCTCAATCCTCCTCTCCAATATTTTTAAAATTCTTTGATATTTTTGATCTCATCAATACTAATCAAATAATCATTTTCCCCATTTCCTTTATTTCTAAATTAATTAAGGACCTCTTGTTCATGGACACCTAGAACTAAGGTCTACTGCTGCATTTTAAATTAATAAATTAATCCCTGGAGCATATCTGGTTTGGAGCAGAGTTTAAAAGCGTACCCAGTTCTAAACTGTTTTTCAGAGCCTGTAGAGCTCTACAGAGTTCATAGAAGTCTCCTTGCAAGTGCTTGTAAATGAAGAGCCTTGGACCTGTTTCCCTTTTCAGGTCTCACTGGAGGCATTGGCAGTCTTTCCACTGACTTCAGCAAAATGGAAGTGAGACAACATTACCCTGCCTGGTGTTCACCTCTGCTGTACTGCTCGTGGAATAAAATGTATGGCCAAGAACACAACACAGAATCCAGCCAGGTTCTGCCCTTTGTCCTCATGGCTGAAATTGGATGTCAGAATAAATTTAACAGAGAGAGGTCAAATTTTAATCTCAAGGCTTTAATATGTTCATCTGCTAAGAAGTGTAACTATCTCAGTATTGAAGTGGGACCTCATTTAAGGGGAGTAGAGGGATGATTTTCTTAATCTGTTAGAAAAAAAATCTTTGAAAGGAACTACATGCAAAATGAACTGGAAAAAAAGGATGGAGAAAACACAGTGAGTTTTTATATATGCAAGAAGTATACCACAGAGGTAACAGTGAGGAAAAACTAGCATTTGAAAAACTAGCTTTTTCCATATGTTTTTTCAAAAAATCTTTTTTTAATGCTTTATCTTAAAGAAAAAAAAAAAAAAGAATGCATTTCTCTGTTTCTAATATCAATGTTGCACATTTTTATTCACATCTGTGTAAACACTTGGATAATTGATGTCTTTCTGACCTGCTCACTTTCAATATTGGCATGCAGAGCAGTTGTTGGGATCTCATATAAGGGAGAATTGCCCTAAACTGGCAAGTAGACAGATTGAGTGAGGCACTTGGGTGGGGAGAAATATAAAACACTTTGCAAACAAAAAAGCTTGAGAAAGGAGGAGGAGTGAGTTGTAGAGAATGACTTCAACAACCAACTTTGTGGATGAAATTCTGTCAAAAGAGGTTTGTATGAACCTCACTCATTCTTGGATCAATTGTTTGGTCTTATATGGGGGAGAGGAGGGAGATAAAAAATTTTCTGAATTTTCTTCAGTTAAAACTGTGGAATTAAAAAATTGAGCCATCCTGACTCTGAGCATACCTTCAAGAATACCCATTCTGTTCTTTTGTAGAACATAGCTGAAGAAATGTGATGTGATCTAAGTAACTTACTGTAATTCTCTACTTTACAAATACAGTAAAAAGTATGTAAAAGAAATTTTATATGCAGTGTAATGTTTGAATGTAACAGGGCAGTTTATGTTTGAAAATGGAAATTTCTTTCCTTGAAGGCATTAATATCTCTGCCTGCATGTCCCACTCTCTGCAGTCTCAAATGAAAGCTGTTCCCACTTGTTATGGGATATGGACATTTGGTTGAGATTTGAAAACTAATGCTTAAGTAAGATTAATCCTTCTGTCTCACTGCTTCTCACTAAGTTCTGCAATGTTAACGATTTATATATTGATATCGTTGACATTTTCATAGGCTGATTTTTTTCACCTTATAGCAGTTGTTTCTTTTCAGATTTGTAGTGTTCTCTACAGAGTAAGAGTTGTCTTGCTGGCCCATATCCAGCTTGGGAAAGTCCTATATTGTAGTTCAAATTTAACATCAACTGTTAGATGAATCACAGAGTCATGGGCTTGGAAGGCACTTGAGAAGGCCATCCAGTTTCTCCCATTTCCAAGGCTTAATCAACTGTATGTGTCAGTCCTGACAGATACTTGTATGACTTCCAGCACTGAAGACTCCACAGACGCCTGGAGCAATCTCTTCCAGGAGTTATTGAATTCTTAATTATTAAACTTTTTCCCATGTCTGAATTATCTGTGATACAATTAAAAGCTTATGACTTCACAGCTTATTTCCCATGTACATTGAGAATCAATTTCTCTTCATTTTTGCAGCAAGATTTTAATTGTTTGAAAATAATTGCCACCTTAACTTTACCTGGTGAGGCTCTTATGGGGAATTATTGAGTTTAAGAATTTATAAAAATGCTATGATTTTTTTTTCTGAACTCTGAGGTGGTTTGGGCTTGAAATGCAGCAGGTAGCACAGGATGTGAAACCTTACAACCTGTGAGAAGAGCAGACAGATGGCTTCAGTGTTAGGAGTTGGTCTTTGGTTATATCATTACTAAAATCTTGACAGTAGAGGTAAAGTAGAAAAGAAATCCCCAGTTTGAAGGATACATGTAGGGGTTCACATTTCATCATCAGAAGAATGCTTAATCTTCTTTATCTCTGTTACAGCACTCTTGGAATGACACTCTTAAAGGTTTCACTTCCATCTATTTATGAGTGCAAATGGGAAGGTGGTCATGGGAAGATGTCCTGTCAGATGGGAAATGTGGGTGTTGTGGACCAACCATTCTTCTCTCTGATAGACATTGCATTATCCTGAAGTTTTCCCTGTAGAAAAAATGAGGAACTGTCATTGTATAGCCCCATCTCACATCAAGGTTATTAACTTTTTGTGCAAGGTGGTGTTTCTCTTTGTTTTACAGTGCCAAATATATTGTTAAGGATTAATGTATACCCAGTGATTGTTGGAGCATGCTTGTTTGCATGCATGAAAGAAAAGTCTGTTTCCAGAAAAAATAAACTTGCAGGAGAGCTTAGGCTCTGGGTTTTCTACTGTCAGTTAATGGGATTTTATAGAATAGAAGGCAGCTCAGAATTTGGCCTTGTGCACATTATCTCAGCATGGTGGACCAGTGGCTCTTTCAAATGAAGAACTAATTCCTTTAGTATTAAGTATTTGCAATATAATTTGAAACTTAGTGGTGTTTATCCATGACACTCCATCTCTGGCTGAAGTCAACAGGTTTCTTTCCAATGTTACCCCAGGGTTCACACACCTCAGCCAGTAGAACATGTATTAATTTTCCCAAATAGTTTAGAACTTGGCAGACTTGGGTCTATCTTTTTTTTTTTTTTTTTTTTTTTTTTTTTTTTTTTTTTTTT
>CM031863.1:9288704-9328551 GCA_018697195.1 Certhia americana
TTGTATATTTTCCAGCCATGTGCCAGTAGATGTTTCAGGTACTTGGTACTATATCCAGGTTTCTGTGGATTTCTGTGTCACAGTCACCCTTTGACAGTGACAGCAGTGCATTGTACCTAAGTACAGATACTTGAGCATTTTGTCCCTCCAGAAGTCCTGTGAGCATGTGTAGTACCTATTATTTTCCCTCTTGCTCTTCTTAGCAGTTGCAATGGTGCTGACCAAAGTGGAGTGCTCTTCACATGGGTGAACAGCATTTGAGTTGGGTTCTGTTTGGTTTAGCTTTGTTTTCAATTTTACTACAATATTATTTTTAAAATATTATTTTTAAAATACTATTGTAGTATTTTACAATATTATTTTTAAAACAACATTTAGGTGGCACATGCTTTCTCTGATGCTGTTTTGGTCTCATAAACACCCTGCAAAGTCGATACAAATGTGTTGGGAAGGAGATGTTTGTCCTCTTATGGTTTGTATTGCAGCTTCCCTGCAATTCAGATTATGTTGCTTTATAGTGCCTCATGACAAGAAAAGAATTTCATCTATATTATATCTGGCACATTATTGTCACTACTGGTCATCTGAAAATTTTATTGCAAGTTTTTAGTAGTGGACTGATTTGTTAGTTAAGAGTTCAAAGCTAGGGAGACATTGCAAATGCTGGCATTTATAGGATGTGGAAAAGTGTATCTTAGCAGGGGAGAAGGACACATGGGAAGAAGTACTGAAGATTGATTATTTTAAAAGTTTGGTATTCATCTGTAAAGAAAAACAAATTTTAGAAATGTGCTGGCAGATATGGACTCAGTATGCAGCAATTTACAGCTGTGTAGTTGATTGAAACTCCACTGGGGTAAATTGTGGTTTTAGCTGAGTGGAGAACTGAATTTGGAGTCTTATCCTTAATGAAAGAACAATTAGTTGAGCAAATCCTTCTTCCCCTTTTTCTGGGAAATTGTTGTTTATTGTGGTGTCTACAGCTGTGAGAGGCTTTCATTGTTTTTCCCTTCAGGTACAAAGTACATTTGTTAGAAGAGAAGCAATGCTTTGATTTCATCTTGTGTCTTTGGAAATGCAATTGGTTTCTTTCTTATTTAAATTATATTGTGGTTTCATATAATTCCTTAAGGTACAAAGATAATATTTTTTTTCCTGTATGTATTTTAAAGAGGTTCTTATACTGGAAAGGGAGACTTACGTTGTGCTCTCAAGTGTCTGGGTGTCCATACAGACATTCACTGCAAGTTTAACTTGTGGAAATGAAGGCAGAATCTCTCAGTTTGAAGCTTTACATCGTGGTTAAGGAAATCATCTTTATCCCATTTCTGTGCTGACTTCAGCAATTCAAATGCTAGAACACTAGAAGATTTTCTGGAGGTTTTGATGTCAATATACCTACAAAAATGCTAACAGAGCACTATGCCAGAAAAAATCTGAAGTCCACATCATCTGCGTTGTTAGGAATGAGGAAGGAGATTCCAAGCATTATTTGAAAATCTGTGTGCACAGTTTATTTGATATCTTGAAAAGATTTGCTTTCTAACCTGTAGTTCCTGACAAGTGCACACTGTGAAGCACAAAGCTCTGTGGCTCCCGCACCTTGGAATAAAACACCCTCTGGAGGTGCCTCTTTCTCTCTGTTGGCTGTGAGAGAGAAAAAACTCCGATGAAATATGTGAATGTTAGACTAGTATCTTCTGTGAGAGGAGCTGCCCTCTTAAACTGTTTTGGATGAATGTAGAGAGGATGTTTCTGTTTGTTCATGGGGCATGGTCACATATGTTCTATGGAAAACTAAGTTCTCAGACTGGGTTTCCAGGCGCATACATATGACATTGGAGTGTAAGACCTGTTTGGAAATGAATGAGTTTTCTGTTCCCCTGCTCCCCAGATAACTGCAGCCTGTTCTAGAAAAAGTATCCTTCATACAGTCAAGACTAACGTTGCCATAGTTTAATTGATTTTTCTCTTGTTCAAATTGAAGTTTCACTGTTTAGTCAAGTATTGTATATTGCAACTTTTATCAGAATCAGATGAATAAATACATAGTCCATCACAAATTGTTGCTTATGGCAGAGGATTAAGACTGGAAGTCAAGTATTTTTCATTGGTTCAGCATGACTTATTAGTAGGTTAAGACATTTCTCAAGTTTTTTCTTTGTTAAACTTGTCTATTAAATAGGCGTTTTACAGTGAGGCTTCCAATTTACATAAACAATTCAAGGAATAAGTACTGGGGTCAGCTACTACTTTCCTTCCTGAAACCCATTAAATTTTACTTTTAAAAAATACAATAATTTTTGCATTTTCTTGGGAAATATGAACTGTTCAGCAGAAGAATATCTTCTGAAGAAAATAACCGTAAATAGGTCTCTAAAATGCCATTCTAATAGCATTTATGAAATTTGGTTTCCATGCTATTTTACTAGTCTGTGTGCTCTAAGAAGGATTTGCTGTAAAGTAAAGACTTTTAATTTCTGCAAAAGCATTTGTTTTGTACTAGCAGTACTTTTCAGGGACATATCCAGATATTTCTTAAGACTTTGAAAGCTTGGTATGAAAAATCAGATTTTCCACATTCCCGCTTGCAACTTAAATCCAGTGCGAACAGAGGTCTCTTTATTTCATAAGTACTTGTTTAGCACTGGCTCACTTTTGAGACTTACTGATTTTGTTGTATTCCAGGCCAGGAAAATCAAAGTCATGGTATGAAAATATCCTCCTGAAATAAGTTGTTACCTTTTAGTGCAGTTGTAAAGGATGACTTCTTGGTTAAGGCTCTGGCCTGGGACTGGAAAGTTCAAACTTAGTTCACCTCAAGACTGTGATCCTGACCATGTGGGTACAGGCACAATTCCTGTGTCTCAGTTCCCCTCCCAGAAATAACACCTGTCATCTTAAGCTGAAGATCCTGTGTTGTACACAAGTACAGCGCACATACAGAACCTCTGCCCCCAGTCTGATTCCTAGTTGGTTCTCTCATAAAGGTAATTAAGCATCATAATTTCTATATTACCACTTGTTTCTCTTTTGCAGCCCACATCATGGGGGATGTGAAACTGGTGACATCTACTCGAGTCTCCAAAACCTCCCTGACACTCAGCCCCCCTGTCCCTGCTGAAGCACCAGCATTTACTCTTCCTCCTCGGAATATCCGGGCGCAGCTGGGAGCCACTGCCAGGTTTGAGGGGAAGGTAAGAAACAGACAATGGAGGGATTCTGCTTTGGGGTTTACCCTTTCCTGAAGCTCACCAGGGGCTGCAAAGGTAATGAAGTTGCCTCTGAAGCATGGGACATTCACTCAAGAAGAATACAGCAGTGTTTATCCTCCTGAGGAGGCGGGAGCATTGCAGTTCTGTTTCTGTGTAGAGTAGAGTGTTTCGGAACCTGAGAATTGCAAAGTATAACCTCATTGAGCATGCCAGGAACTGAGGTTATTATCAGTGAGAAACTGCATCAAGGGCTGTCTCTAGTCAGCATGTTCCCCTACTGCAATTCTACATATTCTCCTACTGCACATTCACATCCCTGCATGCCAAACTCTACATGTTCTACTGCACGTTCACGTTCCTGCATCCCAAAAATATGCCCATTCATGAAGCTTCATGTATGACACAAATCTAACCCTGCTGAAGCATGTCCTTCCTAGTCAAGGTAGGAATCTGCAACAAGTGTTGTGATAGTTCTGTTTCTGCACTGCCTGCCATACATGTTCTTAACTTCAAAGTAAAAAGAGCATTTTCAGAGGAAAGACTGATTTGTTCAGGAAAACTTGTAAAGTCAAAGGGTTTAGAAAGCTGTGTAGTGGGGTGTGGATCCCCTGTTCCCCTCATGTTTGGAATATTGAATTGTGCATGCTGGCATCCATATTTCTTTCATGTGTCAATCCTGATACGTACTCATCCATGTTCTAGCTATCTTCCTTTCTCCTCCCTTAACCCAGTTCTTTCTCCTGGAGCTGTTAGGTTTCCCTCCCAGTCCTTTCAGCTTCCTTTGGTTCCTGCCACGCTCTGTCTGCACGCTGACAGCTGCACCATCAAACTGACCACACTTTTAATCTTTGAAGAGGTGGGACTCGTCTGACAGAGGCAGGAAACTGCAACTCTGCTGTAACAAAAGCAAGGGTTAGAAGGAATTTGGGAAATTCTTAACTTCTGAAACTCTAACTTAAACACAGGGCCGGTAGAGGGCATCTGATATTTATCTTATTTGTTTATGTAAGACCAGGCCAGCAACTGGGATTTTTCAACAGGAACTGTGTGGGAACACAGGTTTTGGAGTATATTAATTTCGAAGCAAAACTCAGAAGTAGTTCTTAGATTTGACTTTTTGAAGAAAAGTCAGCATTTTTCATAGAAAGCAATTTTCAATAAAGCTTAAACCAAAGAACAGGGTTTTTTACCAAACCTTGGGGTTTTTTTGTTTTTTTTTTTTAATTTGCTTGCTTTTAGGTGATTTTAAGGCACCCATCAGAAACGCTTTGTGTGTATGACATTGGCCAGACCCCATGAGCACTTCTGTTCCTACTCTTTTTGTCTTATTTTCTCTTCCACTAATTGTTTCACCTTGTTGCAAATGCAGTAGGAAAATGGCAGCGTGTTTCTACTTTCTCCATGTAACACCTGTATACAATGCTGTTCTAATTCCGACTGGTTCTTCCAGGCTATGCTGCAATAACAGTTCAGTGAAACCAGAGTTGAAGCATGTGCTAAGATTTGGTTTTATAGTTCTCATGTTTCCTAATTAAAAGCTCAAGTGGGATATTTCCAGTTTTATTGCACTCTGCAGAATTTTTATTATTTAAGTCAAATGGAAACAATTGTAAAATATAATGACCTACAAGCTAGAGTGCCATCACTGCTTTGCATTTTATTTTATATCTGGTGTTAAAGTATTAATTTTCCAGGGATACCTATCCCCTTTTAAAAGACACTTTGAAGACTGGAAGGGTAAAATCTGAGGCATTTTTTTAGTAGCTTGGAAAAAAAAATACACAAATTCAATACTAATTAAACTGTCAAGTTCAATTTCCTTGAAGTAACAAAACTTTGATTGAAGTCCTGGCTTGGGCTTACTTGATGAAAAATCTAAATATCTCTTCTGGCAGTTCAGTGTATGAGCATGGCCAAAACCTTTAATTTTCCATCCTTAAAGCAGGGGTGACAGCATTAGCATTTTGTTTGTGCTCTTACTAGAGTAACATGGGCAAAGTGAGGGGGAACACAACGGCCCCATTTTAAAGGCACTGTCACTGAGCAGGAGCCTGAGCAGAGCTGTCATCTTCTGGCTTCATCTTCAGCTGGGCAATACCATGTTGCTTCTTCTGCCACTTTAATGTTTCAGAGGTTCAGGACAGTTGACCTGTTCAGAAAAACAGGTTCAGAAGGACAATCTTAACAAAAACCAATTTATTAAGGTTTAGTAATAGAAGCTACTCAACATACTTAGATTTTTCTATCCTGGAAAACCTATCTAGGCTACAGATGTTATGATAAGTTGTTGCAGTATAAATATTAAACCAGACTCAGGCTAAAGAAAAATAAAAAGTTTTTAAAACGGCTAGACAGGAGATTTTCTTCAAAGAGTTTCTTTGCAGTGGAATTGATCTTATCAGAAAGAACAAACATTTTTAGAATCCAAGACAGGATATAGATCTGATATTGTGATGATCCTGTATTCTCATTAAGTGAACAAGGAAGAGAGGGCCCCAGAATTAAACTTGTTGGTTTTCTTTCCAGTTGCATTATAAGATAAGTTGTGTGAAATGGCAGTTCAAGATCAAAGAGAGTGCAGAAATTGAGAAATAGCCCATAAATGTAGGAAATTTGAGGTAGAAAGAAACTGGTTCTTCCTTTAGTGGGAATTTTTTTTATTTTCCTGTTCCTTCAACTACCACCCTAATTTTCTTAGTAAAATATCAGGAATTTTATTTATATCTTACTGCAGTTCTCAGTTTTCCAGTGGCACCTTGTCACAGAAAGTAAAATCGTTATGGTTCAAGAGTATGAGCATGATTTTGGCTTGGAGTACAGAGTAAAAACAGTAAGATAAAGGCAAAGTTACCTTCACTAGATACTCCCAAAGATCTGCTGGATAGACATCTCAGTTGTTCATCAATAAATTGCTGAGGTGATTTTTAGGAAAACCACCCCTGGTAATTGTGAAATTGTGTTGTGTGTTCTCAACTTCTTAGGACTGGATTGATATGCTGTTCTTCAATGGCACATCATGTGTGAGGTGAACAGCTCAAGGCAGTAATCTCGTGCCCTGTGTTAAGGCATTTTAGTTGGCATCTGTCAGAACCTTTGACACTCCTAGAAAAGGAGAGCAAGCCAAAATGTTACCAGGCTTTGTTTCAAGCTACTTCTTTCTTGAATGTATTGAACACTGGATGTTAACTTGTGCATTAGACTTAACCTGCCTTATTGGCACATGTATAATTTTTGAGGATAATATAGATGGTCATTAATTTTATGAGCCTAAAGAAATACTTCTGCTATAACTCTGCTTGAGAAGAACAGCCAAATGTTCTACAGACCACAAATCCATTGCCTAGGGGTCAGGAAAGAATTTTCCTCCTCGGACAAAGCATTGTACTGTTGGCAACAGTGCAGTATGGGTGGTTTTTTTTGCTTCATGTGGGCCACCATACATGGTCCATGACCATAATCAAGATATCAAACTACTAAATCTTGTCTGGTATTCTAATCCCAGGGAGCTAGGTTACATGTAGCTCATGGTTTGAGTAGATATTAGGGTACTAAATTCAGTTTGGTGCCTATTGAGTAGTTCCTGTACTGCTCTTCCCCTTCCATCACCCTCCAGGTGATGGGAGGTAAGGGAGCTCCAGGGAAGGGAGCTGTATGGTAAATTTTAATTAATGATTAAAATCAGATCAATATCAAATCCTGCCCCTTTTAATGTGCTTTCTGGTTGTTCTTCTACCACCCTGTTGTTGCATCTGTTCAAATCATTTAAGCCCAATGATTTACAGTTGCTTTTGCTGCTGGTGGTTGCACAGCTACTGTGTAGAAAATCATGCCTGAGAAAACGAATTGGGATGAAGCAGTAAGAAACAAGAGGCAGTGGGAAGATCAGCAGTGATTCTGCCATCTATTCTGGGATAGAGAGAAGACTCATTTCTGCAGTGTGTTAAGTGAAAAATGGGGAATCATTACAAGGATGAAGACTGTGTTAAAGGCAAATGTTCCTACAACATTTATAAATTCTTTCAAATACCTGCTAATGTAAAAACTAATTTTTAACCTATTTGTTTTACTGTGGCATGTTTAACATGCATAGCTTGAGCTATGCATAGCAAAACCTTTGATATCTTGCCTTAGATTTGGTCTCAAGGCAGCAGTGTGTGCCATTTCCAACCCTCAGTCAGCAGGCACTCCAGAAGAATGCCTTAATTACACCACATGCCTGGATTTCAGAGGGCAGATCTGAGAGGAGCCCATGTAATGACAGAGGATGATGACATGGCACAGCATCCTTTGCTGTTAGCCTGAGATGTTTGCTGTTACAAAATGTCCTGGGCAGCTGAATGCATGAAGCTGCCAGTGGCTTTGGATCTGTGCTTTCTGGAGGGATGCCTGTTCTGAGCTGTATAAGGAAGAAATTCAGGAGAGACCCATGTTTTCATGGGAGACAATTGTCTGATGGAAATGAGAGCTATGAGGGGACTTGTGCTGATCTGGGATACTGTGATACTCCCAGAAACCTGATATGAAACTGAGGCATGTTTTGAAGGGGAAAGAATTGAAAAAGTTCTGACTTTTCTGTGGATTTTATTTGATTTTCTTTTCTTGGACAATACCACTGGATCATTATTGGGAAAAATGTAGTGCATTGAGAAGTTACTTAGACATTTTGTGTTAGGCAGACATTGAGGTATAGACAGCTGAAATAAAATTAAAAAACACAAACACAAAAATAAACACAAAGGGTGGCTGTGAACAGCTTATTGCATGCTGTTTTCTGTTTGGATCTTCTACTGCTGTGTCTTCTTCCTTGGTATAATGGACCTCCCATCACATTCACTTACCACATACATGTTCTCCTGAGTAATGCATGCATGGTCTTATTTGGGTTTTTTTTACTGTATAACCCTGTATTTGCATATGGAAACAGTGTCAGCTTTACACAAGGCCAAAATGGAAGTAGCTGCTCTGCTACTCTGCTACTGGGAAGTAGTTAAGGTGGGATTCAGTCAAAGGCACTTCCCCACACAGAATTATTCAAATGCACTTCCTTTCATCAACTGACACAAACACCCTTGTGTTGACAGCCATTTTCTTTGCTTTGCAAGTGATATGTTTTTTTTAGAAAAATTGGAAGTGTTCAAGCTGCTGCTTAAGAAATTTCTAGGTTTTAGGCAGGAGTGGTGGCCCATGAGCTCCACTTCTGTCTCTCATCTGTCTCTCTGACATTTGTGGCCACCATAGCTATACTCAGGATTTTCCTGGTAGAAGTATTTAAGCATTCCTTGTATAGTCTGTGTGCAGAGCATGTGATGATGCTCAATAGTGCTGGACTTAAAACACTGTCCCCTGCAATTGATCTGTGCGTGTGCTGAGGCCACAGCCAACATTTCTGGATATTTGGCAGCAAAGTTTGGTCAGACCTTTTGCGGAGTTTTTTTTCAATCTGCCAGATGTTCAGAAATCCTAGACAATGCTGAATATCCTCAAATTCCACCCGGACAAAATTTCTACACAGGAAAGAGGCCATGAGTGGGGAACACTGAACATACATATATATCCTTGTTCTGAGTTGTCTTTTCTCAGGGTTGGTTATATTCTTTTGTGTAATTGAGGCTGTTTTCAGTAACCCACCCACCTCCAAACTGTGGCAGAAATGTGCTGTTTGATCCTATCCCATTTTTTAGAACATTTATTATTCTATTTGCTCTTTGTCTCCTTTCCCATCTAAATTACTTATTTACCAGCTGGTGGCAGGAGTTCTGCTCCATGCAGTGCCCGAAAGATTGGCTCCCTCTTTTTGGTTGTTGTGGTAGGAACTGATGTAATTAAAGTAATATCAAAAACAATCTAATAACTGTGATGGTAATAATAATAGAAGTATTTTAAAACACTACAACTAATTTATATATGGAATTGAAGAGAATCTCGTATTATTTTGTATAGTGTCTATCCGAACCAGTGCTGTTTTAGATGAACCCAGACCACATATTTGTGCGGCTCTTGGTTACCACTTTCTTTCTTTCTTTTTCTTTAATGGGTTTGTAAATATTTTGGATTTTTAGGTGGAAGCAATTAAAATCACATGACAAAGCTGACAGTAAAGGTCTGTGTGATTTAATTGCATCTACCTGCCCCCCAGTTTGCTTTGGGGGAACCAACAAACTGTAGACTCTGACAAGTTTATTTTAGGTATCTTTTTTTGTGATCACCCACTGCTGTAGTGTATTGTTTTAAAGCATGGCTTTGTGTCAGCTAAAGAGGAAAGGAGTGTCCATTTAAGAATTTATCCATAAGGATGTCCCTAGAGTTGATATTGAGAAAATTTACTTCATTAGCAGGGATTTCTTGACTTGCTATTTTTCTATGGTCATTAAGCAGAAATTAAAAAAAAAAACAAAACCAAAAACCAAACCAAAACAAAAAACTAACCAACCAAGAAACCAACCAACCCAACTCCCCCACCAAATCCTAAATTATGTATAGATGAATTTGCTGAGGAAAAGGAGATAAAATGCTCATATTGTCGTGTAAAAGAGGCTCAGTCTTGTAGAAAAATAAGGATGGACTAAATGCCATGACTAATCATAAGGTCCACTGCTTAGGGCTAATAATATACATGTATCTGAAAAAGAAGTAGCTAAAATCTAGCTATTTCTAAAGAGAAAAACAGCTGATCAGCATATCCTAAATAGCTGAAAAAAGATATGCCCATAGACTGAATTCATGTAGGTCAGAGTAGAACCAGTCATTATAATTCTTCTTGGGTTTTCTGTCCCATGATGGTTAATCATGAATCTCTCAAATTTCAACAATGTCTTATTAAGTTCTTCAGTTCTGCTTTTAATTTGAAAAATATCATCATCTTTTCCAGACTAGTCTCCCTTGCTCCTCTGGGTCAGTGCATAAGTCTTTGTTGTGGTTGATTCCACTGGCAATAAAACTCATCATGTAGCATTGTGCTTTGTTATTTAAATAAACGTTCTTTGTACTACATGAAACATTACTGCAGCTTAGCATCATGATGTTTTAAACTTGATTTTTTAGGGAATTGTGCCCTTGATTCTTATCACACTCACACTAGGTTTGAAAGTTAAAAAAGATCTAGTTACTGTAACAGAACTGAGAGTAGCTGACTTTCTTTTCCTTGTTCTTCAATAACCTATAGAGGTGTGAGAGGCATGAAAAGGGGGGAAAAATATTTTGGTTGATTTTTTTTTTTTCTTCCAGAAATATGTCTCTAACTGGAAAGCTTTAAATTTTGTTTTTCTAGCTCACCCTAAAGGTAGGACAGAGTGCTTATCATCAGATGTGCATTTGGCTCACCAGTAATATATTTGATTGCTGCCATCATAAACCAGGTTTGAACTTCAAGCCCCTTGCCTGCATCTGGCTGATGAAACCAGAAAGCTCAAGAAAGGGTTCAGTGTCTAATGTAGCAATGAGAACCCCACATAAAATAGCAAAGTATGTTTTTTACTGTCTGTAGGTGGGTCTTTGAGAATTTGCACCAAATGACTCCAGGTCACACTTTTGATATAATTCTGTTTTGCCCCTGTGGGAAAAGAGAGTAGTAATTAATACACAGCAAGCATGATGTATCCAGAGTCTGCAGAAGGCCACATGTGGAGAAGGTTTATAATCAAAACACATCATTACTCATTGTGGTTTTGCTCAGTCCATGCTCATTCTAGCACCTAGACTCCAAAGCTAAAGATTTCTGCTTTTGACATGTTACTTGGCTCTGTTCACTCATGGATATTGTATGAAATTTGGAAACCTACTGGACAAAACCAGACAACATAATATTTTTCCATGTAAAATTTGGACTCCCCATTATCTAAGCACATGCTGAACAGAAAATTACATTGCTGTGAATTCAACCCATTCATGAGGGGGAGAAACCCATCTGTCTGACAGGGAGCAGCTTTGGGCTGCTTGCCAAAGGGGTGTGAGCCAGGAGCCAAGGGGAGCTGTGCACAGGCTGTGCCATCACCTTCTGGCCATAGCCCTACACTGGCCACAGCCCCTCAGGCTCTGCTCCAAGCAGGCACTGCCATGTGCTCTAACAGGGTCCCCTGATGTCCCCAGACATGGTAAACTATGAACTAGGGTCAGGATCCCATGAGAGGATACAGTCAGGAGCAATGCAGGCAAAGCCAGATTGTTCCTCTGTAGGTTTCCAGTTCAGTTTTTAATGTTCAGTCTGTAAGACATTATCTTGTCACTAGAGGTTACTGGATCTCCAGCAGGGGCCTGAAACAGCATCCATTTTTCTACCTAAGCTTTCAGAGTTCATTGTTTAGTGTCTGAGGACAAAGCTGCCTTCATTGTGATTCTTAAGCCAAAAGTCATCCCAGTTCATAATTCAGCATCCCATGTGAATACACATCTCTATGTTTTGCTCTTATGTTGGGGAAATAAGCTTTGGAAAAGGAGTGATGTTGAAGTGTTGGGCTAGTGCTTGCTCCTATTGCTGGCAGAGGTTACATGTCAAAGCTCTGCACTGGCTGGAGCCAGAAAATCAAAGCATCCCACTGTCTGACTGTCCCTGGGGTGACTACTCAAGTATAAGGGCTTTGAATTACCTGCCTAAATATGTTGACTTTATTCTTCTAGGGAACCTAACAAGCAGGCCATAGGCTAGGAATTAAATCATGTTTGACTCACAAATTAGTAACCTGGCCTCTAGGCTAGCCATCCCACATTAAGAATATGTTGCAGTGAGATTCTAGAGATGATTTAAGCTCTTACACTTTTCTTTTCCAGAGGAGTTTTAGGAACAGACAGAGTGAAAACCTGGAATTTTTTCTTTTAAAAAATTAAATTCTAGGTTTTTGATAGTGAAGATAGCTTTATTTTCTGTAAGTCAGTGCACTGTTGTAACCTGTAGCCAGACAGAACAAATCAATCTTTGTCTTCCAAAAATGCTGTGGCTAAAATTGGTATTTCAAAGTCAGCTTTGCTTTTTTTTTTTTTTTTTTAATCACTTAGATGGAGACCTTTGCAATTCATTTGAAGAATGAGACAAAATGGAAAAATCAGTTACTTATCTTTTTCTGAGTTTTCCCTGCTTTTCTGCATCTTTTTGAAAATACGGAATGTGCTGTTTATTATAAATACAACAGCCAAGCTTACTAAAACACTAATTAAAAGTCTTATTGCATTCCAAATGCAACTTTACATTTAAAAATGACAACAATCATGGAGCCCAAAGAAAAGGGAGAGGCAAAGACTGACAAATTAAATAATTCTGCTCACAGTTACTTGCTTGTTGGCAATGGCATATTGAGCTTACTTCATCCAGCTCTGTGCTCTCAACTCACATTGAATGAGAATGGTAATTTTTCTCCAGCTGCATGGTAGAGTCAAATCATAACTGTGGCTTGAGAGTTTGACATTCCTTCAGTATGTCCCATAATACACAAGCAAGCCTCTATTTATGGTGCATGTATTATTTAAGTTGTTTTTGCAAAGCTTAGAATATTAATGCAATGCACAGTTTTGTAAAATGTTTGTAAGAACACCTGCACACAAATGGCAGTATGCAATCTAGCTTGTATCTCAAATCTAACTAATTTATATCACACTCCCATACTGGCAAATAGTGAATAAAGAATTTTTCCATTCTGTGAACTCTCTGGAGCAAGAGTTCAATATACTTAAGCTTGATTATTTTTGTCTATTTAAATTCTGGTGTTCCTTTATAAAAGAATAACTCAGCAGTTTGTCTCTGCAGAGAGGCAAGTATAAATATTTCAAAACAAAGTTATGCTAAAAGCCAAAGGACTGGAAGAAAAATTATGATAAAGTCTTGGAAGCACAGAATAAAGAACTATTGTAAATGGTATTGATTTCTGCTCATTTCATGTTACCATTTAAACAGTCTCATTCAACTGGAGTGCTAGTGTTTGTCTGCAGTACTTAACACATACAGACACCAGGGTAGAGTTGGATCCTTCTCTGGTGGCTTTTCTAGCTAGAACAACAGAAGAAATAATCATTGTTACCCCCCTTGACATTTATGTGGGTACCAAGGCACAGTGAGATTTATTGTGCTGTTCAAGGTGACACAGAAACACAGAGATACATGCTTGGATTCAGAGCTGGATGTCTGTCTTCCCGAGGTTCAATTGCCATCCAGTATCCTAGACATGAACCTATCTGTTTGGGAGTTAAATAACTTCTGATTTTGAAAGAGAAAATTGAGATGGGCAATGGGTGCAAATATCACAGCTATCTAAGTGCCTCCTGTTGGATTCAGAACATCACTTTCACAATGCCAGAATTGGGTCTTCTGAGCCTTGAGTCATAGCTTGGAGGTTTGTTGGGATGTGCAAATGAACAGAAGGTTTGTCTGCTTGGGAGACTATTTCACACCCATAGGTTTAATGGAAAACACAATGTTGGATTTGTTCAGTCCTCTCAATAGGAATGGAGCAACTGCAGTTAAGTGGAGCTCTATTGAAAGCATATGCAGAGTAAGCACTTTTCCCACAACCTAAACTACTTTTGAATGCACGTGTGTTTCTCTTACCAAGATCACAGAAATTTTAGTTTTGAGAGAAAGCATTAGAAAGAAGAGGTGAGCCCACAAACTTTCTCTTGATCTCAGCATGTCTATAAATATTTATCCTGAACTGTTGAACTAGAAATTTATGGTCACAGCAATTTATACTTAGTATTTCAGTTAGTACTTTGAGGGCTTTTTCTTTTAAACTGTTGTTGCTCAGCCCTTGGTTTTTATTTTTATTTTAAACACAGCCATTTGCGCATTGTACTATCTGAGTTACCTCTGCTATGATGTTATTAAAAGGTCTATGTGTGAAGTTAGGAAAGCTTATCAATTTCACAGATTATTGCAGGGCAAAATAATCACTGATTGTTGCTAATGAGCAGTTGATGTTTTCAGTAGGATTTTGTAAAGAAGTATTTAAGGCATAGCAGTAAGTTGCACATGGTGGGATAAATGGTGCAATGGGAAATGCCAGTTGTTCAGGCTGTCTAATAAGTTCATGTCTTCACAATCCAGCATTGCATTTTATATCTTTTCATAATCATGTCACTTTTTAGTGAACTTTGTAACATATGACACTTCATGCCCAGTGCTTTCTCAGCCCTACCAAGAAGCACTAACAAAGCAGTATACACATAACTGAGGAGAACTTTTATAGCCTCTCCAGAGATCAGCCTTTTCCAGCAGTCCTCGTCGCTATCAGCAGACAGTCATTAACTGTGCAGGCAACCCACCAACAAAATCCAGTTTCAGCATTTTCTATGGCCATGGCCAGACTCCTAAATTGCAGGAAATAAATCATGTCTGCTTGGAAACTGATAAAGTATGGGCATGTTCATTCAAAGCACATGGTGTTTGTTACCACCTTACATTTCAGAAGTGGATTGCTGCCCTTAATTACAAATTTCATAGCTCCAAACATATTTTCCAGTGGCTGTGTGTTTTGGGCACAGAAAGAAGCAATTTTTTTCTCAATAATTTTCCATGGTGTGTCATGCATAGAGTGTGCACTCATGTAAATTTGTAGAGATTCCTTATCTGTTGACAGCATGCTAAGAACAGCATCCCCAAGCTAGGAAAATATGAGGCTCATTTGGTCAGTGGCATAGCTCCTACAGGAACATAGGACCACTAATATTCAGTGAAATATGAAATAAATTATTGCCCTAGAAGAAACTTTACATCAGTGAGTAAAAACTATTTTAAAAACCTTACAGTCTTCCAATAGGCAATAATAAATAATAGGCAATGGAGAAATCTTTTTTTTTTTTTTTTGCAAGTTTCATTGCAATAAATTATGAAAATTCTCTTGTGAAAGGAAGGAAACAGGGTGAATTGTCATCTTTAAAAAGTGACTGCCAATTCCAACCCCAGGTATTACAGTTATGAAAGGATCGTTGTTATGAAAATAATTGATGGTGTTTGATTGTGCTGCTTTTCTGTGGTATCAGCAGAGTCTTTTGACCTGATGATATCCCAGTCTCAGGCTGTGGCTTAAAGCATCTGGATTCTGTGATCAGTTCTGAGAGATAAAACAGCTAAATATTTACAGTTCTACTTCTAAGTGGGGACACACACACATTTTGCTAATGACAGAGCAAAGTGTTGGTGTTCACTTCATCCTTGCTCATGGAGCTTCCTCCTGCTTCTACTTTGTCTAAATAATCATTATCCACCTTTCTGAATTAATAGTGGATGAAGGATGAATGAAGGATTCACAACTGAAAGTAAGAATCTTCAAATCTTAAAAATTCAGCTTTTTTTTTTATGAGAAGAGAGGAGAAAACTTCCCAGCAATTTATTTTTATTGTGTTAAACTGCTATATGCTTCAATCTTTCTTCTATCTTTTCTTCAGTCTTTCTTACGAACAAAAGTAGTAGCAAACACCATAAGTCAGGCTGTCCTGCTGAACTAGAAATGAATGAATCACTTTTATTCTGACAGCTTTTCAAAACTCTGGTCTGATTTTTCAAAATCTTGTTTCCTGTAGCAATGATTGCTGCTGCTCTGAAATGAACTCTGAGAAGTCCTATCAGGAAACTCCTGACATGCTCCTAAACTCACTGTTACTGATATAAAGCAGCTACTTCATTTAGTAATATTTGATAGACATCCTGACTCAAAATCACTGAAGTTGGGAACTAGGAGAAGGATAGGGAAAGACAGGAAATCTTAGGGACTTACTGGGCTATGTGGAACAATTAGCAAGAGTCTTATTTCCATTCCACAGCCACAGTTCCTTCCCTTTGAACTCCCTTACATTTGTACTGCATAATCTTAAATATCCCTTTACCATGCACATAGGTCAGCTATTTCTTTGCAAATTTTTAGCATTTTACACTATTCAGCACCTCATAAAATCTAACACTTTTAAAAAGTTGGACTATGCGAAGAAAGCTTTGTCTTTGCAGTTTGCCTTTTCTTTTCTTGTCTAAGGAGAGACTTAGAACCAGGGAAAACTTTCATTAAAATCGATGAGAGTTTCACTCAAGAGAGGGCTGCAAACTTAATCTTCACTGTTGTGTTGAGAAGTCTTGTATTTGCCCTTGCCTTTGGAATCTTTCTGGCTCATACAGTGTGGCAGTACTGAAGTTACTGAGAGCTGACAGAGTCGTTTTCTTTGTGTTGCTCACATTTTCCTGTGGTGTTGGTTTTACTTCTCTTATTTGAAACATTGTTTTGCATGGTTTTTGTTTCACTGCCAAGGCTCTGGACCTATTCTGTCTGGATCCTCTTCACTGTTCACCTTATACTGTGCACTTTGGTATCTGTATACAAACACATTCAGTCATTGTTCATCATAAGAAGAGCAGTGCCCCCCTGTGCTGCACCTTCAGACTTTGCATTGATTCTTACAATAGCAAATTTGTTGGCAAGGAGGAAATACGGTCAGATTATTTCATCTAATAGTACTAAGTATTGAAAGCTAAGTTCCTTTAAGTGTGACTTTGGCAAAGTCTGAGTGACTCTCTGTCTCACATCCTCAGCTAGGAAGTCAAAATTACACTTTCCCAAGTGACAGCTACTGCTACCTATTTTGGACTGGAATTATCTTCAGTTTCTACATAACTCAGTTTCACGCACACTCCTGCTTTGACAAAATGCCACAATTTTACCAATTTATGGAGACCTTGTCATCTTTGTGTGCCAGGACAGCATCTGGGTGGCATTGGAGGAAATAGCCCAAGCTTTCTCCAAGATTTTATCCAAGGTTTATAGCATCTGCTTTAGAATTGGCAGCCTAGAGGAAGGCTTTTTAAAAATGGGAAAAACCAGACAATGACTAAATACAAATATAAAAAAGATCTAAAGATGGACAGAGATTCAGTCTACCTATAATCCTATACTAAGTTCAGAAAATTTATACTTACAGAAAAAAAAGGTCCAGGTGAACTCTGTGGGTGATTTGCATAAAACTCATCATACATCTAATTGCTACAGGTCAGCTGGCTACAATGTGGGGAGAGTTAAAAGGCAGATGTTGCTGCTGGTAGAACGATTTATGAAAACTTCATCAGAAAAGCTCTGCCAATCTGAGACAGCTGTGTGAAAATGCCCCCATTAGTGTAGCAGAGGTTTGCAGCCCCACTGATTGACATCCCAGCTCCACAGACCTGTGTTCCACCCTACAGTGCATTCCCTTCATGTCCTCTGTACAGGAAAGGGTAGAATCCATCATGGGAGGGCTCTGTAGTTCAGCTGACTGATGTTTCAGGTTACTTTGTGGTTGTATGAAGACTCCTGTAACAATGTTACTTTAAAGCAATAGAGTTAAGATTATTCTTTAAATTAATTTAAATCTAATTTAGGAAAAGCACCTGAACCTGTGATTAATTCCAAAAGACATAAATGGGGCTTAAATATACTCTTAAGAGCTGTGAAAAGTGGGACTGATGTTTGAGCTTGGATCAGCTCAAGGCAGCTTGACACCCAGTGCTACTCTGAAATTCCACTTGAGTCCTTCATAAAAGAATATAAAACAAATGGACTTGTTGAGGTTTTAGTACCTGGGATAGCAATGATTTTTTTCAAGTAGTTATACTCTGGTGACTGAGCACAAAGCCAATACTCTGTGCACCTCTGGGAACTCTTGACACTGAATTAAAAAAAAAAAAAAGAATTAAATATAGAAGATTGAAGAAGAAATTATGTGCAGCTGCTGTCTGCTTTTCAGTTAGCAGACCATGTCTTCCATGGGTAGATCATAAATTCTTCCCTGCTGAGCACCATAAAAACTGATTCCTCTAAAGACCTGTGGTAGTATGTGTAGTGTTCAGCACCTTTGCAATCTGCAAAAAGGGGTTCAGTGGAGTGATACTGAATAAACAGAATGTGCTGAACTAGTTTTCAAGAGTCAAAACTAAAATTTTTGGGGTGGCATCTGCAGAAGGATCATATGTTTGGTGTTTGGACTATAAAGTATCAAATGCCATTTGGCACTGGTGAGTGCAAAGTAGAAAAATAAAACACATCCTAGATTTACAGAAAGACCATTGGTTTTCCTTGTATGTACAGTAGGTGATGTTCTGAATTGAGCATGTTTGCTCCTACTCTATATTCCATTTTTGCTTTAATGACACAACTGTGGATTCTTGACTGTTCTGCAGAAGAGGTAGGTTTTTAGCTTTGTTTGCAAAGTCATAGCTAAATCTCCAAATATTTAACATTTTCATGTTTAACCTTGCCAGGCAAGTTCTCTGTTTTAGAAGCACGCTTTTAAAAAGGATAAACTATTCTTGAGATATGGTATGTGTGTGTTTAAATTCTCAGAAGGAGCTTAACAATGTATCATGTCCACTTTCCTTTATCAAGAACATCTGCTGTTCATTTGTTAAAGAAAACTGCAGTTTGAGCCTAACAGAAGCTTTGTTACAAGACTTTAAAAGAGCTGCACTGGCCAGAGCCATGTTTCCAACCTGCACTAACAGTAAAAATTTAATCTAAATCAAAATATAGCACCTATTAGGTGGGCTGTAGTTACACCATTCATGTTGTAGCCTCAACAGTCTTATAATACTTCTTTCCTAAGACTGACATTAAGAGTTCACAGGAGTATGAAGTGTTAAATCAAGAAGATTTTCTCTCTAGTTTGAGCGAAATTCAGCTCTGTCTACATAGACAGAGTATATGTTACGGTATAGCATCCCCTGCTAAGTTCCCTTCACGTGTCTTTTGATCAAGGTCCTGGGCCAAAACCCATTGTCTCTTGACTCAAGTAAAATAGAGGGCTCTGGCCCTCTGATGACTATGGGAAACACCTCTTTATTTGTAGGACCTAGGGTGAGCCACATTCACAGAACAGCTTCTGCTGTTTGGATTGAATCTCTTGGGGCTGCATGAGAGCCTTCACCTGTATATCTTCAGATAAGCCCATCTAATATGTAACTTGCAATAAAGTCAATGATATTCCATTTTTGGTGATACCTAGACAATGCAAGAACAGCCACACTATCCAGTCTCTACCATATTTCAAGTGTAAGTGTTACACAGCATTTTTTCCTGTATCTTTACTTCTTGATTATAATTACACTTGCAAAATGTGTCATGGTATGTAATGGTGTTTCTTCTGCTGCTTTCTTGATACAATCTGATGGCTTATTGCTCCTAAGTTTTGCAAAAAGTACAAGCAATTTACTCCCTGCTAGGAATCAGTATTTGCACTGCTAGGTTTGCAGACAGCAGAATAAAGGTCAGACTTTGTCAGACATTCTGAGTAGTTTTCCACATCTCCCTTGACGTCTCCTTATGGTGACTTCTAAGGATCTGCCAAAAGCACATGTTTGGGAGCTCAGTGGTGGTATCTGACAACTGGTTGAGGCTATTCTCATTTTATTCCTTTGCAGCTTCTGATCTCTATGGCCTTTTCTAAGATGTAGATCCCAGAAATTACTGGTTTCCTCCTGAAGATGGGCATGGAACAGAGAATAAGCTACAAATACTTCTCAATATTTCCTCAATTTCTGGCATTCCTTAATGTTGAGATAGGCAGGCAGCCAAATAAACAAAACACCTGCTGTTCCTTTAAAGGAGGTGGCTGCTGACAGACATCATCTACCATCCCACTGCCCAATTTCCCTTTAAAGTTCATTGCTTGCCCAGTCCACTGTGGATTTGGGAAATAGTTTATTCTCTTCTGCATTTCAGGCTCCTATTGCATTAGAAAACATTTTACATTTCCCATTACTACCATTCTTAATTTATGACTTGTTACCCAGGTCATCCAAACTTTGTTTTTGTGTTGTTTTACTGCTTCCAGACACTACAGTCTAACTGCAAATGTGCTAATTATACTATATGCATGTGAATAGATGACATACCTGTCTTTCAAATGTATATTCAAAATCAAGTTTCTTTATTGTTTCAAGTTTCAAGATGTATTGAATTGAACCAGCCAAATAAAACTGATTCTTTCATTCAGTGATTGGGAACAATACACACGTAAGTCTTAATTCCGGACTTTGGGAAATTAAGGCAAGGGTAGTCTGCAGAAATAGCAGCACAACTGAACACTGTGTGCTGACGGAATTTGGATGTTTTAAAATTCTGATTTCATGGGAGAGGTATTGTCTTTTGAGAGGGATTTTAGTCATTAGTGAATTAATATGTCATTATATGAAATCATCTCTATGAGGGGAGTTATTTTGAATAGCAAATTCTTAACTGTTGTAACATTGCCACTCTTAGTACAACTTTTGATGTGCCTGTCTGTACATGATGTAATCCAGGGAGATTTTGCAAGCCAATAAATCCTTTTGCTAGCTGACTTCTTCCTGATCTCATCGCTTGTGTGACCTTAAACAGCAAAATGAGATGTTTAGCTAGTCCTTAACATCAAGCACTGAACACCTCAGCCAGTACAGTGGATGTAGTGCTGGAATATGTCATGTGATGTTTGCCATCATTTCTGATTAGTCTTTAGGTGTTACTGTCAAACTGAACAATATTCAGTAACAGTACACACCCCATTAATGCCTCACACTTAGACTGGTTTATTGTAACTTATGGCTGCTTCTTTTTGGGTGCTGTAGGTTTGTGTTCATTGTTGACCTCACTGAGACCAGCAGGAGTTATAAAGCAGGATATAAATTTGAAGTTAAAAGCATAAGCCAAAAGGGTGTATCCCATTGCCTTAAACTGCTACTGCAGCTATTAAGTAGGTTTAAGTAGGAAAACGTTTTGTTTTTTTTTAATTGGTATATAAACAGCTCTTTGATGGAGCATAGGTAGGGTCCAAGTTTTAGAAGATATTTCCTGTGCTTTTGAACAAGAAAAAGGATCACTGAATGTATTTGGTGTTGGTGGTCACTGGACTGCCTTTCAGTTTGTGACAGTGGGGAATAGTTTGTAGGGGCATATTTTCCAATAATACTGTCTTTTAGTGTACAGCTTCCATGGATTTGTTGTATATTTTTTCTTTTCTTTGGGAACCAAGCACCATCCCTTTTCAACAGCATTCTTTCAGACCCAGATGCAGAACAATCTGAACTCTGGGAGTCCCACACACCACAGGTTCTCTCTCAGCTCTTTCTCCTTGATGTTGATGAGCTGTTTTGCCTTACCAGACTCTTCCAGGAAGGCTCTAAGCACTTGAAGGGCACAGACAAAAACTGAAAACTCATGTCTGTGCTAATACAATGGTTATTTGCTGCTTGCTGTCAATTTTCCATTTGTTATTGTAGAGTAGGTAAAGAGAAGCTGCAGCCTCACTGGGACGGGCAATACTCACACAGGCCAAGTTGTAAATAAGGGTTATAGCATGCTGCTGCTGGGCATTAAATAAGCAGATAAATTTCTCTTTGCTGTGGATTTATTCAAGGCAGATGTTTTTAGTGAGCTCTGGAAAGGTTTGGAGGAATATAAAACCTGCTGCAGTTCTGGAATTGATCCATGAGGATCAAAATCTGGTAACCAGTGATTTGTTAAAGGGTCTCTGACACTTTTATGGCAAGACCATGTATTTCAGAGAGGGCTGGCTCAATTTGAAACACATTCCAACCCAAATCTGAAATAAATCCTTGCAACAGAGCAATTCTGTAAACTTCTGCTTTCCCATTATTTAATTTTTGACAATTTTTTTTTTTTTTTTAAATCATAGTTTGGGAGGGAATGACTCATCCTTTTGAAAGGAAATGGAATGCTGATTTGTCTGTGTTTGTAGTTTTTGGTGTGGCATTTCCTCAGCATAGGGATGTGGATGAACAGAATTATACAGAGCAAGTATAAAATAAAGACACAGAGAAGAAATGGAAAAATACTTAATGCAGCCTCAGCCATGTGATACTGGAAGTACATACATAATGGTCTACCAGAGCTTGAAGGGTCAGCTAAAAATGGCTTTGTGTGGTCCAAGAGGGACTTAAGAATATTGTAAAACAAAATCAAAAAAGAAGACAAGTATTTCGCATTGTTTTGACCCCAATTGTTCTCTGTTACAAGTGGTGGAAGGTTCATGCTTGGGGCCTTTGGAGCTGGGTTGAACAATTCAATGAAATCACCAGAAGAAATTATTATGAACTGGAAAAAACTGTAAATATATTAAATGACAAGTAATTGATGACTTTCATTTGCAGGCCAGAATCTCAGCAGCTGTAAACAGATGTGGCTAGACTAATGCTAGTAAAGAAGCTGTGATGTGAAGAGAGAAACACTGAAAAGGTGCTTCTGTCTTCACATCACTTGAAGTGCTACTCTTCCATTTTACTGTACTGAAGATACTTGATTCATCAGTGTGAAAACAATTTTGCTTCAAATATTTTAAGTAAATCTTAGTATCCAGTGAAGAAAAAATGAGAACTAATAACTCCATTCTAATATACTCTCTGACTTTGGGTAAATCACTTAATATCTCTTGTTGGTTTCCTAATCTAGAATGAAAAGGGTATGAGGGCATTGACAAGTTAATAGTAAGAAACAGTTATTTGGTGCAAGTCACTTTCTGTGACAATGAGTACATTACCAACTACCTGGAGTTACAGTATTGTAACAATCTCATATTGCATCTTCACAACTCCCTTTTTCTGAAAATGAAATATGCTGAGAAAGATATTTCTTGGAGCCTGAGCTCTGAGTAAGCACTAAATATGCTGGAGTAGGGTGAGGGATGACAAGGAGCTGCTGTTTATCAGAAAGCACTGGAAAAAGACATGTCCATAAAGAGCTTTGAAAAATGCTGTGGCATTTTTAAACAGAAATCACACCCCATTGTGCACAATCCCACAATTTGTACTTCATGGAACATGGATTTTGCTTAGTTAAAGACAGACTCAAAAAGAATTTGAGAAATTAAACCATAAGTGGAAAGTTTCTCCAGTTTATTCAGCATATTCAGCTCTTGGCAAATGTTAATGTCCTTAATATTGAGTAAGTAGTGCCAGGGAGAAGAGGTCGCCACATCACTGGCAAAATTAATTTGTCTGAACTGATATCCCAGGATTTAAAGGAAATAGAAACAATTCTGACAGCTGTAGGTTAAGCTGCAGCAGATGAGAAACCCAGCTGGAGTGAGGTGGGGCTGGATTAAAAATGAAAGTTTTTTAAAGAGAGTCTAAGAGTGGGTAAAGTTGGTTGGCTAAATATTGTAATTTGCAAAGTAAGTGCTGTGCAGTCAGAGAAAGCAGAGCTGAAATGAAAGTTAGAAACTGAGAGGAGAATGCTGAGAGAGATTTGCCCTTGCCACAACCAAGCCTTCTTCACTTCAAGACAGACCATCAATATTTTGCTCACCTGGATGTTGAAGGGACTTCCTAATCAGTTGTCAAATTTTGATATGTAGTTCAGAAGGCAGCATTGCTTTTTATCCCAGTGAGCAAACACAGCCACAACTATTACTCATTCCAGGTCATCTTGATTCACTCAGTTACTTCATGACTTATAGGCAAGGATCAAAGAGTCAGGAGATGGAGAACTGACATATCAGAGGGGGAATAGGGAGGGAGGAGTTGTAATGATGACTTGGCAAGCATGCTAACAATTAACACATTCTAAAGTGACCCTCAAAGAGGATGGCATTTCTCACAAAGTAGAGGAGGAACCTTTGCCTGAGTATTTTTTTATCTGGTAGACACTGGTGTATGTCTGCTTTTCCCATTTTTTTTGCAAAAGAAAGTCACAGATCTTCATCATCAAGTTTCAAGAGCTCAGTTGCAAATCAATAATTCAGTTCTCAGTTACACCAGCTAAGGATCAGCCTGTAAATCTGAAGGCATCATGAATGCCATAGCAGGCAGGGATATACCAGTATGGTTGTTATTTAATGAGAACAGGACTCATTCTTTTTGCTGAAAATTCCTCTTTTGGGTAGACCAGAAGTCTCTTTAAGTTGAGCTGTACATTCATGTTACTGTGTATTGGTGCTTATGGTCCTCTCCCACCATAACATGGGAATAACCCTTAATTATGCTTTCTCAAATTGCAGCTCCTTATCTTCTACTTTTAAAGATCAGGACAGAATTTGGTATGTGTCTGTATTTTTTGCCTGTATATTGTCAGGAGCTACTATATCTCAGCCCATTTGAAAACTTGACAGCTGCATACAGATTTACATTTTAAGCTCAATCCTTGGCAAACATGCTAGAAGTATTTGGTCCAACAGCCTTGCACTCTTGCATAATCAGAGGTGTAGTAGCATTACTGCCCTTTTTCTTTGAGTTTCTGAGCCATAGGGACCCAGGTGTCAGGATTTTTCATTGGCACTCTCAGTGTGTTTTTGCAGAGAAACCATTCTAGTAGGAAATTTTTCTGCGTGAGTATCTATCTGCCTGACTAGTCTTATGATTTTAACTTTGGCTTATCCAAGAGATTTTTTCATTTTGTTATCTTCTGCCATTTGGCTTGCAAAGAATATGTCTTTAACAGACATATTAAAGAATATGTGTCAAGAACTTTCCACTGCATTGCTAAATGTCCAACATTTCTTCCTGATACCATCATCTGTTAAGTTTACCTTCTTTCTCCACTCTCTCTCTCACATCTTTCCAGGTCAGAGGCTACCCTGAGCCACAGATCACATGGTTCAGAAATGGGCATCCTGTCCCAGAGGGAGACCATTATGTCGTGGACCGCAGCATCCGGGGCGTGTTCAGCTTGGTCATCAAAGGTGTGCAGGAAGGTGATGGTGGCAAATACACCTGCGAGGCTGCAAATGATGGTGGGGTTCGTCAAGTGACTGTGGAACTGACAGTGGAAGGTCAGAAGATTCTTATACTGATATTTTGGTTATTATGGTTTAAATAAAGGAACAAGATGTGCTCAACAGTCTGGTTAAAATCACAACTGTACACACATGCCTTCTCTTTGATGCAAGAGTAAGGTTCATTTACTGCATTTCACAGGTTAAGATACTGTTCAGGGACGTACATATCTACAATTAGATAAAGTGTGAGTTCTGTTTCAGATGTGGGTGATGATGTGCAGGTAACAAAAATCCTAGCTTTAAAGGCTTTGTTCTGAGCTTTGTCATTTTCATGGAAGTCTCAACTCAGGACAGTAACTGCTAAACTGCATGCCTGGTTGTAATTGCATGCTTAATGTCACACAGAAAAATGCCAGGATCAAACCCAGGAATTTTTAAGAGCACATCTGCATATTAGATAGTTGCACACTGCCAAATTTAAAATTTAAAGAGAGACACAAAGCCAGGGAAGGATTGAAATCAATTGTACTGCTTCTCATCTTGCAGTTTGGTCATATCAGAGATCGGTTGAATATCAAAACCTCTCAGGTCACAACTGTGTGTTGAATTCTTGAAGAAAAGAAGAAAATCTGCAGCAGTCCTGAAACGATCAGTATTTGGGTTTATTCAGAGTCAAAAACTCTAATGTTTTACAGAGTACATAATGAAATATGTATATATCTGACATGACTGCTTCTGCCTTGTGTTGTAAAAGTTACGTGATGTATCTATTTTTCCCCTTGTTTTAAGTTGGGACAACTTTATAAATAACAATTTACATGGAGGTGAAGGATTTTTTTAAAAGTCATTTTTATATTGGATTTTCTGACCTGGTTTTTGCTGCCGTCCAAAACAACTTTAGGGCAGTACCCAATGACTGAATTTCTCAGAGCTTAAGAATTATATGGTCTTAGTTCTAAAATCCCTTTATCCATCAAGATAGCAAAGGACAGATTTTTTTTTTTTTCTTTTTCTGCTCTCAGCGAAGATAACCACGTGCGGCTGCCTGCTGCTTGAAAAATGAGTGACTGAAACATGACCTGTTCTTTCCATCTGCAAGGCTGGGCTGTCTGGCAGCGGTGTGGGCTCTCGTAAGGCTCTGGAGCAGGTGTTTTTCCAGAGCCCCAGAGCTGTGTCTGGTGCTGAGGCTGACTTGACCTCGGGCCGGGCTCTGTGTGCAGCAGATGGCGCTGGGCTCCTGCGCATCTCCCTCCTGTGCACCTACAGCAAAGGGGCTTTGGGCTGGCACCGGACTGGAAACACAGCCGAGCAAAGTGTTTTCACAGTCTTTCCTTGTCTTAATTTCAAGGACTGGTGCATTGTAGAAATTAGACGGCGTTTCATTTAAAAAAAGGGGTTTTTTTTCATGAATAACCTTCAGAACTGTTACCACTGAGGCCAGGGGTTAGTCAGTGAGTCAGTGAGCTTGGTTTCAAAATTTGAGAGCCTAACTTTGAACTGCAGATGACATAACCTTATACTGCAGGTGTTGCATTTCTCATTTATGTTTCTAATCTATTATACGTAATCTTAATTGTCTATAATAGTTTCTACTATTTTACGTAGTCCTAATTATCTGTAATTCCCAGTGAGCTTGACAAAACTTTCGACTTCCTTTATCTCTGTCCTATGCTTACAGGAAACTCCTTGATGAAGTACAGCCTGCCATCAAGTGCCAAAATCTCTGGGTAAGCAGTCTACTGGCTTAGATATTGTTTAACGGACACTTAAATATATTTTGGTAGGAAAACAAGTAAAATTACTCTTTCTAAAAGTCTCGATTTACCCCAAGCAGAGTAGTTACTGTGAGAGCTGCTGGCTAAGCAGAATGGTTGAGGCAGTCAGGAAGATGCACAGCTGCTGCTCCAGCACACTGACTGAGGAATTAATGTGGCTGAAAACAGAACATCCTGCTGGTACCTAAATATTACCCCCTATTCTGCTGTAATTTTGCGCCCTCTGCTCTGCTCTCTGATATTCAAGAATCCTTCCCCACAACTTACATGAGCCAACAGTCTCTTTTTAAAGTCAGAGCAAATACTGCTGTAAGAGTCATCAGTAAAGAATAAAAGCAACTGAAATCAGCATTCTCGCACACAGAATTTAAATGTTTCCAAGCAACACAGTTGGTAAACTATAGTCCAGAAAAAGTGATTGTTCTGGTTTGAAGTAACTTTACCAAGAACAGGTTGATGGGCTGATGTAAGCTGGTGCACAAAGGCCTCCTTGTACTTTCTGCACTTCACTAAGCATTTACAATTACGTGAATGTCACTGTTTTGAAAGTCTCAGGCTCTTCTTCCAACTGCTGAATAAATTTCTTTATAAATAGTTTGAATTTAAGCAGAATTTTCTCTGATGTGTATCTCTGGCACTGATGTAGGCCATAATACATGTTCTGATTATGTTAGTGATTAGAAACAGATAGTTAAAACTGGAAGTTTTAATTTCATCATTGATATGAACTTTTTTTTTTTTAAATGTTAAAACTAACAGATTATAACAGTGAAAATGGTAAGTAAAATTGAGTAATCAGGAAGGCTTTTACATGATAAATTCTGTATTGCAAATGACCTACAGACACAGGATAAACAATCAAAACAAGAAAGGACAGTTCAGGTTGCTGTTAGGTTTTGTTGTATACTCAGACTTTACAAACCACTATCCTAATCCATTGCATTGTATACAGTTAGAGTGATTGTCCTCACTTTTCATGCTCCTGTGTTTTCCTCCTATTCAGTATTAATAATTCTATGGTAGGAGAAGGGAAAAGAAAAGAATTATTCATTTCCATTTGTTCATGTCTAGGAGTCAGCCATAAAGCTGCAGGTCAGATAGTAGTTGATTTTCTTTTTATATGTTACGTATATAGATATATAAATACAGACTCACCACCTAAAAATGGTTACTAAAAGACTTCTTTAGTACACATTTATTTTCTTCTTTAGTGGTAGTATGAGGAAGATGACATTAAAAGCTATCAGATATTTAATTATATGATACAGTGATTCTCGTTTTAGCATGTTGCAGTCACCTTTCTCTCAATACTTTTTCTGGTCCTCTTGTCCATGTAAATCCTTTCACTATGGTATCATCTCTTGCTTAGAAACCTCGAGCTGCCCATATGGCAACCACCATGTCTTGGCAGCACCTTGGACTGAGGCAGTGCGGTCTCTGTTAGTATCTGACACCTGGTAGAAATGGTGAGGTATTGACACATCTTACTTGCATGTGGTAAAAGGCCATCTGGGAAAGGCAGCCCTGAAAACGGCTCCATTTGCTTGAAATTAAATGTTAAAAAAAAAAAGAAATCACCATCTGCCATCTGCTAATGTGTCTTTGTCATACCAAGGCTTCAGAGCAAAGAGTGTGCTCCCCTTGACGTTAACAGACCTGAGGTTGCGCCTTTTTGTTTTTTTTCATGCTATAATGTTCTTGATGTTTTATGGTTGTGTAACTGTTTACAGTTTTGGACTGCAGGCACTGATGCCGCTTTAATTTCATCCCACATGTCATTTCCCAGCTGTGCCAGCCATGTAAGTAGAGCTGGGCATTTACACTTAACAGTAATTCACCTGGGACAGGTGTACTTTGGTTTTGAGCCCTCTTCACATTTGCTTTGAAAACATTGTAGCAAATGAGATTACAAATAAAAGTCTTCCCCGGACCAAAAATATTTACCAGGACATGTCAGAAAAGTTGCAAAACCAGTTGCAAAACTGATTCATAAGTCAGAAATTACAGTGTCAATTGCACTCAAGAATAAAACAAATTACATGATAAAACCAGTAAACAAGTATGCACAAATAAACTCTTAAGAGGCAGCTAAAATACAGAAAATGGGAAAAGCTAAATGCATACAGTGTTTTCTGTCTTTGGTTTGCCCAGCTCTGCTTATGAACAGCTGAAATGGTCCCCAAGATGTGTTCTGTGTATGCCAGATGAGGGTGCATAGCACAACACTGTTTAGTTGCACGAGGAGTCAAGAGCAGTCATCGTCAGCATTTCCATTTCTTCCATAGCCAAGAAAAATATTGTGCAACTACAGTCTAGGTTGCCACCAATGATATATCCTTGTTGGCAGACCACGAGTCTAAAATGCTTCCTGACATGTGCTCTAACCACAACAGCTTCCAGCTCTTCTGTAAAACCAGAATGTCAATTGCCCTTGCAGGGGAAGACTTACTGTTCCATCTGTGGAGCAGAGGCCAAGCATCTGGGGAGAAAGTCCACCCAAGTTTGCTACAAAACCCAACAGAGTTGTGCGTGAAGGCCAAACAGGCAAATTCTCATGTAAAATTACAGGACGACCTCAGCCTCAAGTAACTTGGTTTAAGGTATGATTTCCCCAAAAGTTCCTGTTTTCTTTCTCTTTTGAAATTTTGTGACTTGAAAGGATGAAATGAACATTGAAGTCTAAAGTGCTGGTGTTTCCTTTGGGCGTACACAAGATCTCCAAACACATCTTTTTTCCTTTGTAAGGTGAGAGCTTTCAGGTGATAATTAGGCATTACACAGATTAGGTAATTTTTACTGAAACTGTCAGTATTTTAGAGAATTACAGTTACTTTCTTTAATTTGGAAGACCAAATGCAGGACTGCTCTAGTTGCATCCTGTTCCACTCCTTCAACAGACAAATGCCTTATATTATAGTGAACAGAAAATCCCAAACTCTTGTCAGTGCTTCTATTTTCTCTTGATATCTCTCGATTTGGGGAGAAAAAAAACAAAAAGAAAAAAACCCTCAGAAAACTTCTCAGAGAACAGGGAAATGCTTCCGAGTCATTGTCTGCTTTATTCTAGGCTCATCCTTGTCTTTAATACAAGAATGTCAGGGTACATCCCCCAACACAGGCAGCCTCTTGCAGTGGAAGTGCTCACTGACATCTCCTTCAGCTGGTGACTCCATCTGGAGCATGCCTCTCCTTCCAGCTACTATCCTCTGAGGGACCTGCTGGCTCTCTGGGGCTCTGCAGTGCAGCTGCTCCACCACAGCCTGCTTCCAGTCCCACCAGGCTGGCTCAGGTTTTCCAGCCATGAAGCTCCATGCAAAACAGGATTATCACTCAGTTCTCTTTGTTCTGTGTGGTAAATGGGAAGTAGGGACTACCAGTCCAGCAGTTTGGATCTATACTTTGCTACCCCTCCATATAGTTTTTGCAGTTTGCTGGAGGTAATATTAAATATTTTGCTCTTATCACATTCTATATCATGGAAATGAATGTCCATATCTGTTGGACCACTTCTGGTTACTCTAGAACCAATAGATGACCACCTTCCTTACAGCATGGAAGCTTTATTAACAGGTAAAATAGCACTTTTCAGAACTAGTTATTAAGCCTGTTTGTAAATATCTGACTTGACTCTGCTTATTATTTTCTTTGGATTTTTCTTACTTGTTAAATTGCAAGGAACAGAAGCTTTTGTATTATCACCAGCCCCTGGATGTGAATTAGCTTTTTTAAATTCCATTAGCACCTAAAGCACTCAGACAGCAGTAAGTTGATAAACTTCAAGAATGACAGTGCCTGTAAACGCTGTGATGTTTCTCAAATGTTTACTGCTCAATTAAAATAGTAGGTTTGTAAGCTTTCCTAAACTTAGGATGGGAGAAGCTGTGGTGTCTGATAGCAAGGAGCTCATTCTGAATGGCTGATGCTGAAGCAAAAGCACTGATTTGCTCACAGATGATATTGGTCAATTGCTTTGTAGAATTAAAGGCAAATATTGTTGTTGTGATCATGTACTCTGTACAGCAGAGAGCACAGAATACACACATTTCTTCCTGCCTCAAAGCCATATCTTTGGATTTAACTCTAGTGTAGCTTTTGAGGCATAGAGAACTACTCCCCAGATTGGAACCTTTTGCTTAAAAGCATTTGACTTCCTGGAACAAATAGGAACATAAAACTGGTTTGATCCCACATACAATGAAAATAATTTTTTCTAGCAATCTGGGTATAATAAAGAGGGAAAGGACAAAACCAAACTGAGATGAGTAGGTGGCAAAACAGAGGAAAAAGGAAGCCTCCTGAAGACGTGAATTACAGAATTTTGGGAAAAACTTATTGTTTTGTTTATACCATATGAGTGCTGTTCATGGAAGGAATTTGGCTAAAGGATAGGAAAAAGTCAAGGACAGGAGAATGGCATTTTGACCTAATGTTTTTACTAAAAAATTCTTGTTCGCCTTAACAATAGCTACTGTCTCACGGTGCCTTGTGATATTTGCAGGGTGATATTCAGTTACAGAAAAATGAGCGTTTCAACATGTATGAGAGAACAGGCATCCACTTCTTGGAGATCCAAAATGTTCAGCTTGCTGATTCAGGAATTTACACGTGCACAGTGGTGAACAGCGCTGGGAAGGCATCTGTGTCTGCAGAGCTCACCGTTCAAGGTACAGCAAAGAGTTTGCAGGAGAGAGAAAAGTGAGCCACAAACACTCTGTTAAAATGTCTCTGGTTGTGTTCTCGATATTTACAAGAAGCATTCACTTCTTCTCATTGTCTTCTTCTCTTTCTCTCTCCCTTTCTGTTCATTAAGTGGTGCTGTGATAACTTGGAGCATACTACAGCTGTAAACATTTTGTTGGTCCAGTGGGAAAAAAAGGCAATCCAAGTGCTGTGTAAGAGATTCCTTTAAAAACACCTTTTCACTTTTATTGTGACTTTGACTTCTATGTTTGGAACACTGACTTGATTTTCAGCAAATGGAACCTGGCACTTGTCATTTTAATCAGTAATTAATTTTGCATTTGCTGAGTGCTAGCACCAGATGCACATTTATACCAACTCCCTTATGGGAGGCAAAATTCTGTCTACATTTGTAGAATAAGGAAAGTAAAGTAAAATAGCGTAATTCTAAATTATGAGAGAGAGAAAAAAAACATTTTAATAAGATTAAAATTCAGTTTTCTCAACTCCAAGCCCTGCCTATTTCACTGCTTGTTAAAGAAAGAAATGTCTTTGCATAAGTAGAATGTTCTATTTCACATATTTATTACCATATACAGCTCATTTTGCAGTTTGATGCTTCTTAGGGTGCCCTTTGCATCAGCCTCAAAATCATACTGAATAGCCTTCAACAACCACACTAAAGAGGAAGTTCATCAGCCACTGGACCCAATTAAATAATTAAATCTACAGCTGCTGGCTTCAGCTGCAGTCATGAGGTTGATGGGTTACAAATGCACCCAGCAGTTTTTTGTTGTAAGATTTTTAGTTTCACGTCAATGCTGTCACTCTGTAAAGTATCAAGAATATAGATAACAAATGGATGTACATTTGGGAAGCTCAGAACCGCAGCTAACCTTTCTGAAAATTAAAGCTGTACTTTTTATCTGTAAGTTCCAATCTGATGAAGCCATTGTAAAAGAAGCTTCTACAGTTTGCCTGTTCAACAGAGGTTGTACTGAAAGGCCTGTTTCTTTCAATAAGCCTTTTATCTAAACATAAAACTCTATCCCTAATTGCTCTCCCTGAAGTGGTGAGCTTTCTGTTCTGTAATAGCTACATCTGCCTTGAGAGGTGATGTGGAACAGGGGTCACAAAGTCAGTTGTGGTATATGTTTGCTTCAGATGCTGACCACATCTCTGAATAATCCATTCTTTCTTGGATTAGTGCAGGTCGGTAAAAAGGGCACTCTTTTGCAATGCTCTTGATTAACTGGATGATTCCGCTTACCTAACCACAATATATAATACCTAATGCTTTCATTGTCAATTAAATCAGGTTGTCAGAGTTGCTGCAAGAAGCTAGCAGACAATCAAGTGGCTCAGAAGAACATGTTCTTTCAAAGACATGTAATCTCACATATAGATATTTTCCTCCAATAACTATGTTCTTTCCCAGAGTGAAAGGTGAAGAGGGAAGAAGAAATATTCTTTCAATAAACAGGGTTGCATTGTATTGTCTTGCCTGAAACCTGTAGTTATGAAGCTTCCTTTTCTGCATTTTTCCAGTCTCTTCAGTTTTAATTTCTATATTTGTTACTGTTTGACAGGTTTATTGAAATGAAGTCAATGGGGTTTTTCTCTTCTCTCACCTCAACTTTTGTCTGTGTGTAAATAGATTCTTTTAGTCTCTCTGAATGTCATGGCAAGTTGAAGCATTTCGATATGATTTCTTGTTTGCCAAACATAGTGGAAATCAAGATACCATCCATCACATGATTTTATCTTTTCCCTGAGGCAGAGACTCTGAAAGCATTTTTATAAAGTGCTTCTGGTGACTTGAAAATTTTTTTATCTTGCAAATTAATTATTACATGTCTTTCTACTGTAGTTTCTAGTCTCACAGCTGACAACAGCATAGGTGCAGCTTTGATCTGACCAGGAGAAAACAAATTGCATCTAGAAATCTTAATTAGGGGGTAATGGAGATATGTGGTTGGTGTTTCACCTAGAATGGCATTTCTGTCCTCACAACTATTCATTATCTCATGCTGTCCCCAAGAGACGCAAACGCTATCAAGGTTTTTGAGAATTCATGGAGGATTACAAATGAGGAGACTGATTGTGGTACAATATGTGCTCAGTTTTATCAATGCAACTGATGAGGCACCTTGGCAAATCCATACAGCTCAGCTGTGTTTCCAGATTTCCTGGTGGTGTTACAAAGTGAAGAAATGTGATGCATTAGCTTTTGTGTCATTCATGTTAATCATGATAATTCTTGCTACACAGCAAGTGGGTTGGTAAATGTTTACAGGTGGGTCCAGGTTTGGGGAAGTTTTATTCCTGTTGACTTGGTTCTGTGTTTTAGCCAGAGGACAGCTGCTGTTTCACTGTGAGCATGCAGGTGTAGGACTGATTGATGGTTTCTCTTTCTCTACCTCTATAAGCTCTGTGGAATTATAAGATTTGATAAGCTGCTTCCCATTTGGAATCTCTTCCATACTTCTCTTCCCCAACAAGAGCTTTTGAGGGTCGCTGAACCTTTAGTTCTGCAGGGGTGTGAGAACATGATGCAGCAATGTCTCAAAATGGACCAAGGCCTCTTTGTGTTTCAGCTGAGCAGATTCCTGTTATCCATATCAATTTCAGGTGTAGTGATAGTCAATCTTGACTTCAATGCATTGAAAATTTGAAGTGTGAAGGTTCTTAAGTATATTTTTTGTTTGAAATCTTTCAAATTTTTGGAATTGTGCACAGTATTGTGTGTATAATTTACCTGTTTCTTCTTTTCAGGTCCAGATAAGACCGACATATACACTCAGTCACCTTGGTATGTTTTTACTGGAGTACTTTCTCTGACTACCTAATTGCAGTGCACAGATTTTGACATTTACTAAATGTGCTTTCTTCATAAAGTGATAAATTTTTTTGGGGTCAGTCTGTATTTGAAAGTCAGAATATGCTTGCTTGGAATAAGATTCTCTCTTGCTGCCCAATTCAGCTGTCCTGGGAGACTCACAGGAGATAGTTGGTAGAACTGGTGGTGACATTATGAAGTAGAGAGTTCTGGTCTGGAAAGCAAAATATAAAAAAAAAAAAACAAACCCAAGCTATGTGAATAGAAATGCTGTACCAGAGGGTCAAACTGTTTTTGGAGTTAACAATGTAAGTGCGTCTTGTCAGTACTGAGCTGGTTGTTCTTTCCTGTCATAAACTAAACATGGTATGACCATGGTCTTTGCTGTTGTCTGAAAACACATAAAGTAACAAGAATGAAAAAAAATAATATTTAGGCCTTTATCAAGATTTTTTAAAATTAAATTACTATAATATTTTAAAATTATTTTATAAAATTACTTTTCGTCATGAATGGAAAATGCAGGAATGAAAAGTTCAACGCTGTCTATGTAAGACACTTTGATGAAGGCCAGTTGCTTTATAGTCACTGGGATGTTTAATCTGTCCTCACATGCCCTGGATGAGATTACTAAATGGCATACTCACACTGTCCTGACTGCAAAGTGGAATTGAAAATGCTGTGCTATTCTGTTTTTCAGATCTGTGTGATTTTTAGGAACATACTTGAAAGTAAGTTTAGTGTAAATGAAACTGTGCAGCATTGGAGGCAGAACTCCTAACGCATGTGGTTCTCCACAGTAGTTCTGCATCCTCCATCATTTATTCACACACACACACAAAGAGATGTTTTGTAAAATGAAAAAGTCGTATGGTTGTAACTGTAAATCTCAAACAGTATGTCAAACTCTGGCTGAAGAAAGTACCCCAATAAATATCCCAAGTCTCCCTGAGAGAATAAGTTAATAGCACCAAGTAGCAAAACAGAGCTGAGCTGGAAGTTACTGCCCTTATTTCAGGTGTGTTCCAATTCTGCCTTTGAATAATTCTGTAGAAGTGTGAGACACAAACAGAGTGCTCTACAGGTAACAGCTTAGGGATCAAGGCAGTCACCTTCAATGAAGGAAACTTAGATTCATGTCCCCAGTTAGTCAGCTACTCATGTGCCCTCAAAGTACTGAGGAGCAGATCCATCATAATTCTGAGAAACTCTTCCTAATCAATTTATAGCTGATATTGCTACATCCAATCAAGTTTTAAATGTGCCAACACACCTACTTCCTACCCCACTTGACTTCAGTCAAGTTTCCTATCAGTTCTGTTTTGAAATTACCTGAATTACAAGATACCATAATTAGAAAGAGTCAATTCACTTCACAACTTCCCTCTAGGGAAGTATTTTATGTGACATTTGGAGCTATATTGTACATGACCTTAATTCATTAAAGCATCAAATAGTGTTGCATCATTGTCATTCAGACCTCATGTAATTGCTTCCCATCTAAAGCAGTGCATGCAAGGTTAATGTCTGACTCACAAAACACGTCAGAACTTGAGCAGTGGACTTGTATCCAGAAATTCCTGAGTTGAGATAGTGTCTGGGCCCTGATTTCATTTTATGAAGCCTTAACACTTCACCTCTTTGACCATCTTGATCTGTGTGGAAGAATCTAAAGGCTAATCAGTTCACCTTCTTGCTAAGGACTTATATATAATTACTGATAATAATAATGAGTCTGTGTACAGTGTCATGTATCTCCAAATTTCTCATTTTCCTTCAGCGTGCCATCAAAACCGACTACACTTGCCGTTAAAGCTGTTGAAAATTCCGAATTCAAACAGGCAACCAGCAATGGGATTGCTAAAGAGCTGAAATCCAGTGGCACAGAACTCATGATTGAAACCAAAGACAGGGTGCCAGCAAAGAAAGAGTCCTTTTGCATCACCAGAGAAGCCAAAGAAAGTGAGCAAGGACAGCACCAAGAAACCAACGCAGAGCATAAAGAAGGGAAAAAGGGACCTCAGGTCTTGCAGAAAACTTCAAGCACCATCACGCTACAATCAGTCAAACTGCAACCAGAACCAAAGGCAGAACCCCAGGCCCCTTCCATCAGACAGGGTGAAAACAGGAAAAGGGGTGTGCAGCTCCTGATGTCAGCTCAACAAACTCCACCTCTCACAGGGCATGTCAGTCCCAGGACTAGAGAAGCAGAAAACAGGTCCGGAGCCCTGGGGGCTTTCATGGAGGAGAAGAGGGAGCCCCTGGGAATTCCCCCTCAGTTTGAGATCCATCCACAGAGCCTGGAAGCATCAGAAGGCCAGGAGATTAAATTCAAGAGCAAAGGTAAAGGGATGAAAATTACTGGAGCCCCTGGGTTTAGTCAGAAAGGGGTTCCCTTTCTGTGTGTGGAAGTAGAAAGCAATTCCTGCATCTTTGAAAGTTGTTCTCCTTCCAAAGCCTTTTGGAAACAGATGAAGAATCCAATGCTGTTCCCATAGCACTTAGTGAAATTTTCAAACCATTCTATGCTATACTGTCTATCTCCTCTTTCATGTAGGGTTTCCCCAGATGTAACAATGCTGCTCCTTCTAGGAGGTAGTTTTAGGCCCTCTTATATGAGGGTGCAAGAGAGAAAATGGATGGTACGCTTTCCAGAACTGTAATTAGTGACACTGCCCTTGAGCTAAAAAAATATCAGAGTAGAAAATGCAATCAGTCATTGCATGTCCCTAGTGGCATCTATTTTTATGTCTCATATTTGATCAGTCTGATCTGAGTGCTTCATAACAGCTGAAATGATAAAGTGAGAATTAAAAAGGAGGTTTAGAGTGTACTCCACAGAATTTGAATAGGTTTTAACCTCTTAGAAGAGTAATGAGAGTTGCATTTTGCTGAATCTGGGTAGTAGAATTGGAACACTTCTCTTTTTTTTTTTTTTAATTGCAATTTTAGAAAATAATCTGGAAGCATTTTTCTGCCTTTTTTTGAATCAACATTTACACTTCAAAATGTTCACATAAATGAGAGAAAAAATGGGGGATTATTTCTCTAGAGGCAAAAAAAAATAATAAAAATCTCACAACACCATGGTAATTTATTTCATTTCTTGATGAGTCTTGCCCCACGAGTACAGAATATAATTTCTATCATAAGTCCAGAGCATTTGGAGTGGAGAAAAGATTCCAAGGACCCTGGCACATTTTGAACAGTTTATTTTTCAGGTAAATTACTAAAAACATGAATTGTTTTCTGTCAAAGTATCTCACACACTTTGCAAGCTTTAACTAACACATGACCCATTTGGTAGGGAAATACAGTCCCTATCATAGAGAAACAAGGAGCTCACCCAGTTTTTATTGAAGCCAATGAATGCCTTTTCGTTTGGCTTTGGACCCAAAGCACAAATTCTCACATGCAAGGCAAGGTGTCTGCAGGGCAATCACAGTGGGACATCCCTACTGCACTTTAATAAGTAATCTGAGAAACTCTCCTGAGAATCCTCTCTGCAGAAGGTGACCAAGGTTGATTTCACTGACCCTTCTCCCTGCCCATGCAGCCTCACCTCAGGCAGGTCCAGAACTATACCAAGGTGATTTTTTAATATTTCCAGGGTGGGGAAACACACAGCCTCTCTGGGCAGCCTGTGCCAGTGCTGAGTAAAAAAGGGTTTGTGTTTGAACAGAACCGTCTCTGTTTCAGTTTCATATACATTTTGACTGTGACTTTTAGAAGAACAGTTTTCAGCCAGAAGCTTTTTTTCAGATATGGTTTTACATGTTACAAAATATTTGTTATTTTAAGAGATGGACTGGCCAAGAAGTTCTAGGAGATCAGAAATATCTGACTTTCTGACAAGAAATTTGTGTATTGCCCACTAAGGTTTATATAATTATGTAATTATGTTTATCTAATTATGTGTAAAGCGTACCTAACTTATACTAAAGTAAATAGTACTAAATAAATATATACTAAATAATACTAATTATGAATACTTATAAAAATCCAAATGTCTGATTGTCTAGTTTCAGGGACGCCAAAACCAAATGTGGAGTGGTTCAAAGAAGGCCGACCTATTAAAGCTGGAGAAGATGTCCAAATATCTGAGGAAGATGGAATGCATTGCCTATGGATAAAGAGAGCCTGCTTGAGGGATAATGGCTCTTATAGCTGTACAGCTGTCAACCCCAAAGGCCGGACTTCCACTAGCTGGTTGTTAACTGTCAGAAGTAAGCAAGTTCTTCTGAGCCCATCTGCACTTGGAAACTGTGGCTGGGCTTTGTTAAGCTGTCAGAAGATGGTTACTACATAAATTGTATTTGAGTTCTCAGTGTAGGTTAATTCTGATTCCTACCTCTGCGAATAAAGTGGTGTGTGATAGCTGGCAAGCCACTTTCTGCATTAGTTTCCCTTCTGATGTATTGTGGGTTTTGTTGTTTGTATAAAACAACAAAAAAGATGATGGTAAAACCATTTCAATATATGCTTTGTACATGTAGGAAGGCCTATTCTCTACTCAGGTTTCCTATTAATGCTTGTATTTAATACAGGCTGTCAGTGTGTTCATTGTTGTTATTCTGCATTTAGTGTTTTTGAAGTTGCTTAGCATTTCTACACCCCAAATTTGAAATTTCTTTTTGAGTACAAACCAATTCTGTGCAGTAAAGTGAATGAGAAGAAAAGGGAAGGAATAAGAATTGTGATTTGCTAAATTCAAGAACATGTCCCAGTGACAAATTATTTTAAACTTGCAGGCAGTGTCTTACTGGTCTGGTTGAAATTTTTGTTGGGTCTAGCAAATCCTGTCCTCAGTTCTAATGTTTTCACCTGGTTTTAAGTTTTGTTGTGGATCTATGTTCATGAAATTTTTCTCCATTTTCTGTGCCTGAAGTTAAACCAAGATACCCAAGACAATTTCTTTCTGTCTCATGAGAGACCTACCTACAGACTGCATCCTTAAGTCACAGTGTTTCTTACTGGGAGAGGGACTGGGAGAAGACAGACAGGAGAGAATTATCAAACCTCTTTGTGCTGAGCTCTCTGCTAATATGCTGCATACACTTCTAGTGATTGGCCGCAAATGGTGGATTGTGGCATAGAAAATCACCACCTACAACAGACCTTGAGGCCCAGCAATGTCTGCCTTGGAGATGAGAGAAGAATCCCTTCTTTATACCAGTCCAATGCTCAAAATGATTTCTATCCCCCAACAAAACATTTCACTGTGGTTAGCCCAGCCATGTCATCTGAGCATACTTAGAAAAAGGCTCCAAGTAGTAAAGCTAACTTCCTCAATTTCAGTTAAAGGAACTATTTTCATTTTGGTTTTCAAGGGCCTAAAGTTGAAGAGATTGCTCCGTGCTTTTCCACCGTCTTGAAAGGATGCACTGTGAGTGAAGGGCAAGACTTTGTGCTGCAGTGCTGTGTTGGAGGAGTCCCTGTGCCCCACATCACATGGCTTCTGAACGGTAAGGAATCCCCTGCTCTGCAACACCTGCATGGACGCACTGACACCCCAAAGCGCGCTACATCACCCTTACACAACCGGCCGGGACACGAAGAAAACCGAAAACCCTGCACAGGAGAACCAAGTGCGGGAAAGACGCTGTGAGCGTGGGCTGCGCTGCCGCTGTGCTGAGAGTGTCCAGCAGAGTGCGCTGGTGACACACAGCAGTGCCAGGTGAGTTACCTGGGCTGTG
>CM031863.1:9328561-9419526 GCA_018697195.1 Certhia americana
TGCCAGGTGAGTTACCTGGGCTGTGACACACAGCAGTGCCAGGTGAGATACCTGGGCTGTGACACAATGCAGTGCCAGGTGAGTTACCTGGGCTGTGACACACAGCAGTGCTCAGGTGAGTTATGTGGGCTGTGCCCAGTGAGTTACCTGGGCTGCTTTTCAGTCTGAGTGCAATATTTCACTCTTTAAGGTAGGGAGCAGACCAGTGCCTGATTCCACCCTTCTGTCAGCTGGGCAGGTCATAATTGGTGTTAGCAGCTCTGTTCCCAAGATCTCAAAATCAAAGATCTTCTGGTTACTTCTCAACTAGAATATGTTCCTTGTGATTCTAACATTTGCCTAAAGGTGACAAAAAAAAGTAAAATGTTTTTTACTTTTATCAGATTGTATAATCTCCTTCCCTGCACTGATTACATAGTCAAGTTTATTTACCTTCCTCCTAATGTCAGAGTTAGACCCAAATATCTGTGTTTTGCTTTGATTCCAAATAATTTCAGTGATCCAGGCACTACATGCTTTGGCTAAGGACTCCTTCCATTACAAGCCACATCTGTAAAACACTAGAAAAAATTTATTCAGCTTAACGGTTGATCACCTCTGTTACTCCTGAAGTGCAATTGATTTCTTTTTCAGACTCTCCCAGGCTATCTTTGTGCGTGTGTGTGGTAATAAACAAAAAGTAGCATACTTTGCCATAAAGATTTTGCTCCAGGATTATTTTAAAATTAATTATTTGCACATGATCTGTTTTCCTTTAGCTATTCAGAGTTAATGGGCTAACTGCAAAAGGTGGCAGGGCAAATGAACTGTGACCTTGAGATTGGTATGTTCCCACAGCCTGGGCTGTTCCCCTTCCCAATATCTCCATGTCTAGAATAGAAAGGCCAGTGCTTTATTTATGCCACAAAACATGTGAGTAAAGGTTCTGACAGTCTCCCACTGGACATAATTTGTTTCTCTGTCTGAAGGCTATGCTGAAGTTCCTCCTTTGCAGATGTGAGTAGAATCTCTGTTTGGCCATGCAAGAATTGTCTCACAGCTCAGGAACAACTCTGAGTCAGTCATTCCATGTTCATATTCCAAGGTACCCTTGCTCCTAGTGTTCCCTTAGACATTGACTGATGTAGTCATACTCAGTTATCTTCACATACAGAGCATCTTCCTGTCTCAGATGACTGACTTTGGGTTGATTTTCAAAAGACTTACAGCTCATCAGGAACAGATATATGGTCTCCATCTATGTAGCCATATTCTAATCAGAACACTCTTGTCTCCTAAAAAACAAAGCCTAGAGATAAATAAGCCACATGTTTCTGTGATGCACGGTGCCTCCCTGCCTTTTTTCAAGTCGTTTATTTTATACTGACCTTTCTTCTCACTGAATCCACGTTTGCCCCTGTTCAGGTATAATCATGTTTGCATTGCATCCAAGCTTCTAACTGCAATTGGCTTGATATCATAATGTAGGTGGGTTTTTTTTTAGTTAGCTGGATTTCAAACCATTAGGGTTCTGTAAGTGAGAGTCAGTGCCTTAACTATGCTGTTAAATCAAAAGGCAGTGATGAGTCTGCGAAACAGAAGCAGAAGAAACTCTCATAATAATAAAAATTAGATACATCATATATTACTCTGAAGACACAAGCACACGACTTTCATTCCAGGCTGCTGAAACATATCACTATAGTTTAATGCTTTTCTGTCTTGCATAGGATTGTGAGACAGAACTGTTTATATACCATTTTGATACAAACATGAAAGGATTATAAACAGTTGTTTAATGTTGATAATTCCATGTATACTACTAGAGTTATTATTTTACTTAAGGATCAAATTGGCTGCTGTGATATCCACTAGAATGCAAACATTTCCTTCCTGTCTACCACCTAGCTAGATACTACAAACTCCTCATATTTATATCCCTGATCAAATAAAGGGGAAAGTTGTGAAATTTTACTCCAAGCAGACATAACAGTGCTTTTGGCAAAATGACATGGTGGAGTCTTTCATCAACTGGCCACCTGAAGAAAGCAGTATATTCACAGTACATAATTGGAAGCAGGCAAACCAATTCTGTTTTAAAAAAAGGTGTATTAGCATCTGCTCTCCATGTCTGGAATATAAAACTTTTTACACATTCACAACTGAACTCTACTAGGACAGAGGAAAAAGCAATATGCTGTGGGCAATCCCACTACTGTTCAAAACACAGCACTTTTGTAGAACTCCACAGAAATGAAAGTTGTATGGAACTGGATGTGTAAAGTTCACTAGAAAACACCAAATGCAAATTGTCTTCCAAGCATGACAATAACAAATCAGAATCAATTTGAGTAGAATAGTGAAGAAAAAATGTATATCATGGTGAAATAATGATAGACCAAGTTATCAATCATAAGAAACGTGAACAGAAGGCTGCTTTGAGAAACAAATAAGAAAAAAAAAGCAAGGCAGCAGAACCTGCTCCCTTCCAGGCTGGCCATCCTTTGACACTGAACAGGCTGCATGGTGTCCAATCTGCCTTCCCCAGTCCCCAAGGAACCCACACCACCTGAGAACTGAAAGCCTTGCAACAACTTCTTGCACGTCACATCCAAGTACTACTTTAGATACCAAGAATGTTTACCAGCTGTGACTACATACCAATTCAAAACATTTTCCAAGCATTATACAGGATGATCTCTCCTTCAGGTCAAGTGAGACAAAAAAATAGATGATGTATGCTCTGCATTGTCTGTAATTACTTCTTACCATCTGTAAGGATAAGTAGTTTTTCCATATTCATAGAGACTGCACAAATAAGAGCTACCTGACTGAGCTATGAATTTTGTCTGAGCTCTTACTCTTCTCTGCAAGTCTTCCATTAAAGCTTTTTTTCCAACTTTGAGATGGTTCTTTTCTCCTTCTGTTCTCACTCTATGTTTTATTTAAGTTTCTTTCTGAATTTTCACTGATTTACTATAATTTCCCTGAAAGCAAAATTCTTGTATTTTAGTTCTGGCCTCACCAAAGCCTTATAAACAACTTTTTGTGTGTGCACTTGGTGACAATATTTCAGTGTGTAACTCCAATTTACTTTATCTTTTTAAAATACTTTCTAGTTAACTTCATTTTCAGTTGCAGGAATAAGAAGTATATGATTGTTTCAAGTAACTTTTTATTCATATTGCTTTCTGTGTGAGTTTTCTTTCTCCCAAACTTTAATTGAATCTCTTTCTGCTGAATTTAAGAATAATATGACCATGACTTTAGCATAACAATTCTCTGAGTAGTGTTTGGTTTTAGGATAGCTTTGTGATTTGTCCAGAAAGCTTTTAATAAATGGGCCAGGGGAAAATTTCCTTTCTTCAGGCATAACATGCCAGCAGAAAGGTATTTTTTGTTATTGTTCCTGCTGCCAAGCTGTCCTGGAGATTTGACTGTTCTGCCTCTGGAGAAGGGAACGTTTCACTACTGGGAGAGTTGTTTTTATTACATCAAAATATAAGTACTGTGGATGTAACTTAGAATCTTGCTGCAGGTTATTCCTAAGGGCTGATATGCTTGTGTTCTTTTTCTGGGGTCTAATGAAAAGGCTGTTCTGTAAGCGAATTCACTCTTTTTTGAATAATGCTAAAGAATAGCCAATTTTGTTGGGAGCTGAAGTGAAAAAGAGCCCTGGCAAAATTTGAGGACATGGTAAAGGGGTCCACGTTTTGCTTTTCCATACAGAATACTTACCCTACTCATATGGTTACTTACAACAGAAATATAAAGGCATTGTTCTGCTTTTCATGACACAGCTTTTATCATGGGCGTGTTTATGATATGGCATCATAGCATCATTTGTCACCAATAACAATTTCAATGTCAGAATTCCAGGCCTGTCAGGTTAGACATTCTATAGTTGGGCATTCTATAGTCCAGTGCCCCTTGTCCTCCAACACAAAGCTTTGTCTGCTTGGGCTTTAGCTCTACCTGTGCGCATTTGAATGTAGTGCAGAAACGCTGTGGTTTAATGTAATTGTTCCAACAGTCTGTGTATGACTGAGTGAAAATCAGCTCATAGGAGCCAATAATAAGAATATGTGATTTCATAGAAATGAAATGGAATTTCATTCTAAATTTCTTCTGGGTAGTGGAGTAAATATTCACTCCAATTTTTCATGCAGTAGAAAATTTCCTAACTTAACAGATGGCTTATAAGCAAAGGATGAAGATCATCTACCACATTTTAGAATATATGCAACTATTGGATGATACTGATTTTGGCACATGTTTGTATTTCAGAATGAAGCTTTGTATGCATATAGATGTGCACTGATAATAACTGCCTTCTGAGTTGCCTTCCTTTGAAAATCAGAGATGAGAGGAAAATCTGTCCCATCATTTAATTTATCCTGCTCATAGTGCAGAACTGATTCTTAAAAACCGCAGTGTTGTGTCCTTTAAAATTATTTTGACAATGAAATAAATTTCTATCTTTTTTGTCTGCAAACTCCCAAGTGACAGACACCTTCAAATCAGTCCTGCACAGTTTCTCTGCTGTTTCATCCTCTCCTCTTAGATGACTGTGATTTCTATTTCCAGCATGATGTTTATGTACAGGTATAAGGCTGTCTTAAGTATTGCATACACTGGGAAAGCAACCAAAGATGAGTCAGTAGTGGAAACTATTTAATATTGGGAAAACAGATTGCAGAAGCATTTCAGAAAGTAAGGCTGAGATTGGTGGTGGTTCCTGAAACAAGAGCAAGACAACTTTAAGCCATCTATACTAATATTTAAGCATGTCAAACCAATTCAAGGAACAAGTTTCTTAAAATTAACTTCTTTGATAGTCACATCACCACAGATGAGACTGCATCCTTCTGTTACTTGCCATATTGTAGTGTAGATTGACTGCTTCTTTAAATCAGCTTCTTGGCTCCATTGCAGATTTTACTGTCTCTCTTGGAATGTTTTTCATTACAAGGTACCCCTTGGAGGACTTCAGGGGCTTCTCCATGCCCAACAGATTTTGCACATCTAGCTTCATCTGCATTTTATCTATTTTCAGGAAAATTACAAGATGGAGACCGTGTCTGAAGCAAACACACATTTCTTGTCTTGTCCACCTCAAAAAGAATCAAAAATAAACTTTTGTCCTTTTGCTACTCAGGGTAGCACACAAAGAATCTGGTGGTGAGCTCTGTCTGATAACCATGTTGTGCTTCATGCTTGGGATGCTGCTGGTTGTAGTCACTAGAGAGCAGTGGCTGTGCACAGAGCGGGATTTGGCTCTGTATTTTCATAGGCTGGCTGGTGTTAGGCATCCAGATTTCACTGCAAACTAAAGTGTTTTTGAAATTTGTGGCTGATGTATTAAGTCAATTCTCTTTCTGTCTGCAGACCAGCCAATTCAATATGCCCATTCCACTTTTGAAGATGGAATTGCAAAACTGACTGTCCAAGATGCCCTGCCTGAAGATGATGGAATTTATACCTGCCTGGCTGAAAACAACACAGGACAGGCATCTTGCAGTGCTCAGGTCACAGTCAAAGGTGAATATCTCAGACTACTGTAATTACTATAATCTTTTTTAACAAAAATAACTTCGGATCCTTAACAGAGGTGGCTGTAAGTAGATTCCATGTTTTTCCAAGCTTTTGTCAGCAGGGTACCTCTTCCTCCCCTTGGAGGTGTGTGCAAATTATGTGCTTAAGAACTGTGTAGTGTAAAGTAATAAGCACTTTTCAGAAAAAGGTATTAGTGCTTTGACCCTCCCAAGGGCTTAGTGTACAGTGCAGTGAGGCTGATCTGGAGAAGGTTTATCAGTGTTAAGAAAGGACTGCTGAAAAAAACCCCATCTGTAGTATCACCAATATCACCCATCAGAGAATGTTAAATGTTACAGGGAGGAGGGAGATGCTACTCCTTTCTCCTGAAAGACCGAGCAGAAACCAATGCCAGGGACTGCAGTTATGATAGCAAATGCCAATATTGTCCTGTTACCAGGATTTATTAGATATAATTCTGAACAGGCTCCAGCTAGCAGGGCAGGGGCCTGTATAACTCTAAGTAAGTGGAATTTTGGTAGTGAAAGTACCAGAAGAACATTGTAGTAAGCAATCGAGATGATCTGTTGTCTCAGAAATCTGACAGGGTGCTGATTTGACAGAATTGATTTGTTCACGAAAGCCATAATTCTGTACTAGAATCGCAACAAACACATTCTAAAAGATCAGAGTTTAAAATGAAGACAAGAGCTGACAGAATTCCATAGATAAATTCAACCGTGAGGTAGTATCCATCAATATCATGGTCTTTATTCTTTCAATCTCCCCTGGCAGCAGTCTATACAGGTGTTTTATTTCATAGCCTGGAGATTATCTCCTCCTGCCTCTCTCTTCAATCCCCCATCCCTCAGATTCTCTTTCCCTCTACAATCAAGCCTGTATTTGGTATTTTTCAGCTGTAAATGATTATTCCCCAAAGTTATTATAGTTCGTCACTGCCTGTCCAACAGACTGCTAAATGGCAGCTGCCAAGGGAACTATTCCATTTGTTTATGACTAAATAATACCTGCCCTAAATTTGTACATTCAGTTTGGTGGGAAATGTACCCTGATCCCCGGAGTCTCTCTTTGTTTACCAGTGTTCTAGGTTGTTTGCAGCTCTTTCAGTGCTATGCTTGCCCCTATTCTGTCTGTATGACGAGGCTAAAATAAAAAACAAAGTAATTCTGGTAAACATATGAATTAATTTCCTGATCACCAAATTGAAAATACAGTCATTCTCTCTCCACAATCCCCTCCTGAAAAATGGCACGAAGTAAGAAAAAATCAATTTAAAATAAGCCTGAAAGTAACCTGTTCTCAACGTTATCATTTATGATTTCTCTGAAGCATTTCACCTGCAGTAGCTAAGGACCAATGAAGAGTCGTCCACCTCAAGGGAGCTGGTTTTGTCTTGGGGATTTCTGATCCTTGATTGGGACCCAAGCCAAAGGGACAGTCCCCTCTTACTGAGCATTCCTGAGTTATTTTAGGGCTGACAGGCAATGCTAATGTGGGAGCAGTAGTGAGCCAGCCTTTCCCTGGGCTTGTGTGCTCTGCTGAGCTATTTCAGGCCACAGTCACTGTTGCACTGTGTTGGATTCCTCTTGCACTTTGCACAGTCTCAGGCTAGAAAGCTGCATTGCCACCATCATGGGGAGTTAGTTTCTCTCATTTTCATTCCATTCTGTTCTCTAGGAGTCATGGAGTCAGGGAGGGGGAAGAATAAGAACAGAATTAAGAACATACATGATAGGCTGTAAAACCACAGTTTCAATATTTTTACAGTTTCAGCTATCCTGATTTCTTTTTCCCTAAAACTCATTATGCCCCTGTTGCCATGAGGATTATAGTAACTTTCCCCAAAACTCAGATCACTGTGGATTTTTCTGCCAAAAAGAGTACCAAATTTAAGATCCAGTTTCCAAATCTCTTATCTGTTTGTTTATACTTTTCCATCAGAACCTCTATCAAAAGCTTATTTACCTTATAGTTCTCTGAGTCTCTGAATGCTGCTACTAAGGCTTCTCTAAATGCTCAGCCTGTGCAAACAGATTACAACAGAAAATGCATGTGCAGAAAGGGAGAAAACTTCAAAAATCCTCTCCTGACCAAACACCGATTTTTGGAATAAAGTCTGTAAAATCATTTTTGGATTTTAACCCATCTTTATCCAGGTCTTTTTGTCTCCAAGATGATTTAAGGATGTCAAGTTTCCTGCAGTGTTCACTTTGTTCATTCATTGTTAGAGAACTATTTTCCTTTTGTACGTGAGAAGTAATCCATATTTAATCTAAGAAGGAGTGGATGTTCTTGATATATCATCAATATCTGACCAGTGTCAGAATCCAGCTTTTCCATAACTTGTTTCTGTGGTCCTTGGACACATCCCTGTCTAGCTCTACTTTTCACTTCATGCTGCCATTTTTGGCTTTGCTATTCTACTGCAGCAAGGATCTCATGGAAGGACATATCTGGGGTTCACTGGGGAAATTTTCAGTGGAGAAATTTCACTGGAGTGAATAGCCTCTCTAACAGTAAAATTTAATTTTATTTTTCTAAATGAAATTCATCTCACAGATAACTCAGGAAAGTTAGCAGTAAGGATAGTGAGTGCCAAACTGTTCAGTTTACATCTGAATTGCAGTACAAGATGTTTCTTAACCTGATAGTAGGTTACAAGTGTTATCTAGCCACCTACTGTGTTTTCTAATCAACTTCTGTGCATTCTTTGCCTTTTTGATGGTATATTGCTTTGGGTTTGTTTTTGTTTTTTTTTTGGTTTTTTTTTTTTTTTTTTTTTTGTGGAGGGGGGGAAGGAAACTATTGTAGGAAACATTTTAAAGGTCCTTTGCCCAATAAAGGGTTACTGTTCCAAGTCCAGTTAAATAACAAGAGTGGGATTTTTTCCAGTAGTCTCAGCATGATTTGCGCTGGGCCCTGGATAATTAGCTAAGTTAATTGTGGCATAACTTTCCTTCTAAGTCATCAGTCTCAGATTCATTTATGGTTGTCTTCTTCTTCCATATTGTTAAGCAGGATAAATTCTGTCTAGCACTGGGCAGCCTCAGTGTTACTCCTTTGTTTTGTATGGAAAACGGTGAAGATACTTAGTTGTTTTTAAGAGGCTTTTGGAGCTGTGTCAAAAAACTCCCACATTTCATAGGGATGGGATTCATGCAGAAATGCAATGGTCTTTAAAAATTCAAATTCATCAGTCTTCTGCTTATTTAAAGTGAGAAATTACCATATTCAGGTGACTTTAGATCTCTCTACTTAAGTGATCTAAAGGCTGAGCAAATTGGGGTAGATCCATTAGGTAGTCTGTGGAGAAACTAAGTTAATCAAGGTGAAGCTTATTTTGGCTTTGTAAAGGTCTAAGTAGATGAGGCTGAACCCTGACAGCCATCTTCCCTCTGTCAGCAGTTTCTCAAAGCTGACACACAGGTAGAGAGGAACTACAGAGACTGAGCACTGCTCCCTGGAAAAACAGCTTAACAAATGTCTTCACCAAGAGAATTATTTCTAACTGAACCTCCCAGTGAGTGGAGTGTGCCGGGTAAATGCTAGATCAATTGGCCTAATGCATGTGAGCCCGAGAGGTGAGAAACCTGGGTCAGTGTTACTCAAACATTCAATTATAGATGGTACCATTTGCTACTAAATGTAGGTTTATTTTTTTCTTATGCATTGTTTTCTACCCACAGGAAAATCAAAATTTGGGAGGCTTTGTGGATGATGCACATTTTATTTTTAAAGTTTTTGAATAACATGTGCATGACTGATTTGTTCCTGTTATTGTATGTGCAAACTATTGTATTTTGTGTTCACATTTTTACATTTCATATACAAGCCATTTTTAAATATACCAGGCATCTTACTTAAAAAACAAACAAGCCTACCAGCTCTTAACAGGGATATCCAGGGTACATTTGGGTCATCTGAAATATATGGTGATTTTATACTGATGGGAATTGCAGATATTCAGATTTATTTATGAATTTATGAATCAGGCTATATATAAATTATTAAGTTATTTATTATGATTTTATGAATCATTTTCTATCAGGGTGGTTGAATATTTTAATAAGTTTTTTTATGAATAGGAAACTGAGGGGAGGAAATGTTAATTGACTCTGGATGTACATGTGTAGTGAGTTGGTGTTACTTTTTTCCTGCGGCTGTGACAATCAGAGTATAAAAGCAAGACAGATGGAGGTAATAACTGGTATATTTGGAAGGTAAGGCCAGCTCCCAGGAACGGTGACAGTTCTTCAGGTCTGCCTCACTCCTGAGATAAACCCTCTGATATTTGGTTGTCTGTCAGTTAGCTAATCACTGACAAGGTTTTATAGGTCAGGTCCACCTGTAGAAAAACTGTGTCAAAGGGATATTCAGTTACCTGACATTCACACCAATACCTGAGTGTGCTGCACATGATTATGGACTGCAGGGAGAGAGGGAAGAGTGTGGGCTCTGTTGTGCCAAACCACATCAATACTGAATGTGGAAAACTTCTCCTACTTTGCAAACAGACTCTGCGTGTCAGGGGGGTAGGTGATTGCTTGGTCCTGCTTTCTCTAGGTTTGGTATTAAGCTAGAGATCTTGCTGTGGCTCCTAGGAGAATGTCCTCTGTCTTGCAGTTCTGCAATAAATGACAAACAAAATACCTGACCCACTGCACGCTCCTTGAGCTTTCTCCAGCCTCCATGCACCCTGGTTGTTTCTAAAATGGAGCACATGAGGTGCGGCAGTGAGAGCAGCAGGGCAGGCTGGCAGCCACTGTGTTTCTGTGAGCTCTAATGCCCTGCAGCCATGCATTCTGCTGATGCTTGTTTTCTGCACACTGCTGGGCTTTTGTTTGTTTGGGTTTTTTTTTTTTTTTTTTTTTTAATACAGGCCTAAAACTCTTTGCAATCAAACATTATTTAGTAGATAGTGGTGCTTCTGCTTATTGACTCTTGACCTCATTTCTCTTCCCCTGCCAGCAGTGCATTTGCCTGGGCTCACATCTGTTCCCCTTTCTCCCCCACCACTTTTTGTTCAGGCTTTTTTTCCCCAGTGCAGCCTCCCCAGCATAAGTGTCTATGTTGGGAAGCCTGTAGTCCTTCCAAGCCGATTACTGTAGTCATTGATCACTGGACGAGCAGATTAGAGCCACCTGAAAGCCTGTCACAGTCTCTGCTGTAACCACTTTATCAGAGCAGCAAACGGAGATGCTTTCTGAAAACCCAGTTTGTTTTCTTCCTGTCACTCTTCCATCTGGTGTGCGTGGGACCATAAAATATAACCAGGTGGAAGAAAACCTTTCAGGTAGGAATCTTTTCCTTCAGTCATGAGAGGTGCTCTCTTCAGGCCATGGGTTGTTTTTCTTTCTGCCTCAGTATGACCCTTCTTAGACATTAATCATTTAAAGAAGGTTATCACTGCAATAAGCAGCCTCTCTTGAAGACTTAATTGAGAGGCCATAGCTCTGTTTCTCTGAGATCTGAGATGTTTCTGCTGAAGGTAAGGGAAGAACAGTGTGTTACCAACACTGATGAAATGTTTGTGACAGTTTTTCTAAGTCACTGCTTATTTGAAAGCATTTTGCTTTATTTCAAGCATAGCATGAATGACTATAATGACTTTACAAAATGTGCCAATCTGGTCCTATTAAATATCCAAATGACATTCCAGATGAGTAGCTGGGTGGGACCACTTGTCTGTATAAGAATTGGTTTCAGAGCAGTAAGTGAAAGTGAGGGGTTTTGTTACTGTAATGAAAAGTCAGAGGTAAACTGTCATGAGCATCAAAAAAACTGTTTCAAACTTTCAAGGGTGCCCCAAAGATCTCAGTCCAGCACTCTATGGTTCATCAATAGCTATAACTCTTCTAAGTTTGGGGTCGTTTCTTTTTTTTTTTTTTAATTGCCTTCTTGCAGGATCTCAAGACCAAATGTGGAGCAGAATGCCAGCTAGAAAATAGAACTCAAGGGCAAAAGCAAAATATGTGTGAAAGCTCTTAATGATAGATGTGCCATCAATATAAAAAGTGCTAAACTCTAAAGACAGTTTCTTATTATAAATCTTTTCCAGAAAAGGGGGAACCAAATTTGGATGAAAATGAGGGATGAGTGCTTGCAGAATAAGAAAAATCTAAATGTCAGAAATTGCATTAACATTTCTTATAAATGAAATTAAAAGATGAGATGCTGACAGAAAAAAATTAGACAAGAAAGAGAATAAAAAAAAACTTACCCTTAAATCAACTGTGACACACGATCAAATACTGTGAGCATTAAATTATTATGTACCAGAATGACATAAAACAGATCATTTTTATAACAACAGGGAACAGTCTTGCATTGGTCAAAGGGCAAACTGTCCCATCTTGGGTTGCCAAATTCTATAGTGTTCTAAGTTTCAGCTGAAAAATGGAAGTCATCAAAATGCATATAGAACTTGTTCACTGAATGTATGCCCTCATAAGCAGGGGCATAATGTTACCCCAGATACCCCAAAAGAATATTTTCAAGAACAGCTGATGTGGACTATGGGAACTCAAACTGTCAGCCATCAAACTACCTCACAGGATTAGCTCAATTTTTAAAACTCCCCAGAAGTTGCTTAAGGGAAGCATCTATCATTCCTTTGCAGCAGAGGAACAGAACAGAGGGTAGGAGCCTTGTATAGCTGTGTGCTACTGGAAGTGCTTCTCTGCAGCTTCATTCTAATAAAGGCTTGACTGTTGGGCCATATACACAGGCTCTTTTTTTTTTTTTTTTTTTTTCTGGGTAGTGTCTTGGTTCAAAATATTTTTAATATAAATTAATCAAGAAGAGAAAACTGACCACAAGCAATGCAGTACTACCTACTACTACAGCTGCAGAGCTGCCATTTCTTTTATGGAATGCCAAACAAGGCTCGCTTCAGAATACATTTCTGAGGTCAATTTATTGCCAGAAATACAATATTGCATTTTTTTCCCAATATATATTAGTATAACTTCAAATTTGTTTTCTTAGCTGTCAATTCTGAATCATATTTGTCTTTGAGCTATTCCCTAACAGCATTCTTAACATCCCTAATAGCATTTCCAGTATCCTTTTGTTTGCTCACCTGAGAGAGGAGCTGAACTGTCTTATTATTGCCACAGGATAACTAATTTTGTTGCCAGTGTGGATTTGCCAGAGAAGGAAAGGGCTGACAGTGCTGTAGCTCCAGATCAGTGGCATCTTCAGGGACACATGCTTTATGTGACTGCCTGTTCTTACTGTGCTTCCATTGCATTTCAGCTCATGCACAGCCCAGTTTATTCTGTAATGGAATGGGTATATCTATAAATACATCATGACTCCCTGCAAAACTCACACAAAAATTGAGACTATACATGTGGAGGTGAAATCCTGCCTCAGTAGAATGCGTTTTCTCACTGTGGAGCTGACCTGGCTTGATCTAGCATATATGCAGCACCTTTCTGGTATCTAATGCTGGGGAATTTGTTAGCAGTGGGCCAGCTGAGCGGCCTTAAAAATGTATTTGGTAGGTGTACAGGCACTCAGGCCTTCCATGGAGTTGCTGTCTGTGACAGTGACAAAAGAGCAATTACTTGATGTAAATAACTTGCAAACAGGGTAAGTCATTAATAAGGCAGACAGTTCTGAAGGCAAAAGCAAACACCACTTTGGCTGCAGAAGCTTCTAGTGAGATTGTCAGGAGGGAGGAATTTGGTCTGCTGACTGCAAAGTTATCTGATGTGGGCCCAGACATGTATTTTGTATCTGACCCCTGCACTCTTTGTGGAGCTTTGTGGAGCCTCCTGAGGAGCGAAAGCAGAGAGGGAGGTAGAGAGGTGCAGTTTTCTTTTCTTTGGAATCCAGTAGGACTCATGGGATGGTTGAAAGCTATGCCAGAAGAAGTTCTGGCTGGATGTTAGGAATTATCTATTGAGAGGGTAGTCAGACACTGGAACAGGCTTCCTAGAGAGGTCATCAATGCCCCAAGCCTGTCAGTGTTTAAGGGGTATTTGGACAATGTCCCAAATAACTTTTTGGTCTGCTCTGAGCTGGTCAGGCAGCTGGACAAGATAATCCTTGTAGACCCCATGCAGCTGAGATAGTCTATCCTATTCTGACCATTCACCCTCATTATGCTTCTTACTGGTGTAGCCTTTTGATAGTGGGATTTCTGGGGTGCCATCTCAGTCATGCAGAATCATAGAACATGCTGAGTTGGAAAGGACCCATGAGGATCATCAAGTCCAGGTCCTGGCCCTGCACAGGACACCCCAAGAATTTCACCATGTGCCTGAGAGCATTGTCCAAATGGCTCTTTAACTCAGACAGGCTTGGTGCTGTGACCATTTCCCTGGAGAGCCTGTTCCAGTGCTCCACTGGAACAACTCAAAATTGGCAAAAGAGGTTAAAATGCTGACCTGATTAAAATGCTGACCTGGTGGTATTCCATAGAGAGGAAAGACCCTGGAAAGAAGGAGCTTACATGGAGATGCAGGATAGGACTGGAAGTCTAGCCCAGAGTAAAATAAAGATTTCCAGACACGATAAAGTGGAACGTGGTCTCCTTTGTTTGCCCCCAACCACCCTGACTGGTACAGGTTAGGGCATTGTCAGTCTTAGGTTAACAGCTTTTCTGTGTAATGCGAGGGCAGCATACCAGCTATAACTTGTCCCAGCTCTTAAATCTTATCTTCCATTAAAAAAAAAAACAAAAAACCAAAAAAACCCAACAGATTATAACTGCAAAAATAAATGATGGGAGGTAAATGTGTAAATAACACTGCTAGGTCATTGAACACCTAGTTCTCATGACCTAAGTTTGCAAAATGGCATACTAACCTAAGATCTTTAATGAAACAGAAATGTTCCTAGATGTCTCAGGAACATAAAGATCTGATAGTTTTTTATACCATTATAAATCAAGTTTTGAATTTTCAAATAACTCTCAGAAAATGTTATGCCTCAGGCCTGAGGCAAAGACACTTTACAGAAAGACAAATGTATGTCTTCATATCAATTTTCTGCTGTATAAAATCTCCTAAATTTACAGTTGATAGCATTGTTAGCTTAAGATTTGGTAATGGCTGGATCTGTTTACACCAAAAACATTTGAGGATGTGAAACTTGTTTCAAGCTTGAGATCTGTGTGTGAACCTGAATCTTGCTTTGGGAGGTTTCAGTGGAATCTGCTGCTTCTCTCTATGAGCCTGGTCACACAGAGCTTTTTGAGTTAAGCATTCTCCTCAGCTCAGTTGAGTTATTAGCCTGTGAGGCAGAATGATATTTAAACACCATAAATGGTAAACGTTGCCGAGGCAGCCCTTCCGCACGGCTCGGACCAGGCAGGAGTTGGCAGCCAGCCCCATAATGCTGGCAAACAGATTCCTGGAGTATAATTAAACCTCTTGTAAGACTAAACATTGCGAGTTTTTGCAGTGCTCTGAACATAAGGCAGAGAGCTCCCTATGCTTTGCATGTCCTTGACTTGTGACCAGTTGTAACCCTGGCCTTGACCGCTGAGCTGCTGCCCTGGAGCTGTGTGTAACTGCAGTGCTGTAGCTGACCCAGCTTGAGCCAGGGGCTGGAAAGGCCAATCTGCAGAAGTTCCATCCAAACTCAATTATTGTGTGATTCTGGGCAGTGCTCAGCATGCTGAAGTCCTGACATTTCAACAGGAGATGTCAGCATTCTGCAGCTCACATGAAAATGTCTTCAGTTACATTGGGGTAGGCAAATGAACAAAAACTTTCCTGGACTAGATGATGTCCATAAAATGAAAACTGGTTTGACTACAGGCCCAGTAAAACCCAGGCCTAGACTTTGTAAATCTTCTTAAAATTTGCATCCTCATATGGATATTCTTCTTCAGTTTCAGCAGCAAATCTAGGAATGGAAATGGCACAGTGCAATTATTGGGGTTTTTTTTTCCTTTTCTCCAAGGTTATAGATTTATCTGTGTCTTTTTACCTTAGAATATAAATAATTGTTTGCATAATTGCAGTTAAACTGGTACAGGTGTATTGTGCCTTTCACTTGTACTAGGTTAACTGTTCAGTGCAGCATGAATCTTCCTCTTTTCTATTAGGCATGCACCTTAAACTCAATAACTCACCACTGCTTATCAATATAAATATGTTTACAAATATACTCAACCCTAAGTCCTGATTCAGGTCAAGGCTTTACAAAATTCAAGTTTATTTTGTCTTAGATTTTGTATTTTTTCTAGGAAATTGAAAGTGTTTAAATTCTCCTTAATCTCTATGGATTTAATGCATTAAGTGGCTTTTTTAAACATAGATTTGAGTGCTTTTTAGAGTGTATTTCTAATAAAAAATGAACCCTTGGGATAAGGGAATGTGGTGGGAAAAGCCTATATTCCTTTTGCTTTGTAGAAAATATATGTGGGTATATAAAGTACCATTTACATGCTTTGCTTACTATTTCTGGTCTCCTCAGCTGTGTTTCCCACTGAGCTGTGCATCTTATTACTTACTGTTTCCCAGAATTCATCCATATTAAAGCCTGAGGAAAGGCAAAAAGCAGGAAACTTACAAGTGGGATCCTTGTAGTGGACTTTTAAATCTATCACCCTGTGTAACACCTTATTAAAAACCTGTTGAAATGACAGAGGGATCACTGTCCACCACAAAGGCTCTAGCTGGGCATACACATCGTGCCAGACTACAGCTCTGTGCAAAAATTGTTCTCTGCAAGACCCCTTTCAGAAAATCATAGCTCTCTTCCATATTACCTTACATGATTTGACCTGCATGAAACCAACACCTATGGTTATAAAATCGTGGCAGCTTTCGTAAGCTACAATAAACTAAACTAGATGCAAGGTCTGAAAATTGAAATGTACCTGTGTTTTATCAAGCCCATCTATGGGATCAGTAGGTAGGGCTCTCTGATGTCCTCCATGAACTGTCTTGACATGATTGGAGGTGGGGGGGAATTGAGTTCACCAGCAGAACGTGATTGAGGGAGGGAAAGGGACAGAGAAATTTTTAGTAACTGTGTGTGGACTCTTATATTCTTTGTTTCATTCTTGGAGATGAACCTACTCCTACATGAGAGCAATAAGAATTAGGAGTGATGAGGGAGCTATTAAATGGCTATAGGCGATTAGAGAGCATTAACATAATAGACAGAGATCAGATCTCCTTTTTCACATCCAGTTGAATAAGTTTGAGGATGCATAGATACATAATGAAGTCATGCCCTTATGCTAATGTCAAACAAAATTTTCCTTAGGTTCCAGATTTCCTTTCTGGTGCCAGATGTGCCGTATTTTTATTGTCCATAGTTTTGGCAGCAGAAATACCCTGCAGTGTTACGAAAGAGGACATTTCAGCCGGAGGCACAGTGACTTGCAGTGTCTCAGCTGGGAGCTTTACCTCTGCCTTCCTCCTTTCCTTCTGTCCTCCTGATTTGGGCTCTGAAGCCAGTGCTCCCTGAGACCGTATGTGTTTTGAACACCAGCAGAGTTTATGTTGTCAAAGGGACGTTGGAGGAATGAGGGAAAGCAAGCCCTAATCCTGGCCAGGACTTTCTGTGCAGTTGCTTATTTTTGTCCTGTTTTCATAACTGCTTCCCTACTATATTCCTGGTGCAAGTCATGGATTTTGTTCCTATGTATGAAATTAGCAAGCACCTAGCAGTGGCCAGGGAATGTGGACTTCTATGGTTGTTGCACATTTTGAAGCCACCGTTTTTCAAACAGTTTCTGGGTTTTTGCGTATGGTTTTCTTTCAAATATTCTACTGTCAAAATAAAGCCAGATGTTTTTAAAAGGAAGCAAATCACATAGTGTCTTTTTGACGTAAACAGGAACAGGAGTTACTTGATTAATCTTGAATGATCAGCATCCCATCTTTTCACTCCAAAATCAATTTTATTGCTGTTTTTCCAAACCAGACCTGTAAGGCTAAAATTGAAGGAGCCCTTAGGTCTATTATATGTAGAATAGTGCTATTTCATCGTAAAATTGTGAAATGTTAAAGCACTCATCAGACAAACACTGAGTCACTGCACAGTGCTATCATAAATAAACAACTAAAAGCATTTACAAGCTTCAGAAGAATTTGAAAATAGTTAACATTCAGGCTTTGTAATTTGGCCTCTGCACGATTGTATCAGTCCCTTCTGAGAAAATGCAGTGATTTTAGACTAAATAACAGAATTAAAAAGGGACTGTGTTGACCTGTGTAAAACATCTGTGAGAAACTAAAGTTGTCAGTAGGTAATTTTTTTTCCAAGTCTAGAAGTCCATAACGTCAAATTTTAAGTAAAGGAAGAGAAGTTATGTGAAATGAGCCCCTATTTCTTAATGAAATAGCATTTAAGGGGTAGGACTAAAGTCTTTTTAATTGCTACTGTTACATCAAGAAATATTTGATGATTTTTGTGATATACTGATTAAATTGTTGGTAAAAAATGCTGCTGATTAACATACATTTCAAAACAACAGTAGCATAAATTAGAGATCCCCTTTAAAAGTATGTATTTTTAGAGTAGGGGGTAAAGCTTGTGTTTTGAAGAAACACTGTTCAAGTTGCCTTGCAGTCAGACTCATTAGCCATGTATTTCCTGTTTCCTTGATAACACATGTTTGTGTAAGAATACTGGTTACTTTAGCCATGATAGCTTCTAATTTTTGAGCTCTTATGTACAACAGATTTTTTTATCTGTTGGTAAAGAAATGTCTTCACTTCCCACAGCAGTACATAGGCAGATGTTTTTACTCCTGCCTTACAATAGGAATTGAGAAACCAGGTTCTTCAGGGACTAAACTTCAAGGACTAAATCACAGTGTATGTGCATTTCTATATGGTATGTTTACAAGGATAGGAATGCTCTCAGAAAGCTGCTTTTCTTTTCTGTCCCAGGACTAAGCCTTGAGTTTTCAGATTTAATGATCCATCTTAATATTCTTCTGCATGATTACATTCATTGCCTCCAAAGAAATAGCTCTTTAGTCTCTCTAGCAACTTTTCTTGTACTCAAGCTCTATTCTTTGAAGTTTTTACTACTCACATACCACAGATTTCTATTTTTTTGATACTCACCATCCTAAATTTCTTTTTAAGCACAGAACTGGTCTTCATCCAGGAGGTCAGCATAAACCTATGCAGTGCTTAAATTTAGTGTAAGCACTATTATTTTTAAAGATCTGTGCAGTGGTGAGGCAAGTTCTGGCCCCCTTCATTTCAATGTGACAGCTTCCCTTACAGAGAATGAGCAGTCATCAGTAGCAATGGCAAGTTGGTTTTCATCCTTTCAGTCCTACACTCTGCTCTTTTTGGAGTAGATGCCTGAAACTGAGTAAATCTTGATGTCCCTCGTACCAGTGGGTCTCTTCACTACCATAGGATACATCTACTTGAGAAAATTTTGAAAATTGAGACGTAAATTTTTGGGTTTATGATTCCTTTATGCAATTACTGTGAATTATTTGCTTGCTTTTATGTAATGTTTATACAGTTCTGTCAAAGAAAGTGTTTTTATTCCAGTGCATGATTATTTTGTCTGCAGCACATGTTTTGGAGGAGTTAGCATTGCTGAAAAATTCTTTATGAGAAATGATTCTGCTCTGCTTCTTCTGTAGTTGCTCACACATTTCTTTTTAATAAGCTGAAGCTGTTATACTGTATTGTCTTCCTTGATTATAAAGATCCATTTATTTAGACTACATGTAGAAGGCATGTGAGTCCAGCAGAGCAAAGAGCCAGTTGTGAGGGGTGTGGAGTGCTGCTCAGACTTAATGTTGTTTGGGAGAATTGCTGCTAGAACCACTATGGTTCCTGGTCACAGTTAAATTTTGTGGGAATTGGTTTCACTCTTTTTTTGTTACCAGTCCTTCTCTAAGGACTTGAACATTTCAAATCAGACACCAGATCTGTTTCTTTGTTGGTCTAGAGCCACAGTTCTGCTTTTGTTTTTCTTTCCCTGCTTTCCTCTTCTTGTATATCTACCTTCTAGATTTGCAGTGTTATAAGTTATTTCAATAAAAAAAAGGATAACAAGAACATATTTTTAAAGCATACTCTTCATTCTGTTTTTTTTTCCTATGCCTCCTTCCTTTCTTACTATTTTATTGGTTTTCTTCCTTTTCTTCCTTTCTTTCTCATCTTTTCCTCCTTTTTTTCATTATGTGGATTTCTTCTTTCCCCCACATTTTGTGAGACAAAGTTTCGCTTTGAGGGACAAAGGAATTTCCTCAAAGGCATTAGAGCAGTGAAGGAGCACATGCTGATACTGCTTAGTAGAGCAGTTGTTTGAAGCTGTTTCTCTGAGTAACCATTACAAAACTGAGGGCTACGGTGACCACAGGAGTTTATTTTTGTAGATGAGTTTTACCCAACTTCTTGGCTATTTTCTGTACAGTATTAGTCACTTCCAAGGAGGGGCTGTGGGAAGCCCCAGGACTGATCATTGTGGTCTGATGGTGAATCAGGCCCTTCCATAACACCAATCCAAATGGGTCTCACTCACATCCCATATTTCCATTCTCACATGCATCAATGTCTCCCTGCACGGTGCCAAGAAAAGACCTGCAGCAGAAGCCAGTGAGACAAGATTTTGAATAGAAAAAACTTTGCTAGAGAAGAGGAAAAACTTCTCCTACAGGCTGCTTCCAAATTTATGTTGAGCTTAAATTTCCCCCAGTACAAACTTATCCTCCAGGAGGTTCAGTGGGCTTTCTCAATGAGTTGCTGTCCTTTTTTTCTAATCACTAACTTTATGAATTGTGGTTTTTCTCTAGCCTGGCACTTTCTGTTGCTGTAATATTATTTTGGATGTGCTTGATATTCCTTTGAAAATTTTGAAGGCAGGGATATGCAAAATAAAAATATTTTCACATGTGGATAGAACGTAGGGCTGGAAATTTAAAGGCAAGACGTAAGAGGTCTGAATGCAAGCTAAAGCAAATAAAAAGTGTATCCAAGGGACCGATAAATATTTATGCCTTTTTTCATTTGGTCATGATCACTGCTTGGGTTTCAGAAGGTTTTTAGAGCAGATTTCCTGGTCTGGTGTGCATTAAATGGTCTTGTTTCATCGCCTCTGAATGGCTGTGGCTACCAGAAACAACATATCACAGATAGACTTAAGAGTGAATTATTTAATTCCAAATTCCCTCAGCATTTGTTATTGTACAGCCTCAAAAGAAATATTTTTAAAGCCCTAATCCAACAGTGTATTTTGTGATCTATATTGATAACCTCAGTTTGCAGTCTTTCCGATCATTAATCAATTGCTGAAGTGAAGTACAGGAGAGGAGTGTGGTGAACTCAAACATATTGGATATTGGCCACCAAACAATCTAAATGGTTTGTAATTTCTTACAGGGTTACAAAACCTGTGATGCAGTGAGCTTACATTTCTAAACATCAATCACAACAATGGCAACTTGTAACATCCCCTAGGGTTTTGAGATTAATTTAGCAGGGATTACAGGCATTGAATTTTTGGTTACAAGGTTTTGAGTTGCTTTGCTTTATTTTTTTTTTCCCTGAGCATGTGTACTTGGGGAAAAATGAGTGCAATTTCTCAGTGATTCTCTCTGATATTTGTTTACAATGATTTAAGAGGATTCTCGGAAGGAGAACAGTTCCATTTCTATTTCTTGTCTTTCTGTTTGGCTGGCAAGGGAAAACAGCTATATTAGGTGGTTTCAGTTATTTTTGCCTTCTAAGAGCTGAAGCAAAACCACTGTCTCGAAATCATGTTGATCCTAAGGTCAATTAAAGTTTGTCATGAAAATTCCAGTAAGGGACCCCTTTTGTTCTTTTTTTGACTTCACAGAAAAGAAGAGCAGCAAGAAGGCAGAGAGCACACAGGCTGCAAAGTTAAACAAGACTTTTGCACCCATCTTCCTTAAAGGCCTGACTGACCTCAAAGTAATGGATGGAAGTCAAGTGATAATGACTGTGGAGGTATCAGGTGTGTAGCTATAGACAGTATTACTTAAAATTAAATCCTGCTGCAAAGTGTGTGGCTTTCCCCATGTTTTTAGCAGGTGCCTTTGCATTTGGAAATAACATTTTTAGGAACCAATTTTTTAAAAGCTAGGTTGGTCTAATGTGATCTTCAGTGTGGCCGAACATTGTCCATTGTTAACATGTTCAGTCTTGTACAAGTGTTTCTTAATTGGAATGACATAATGATACAAGTTTAATATGGGTCCTCTTGTTGAACTGGACTTTTAGCAGTAGCTTTTGTTGTGAAGCAAAAAAGACTGAGTTCCTGTCAGCTGGGGCTAGATTAGTGCTGCAGAAAGAGCAGTCCTGGTATGACCTTCGGTACCAGAAGGTACCGAATAACCTTCTTTGTGGTGCCTAAGACTCATTCTCCCTCTCTGTAGCATACATGCTTCTCTTATTCATTTGTATTTTAATCATAGTAAGACAGACTATTTCACATTACACAGCAATTACAGAGTTAATACTAGAAATTCCTGAATATTTTGAAGACAAATTGCAGAATCAGGTGGCGAAAAACCCCCCAAACTTGTTCCATTTCTTAATTGACATATGGTAGGGTTTTGTGTGTGTCTCACATTTTTGTTCCTTGCCTTTTTTTAGCTAACCCATCTCCTGAAATTATATGGCTGCATAATGGGAAAGAAATCCAGGAGACAGAAGATTTCCACTTTGAGAAGAAAGGCAATGAGTACAGTCTGTACATCCAGGAGGTGTTCCCTGAAGACACAGGCAAATATACCTGTGAAGCCTGGAATGAAGTAGGAGAAAGTCAGACACAGGCTACATTGACAGTCCAAGGTATAAAGTTCCTCTTCACCTTATAAAATGGTGAAAGAAAGTTATTACTCTAATGTGCTAGAGGAATAGAGGAATGTCTCTTTAAAATACATGAGTGTTTATAAGGTTTGTTGTGAAGGACGCTCAAATTGTTGGTCTCTGCATCTGAATTATAAAGGATATTGGGCAGAAGCAGCTTTAAAAAAATCTTTTCACTCTGGAACATTATGTTACTATTTCAAAAATGCATTCCTGAGTCCTGTTTCTAGGGACAGTGCAAAACTTGTGCTAAATGCAGCTTCAGATTGTAACTTTTAGGCTCACTTAACTATGGGTTAAAGTAAACTTTTTAAAATGTTTTTGTTTCTAATTGAAGTCCTTAGTACTTGAAGAAGCTTTCTAGGAGCTAGGTATCCTGGCTTTAATATTAGCATTGTAGTGGTAGCAGGTAAGAAAGACATGATTTCTGTAATGTGAGAACTGGCTGCAAAAAATTTGGCTTTGAATCTTCTCACATGATATTAACCCCACAGCAAACACTCAAACCTACAAACATTGTACCTGTGATCTGGCACACACTATTTTTGTAACAGGGATTTCTTCTAGTATTACTGAATATTGACATTTCCTCTTAGCCACTACTGAAAATTAGTGGAAATCACTGTAAGACTTTTATTATTTTTAATGCAGAATATCTTCCCTGCAGTGTTTGAGAGTGCTGTTTAGGCTGTTGTCACTGTCTGCTCTGAATTCAGAACTTCCTCTCTCCATCCAATCCCCCCTGAGATCCAGCCTTGGGGTCAGTCTTCTATATTAAATGCAATTTTATGCAATTCTTAATGGTGATTTATTGCATAAGCTCTCAACTGCACAGCAGTCAGTACTGTTACTTGCCCTTAAAGCTGTTCCTACAGTATTCTCTAAGGACAAATCTCCAAGATTCCTTTTAGGGCAGCTTTAAAGTCTCTTTGTTTTGCTCTTAATATAAGCTTGGATCGAGCCAGTGAAGTGCCAAGTAAATGATTAATTTTAGTATGAACACAAGTTACTTCCAAAATTAAAGTCTGACTTATTTTCAGATTAAAAACTTATACCCTGCATATTCAAAATAACTTTCCTTGCCTATGATTGCTTTCCTGAAATTAGTTAGCTTTAGTGGTGACATTCAAGCTTGACATTTTCTTCTGATGTGTAAACTGTGTTTGTAAACTGCAGAACCTCAGGATGGTATTCAGCCCTGGTTCATTAGCAAACCGAGATCAGTGACAGCAGCTCCTGGGCAAAATGTCCTGATATCCTGTGCCATTGCTGGAGATCCTTTTCCCACTGTTCACTGGTTTAAAGATGGGAAAGAAATAATGCCAGGAACAGCATGTGAAATCCTGCAGAATGAAGACATCTTCACACTGGTCTTGAGGAACGTGCAGTCTCGTCATGCAGGGCAATATGAAATTCAGCTCAGGTATGTTTGCTGTGAAAAATAAGGTTGTTCCCTTTGACCAATTACTTGCAGTTACCCTCAAGTTAAAATTATTCTTGAAGAAGACAGGAGTTCCATCCTATTCAAGTGAAACATTAGGGTCCTAAAGGAACAGAATATTTCTGAAGGATAAAAAAGAATATAACTCCAAGAGAAGAGAGGAAACACAAGAAGAGTCAGAAAAAAAGGATAAAGCAGTATGGTTTCTTCTTGTGATCCTGTAAAACAAAGCTTTGTAGCAGCAATATGAGAAGCAGTTTCTAGCAAGGGAAACCACAATCAATGTCCTGAGTTTTGAAGCTATTGTTTGTCATGTTTGGCATCCCTCTAGGTATTTATAAGGACCTCTTTCCATGGGAACAACCTATCTAGGGAGGACTGTTACACAAGATCCATGCCTTTAGGGAAAAAAGTGTTTCCTGGCCATGTTTGAAATGTCTGAATCTTATATGCAAGTTGTAGTCTCCTTTTGCTGACGTATCTTTGAAATGAGGCACCTTGATGCTTTGAACATCTTGTCATTCCCACAAAATCTGGAAGAGTTGTTGTCATGGGTTGCAGTTGTTTTTAATTTTATTTTATTTTATTCTCGTAGAATAACTTTCCTTTAAATGAAGAGTTTGGTGAAGATTACATATCCCCTATGTGGCTGTAGACAACATAGTGTAAAACCTAAGAGCGATGTTATTCCATGCTATTTACAGTGCATAGATGTAGTTGCTTTACTTGGCTAGTATTTGTGCCTTTCTTTATTAAAATTACCTCATCATCATGGACATTTGAGTCCATTACACTGGAAGAAAATTATTTGGTTTGCTCCACATACTAACTTTTTAGTCCAGTTGCCCTAGTCTGAATTGTCCTTTGCCTACTTGCAAATAAAGTACTCATATCTTCTTAATACAAAGAGAGAGGGAATTTCTTGATAAATTCAACCTATTTAGCTTGTAAACAATGAGTTTAAGTTTTTGTAGTTATAGTTTTTTCCCGACCAGTGTGGCCCAAATGATGGATATGTCACTATGTAGATGCCTCCTAGCTCGAACATTTTCGTGGGCATTTTCAAACATTTATCACAGGTAGACACAAAGTAGCTTCAGTATATTTTAGTATTTAAAGTCAAATGAGGCACTCACTTTTCACCAGAAAAGGGCATTTTAGAAAATTAGAGCTGTTCAAGATTTCTTGTAATGAAGGTTTTCTACACATAATTTCAAGTCTTGTTATTGAGAATGTTTATGTAGGTAGAGCCACATGTGTTATGACCTTCTTGCAAATCAACTCTTCAGTAGATTAAGGCCCTTTGTGGCCTGTAATAAGTTGTGACCTGGCTCATTTCAGACCTTGGCTTGTTTCTAATTGGCCCATAATTACATACTTCATATGTATGGAGATGTTCATAATGCTCATTTGAGCAGGTCATGTCTACATAAGTCCTTGTATTTATTTTCCTTTGGGGATCAGGGGTGTTTCTAACCCTCAGTACCTCTGGCAGGATTAGTAAATGCCAGTGCAATTTCATTCAGGTCACAAACCTCTACAGGAGAGAGCAGAAACTGAGAATTGCTACCTTCTGCTGGTATTTCCACACTTCAGTGTGTGTGCCCTGGGCATGGGCATCTTCTCTTTATGATATGCTGTTGATTTCACTTGAACTGAAAAGCAAATAGACATTTCAGCAAAACTTCAGGGGTGGAAGAAAGAAAGAGGACAAAGGAGAGCCAAGAGAGCTTCATGGAGGGTTTTGTTGGGACTGATGAAGGAAGTTGACCATCTTGATCAGGTGTAGCTGGTGATCACTCAGGCCAAATTCATCACTGAATTTCACAATCACTGAATTCACAATCACTGAATTCATTCCATTCTCTTTTTTCAAAGTGGGAATCTGACATTATCATAACTCCAGAACATACACTTAGAAAATAAATTATTTCAGACAATTAGTAGATGAGAGGAATTTTTTTGGGGAAGGAGAAAAATTAAAGTTGTTATAAAATACAGCAGATTACATGCTAGTTGCAGCTATTCCCTAATCCTTTCACTGAAGAAATAGCTGTGGATCCCACAAAGATCAGTGCAGTCATGTTGGCTTTTTCTAATCCATAATGAATAATGCTGGGCTGCAATTAGATCAGAGGGAAGGCTGATACCTCATTTTACCCTGCTATCATTTGTAAAATTCCAGTTAATGTTCAGGGAACAGAAAGTCCTATGTGTTTAGGCACTGGTTGTGTACTGTGATTAACAGAGAGGTAACAGCCTCGGGCATATCCGAGGTGCCAAAAGTCAGCTGGGTAACTTCACGTTTGCAATAGAGTTGCATTAATCTTCAGCACAGAATAGTCTTGACTAAATATCTGTTGAACTGGCTGCATTTATCTTGAATACTTGATTGAGAATTGTTTATATATTCAGAAACGGTTTTAACAGTACCTGAGAGGAAGAAAGCTGCATTTTGTCTTTCTCTCAAAAACTCCTACAAAGTCCATTAAAAAATATGGAACTGAGAAAACATAAATCAATTCACTAAAGAGTTTACAGAGTTGACAGTAGGCTATTTTTAAGCATAATCATTTTCATTTAAAATAAAATATGCAGCTCCTTTTCACAAATTAATTTTAGAAGCAGGTTGCATAGCTGCTATTATGGAGTCACTCCTTCTGCAACTCTCTTAATTTAGTCTGGGCATGGTTTCCTACCAGTGTAAATTATTTTCCAATTTTCTTCTCCATTTTTCTTAAACTCTAAATTCTCTCCTAATACCTGCACAATTCTCCTTTTGTGTTGGCTGCTCACAAATTAAAATTATGGTCTTATAAATGTGGATTTAACAAAAGATCAATTTGACTCTTGTTGGTTCTTTCTCCTTTAGTCAGAGTGAGCTGACAAGGATGTGGAGCCCAGTGTGATCCTGGTGTGATCCAGCCATGACTGCTTGTTGGACTTCAGTCTTACCATCCCTCAGCATTATTTAGAATACATCTTTGCTTTGCCTTTTACTGTTTAGCAGACTGCTAAGTCTGGCTTTTAGCAGAGTAGTCAGTGTAGCCCCTCCTGGTCCTTGTTTTAAACCTACACAGGCCTATGATTCCTCTACATTTGAATTTTTCATTTTAATTGTCTTAATAATGTTCCATTGAGCCTGTTATGTATCAGGCTCAGAGGAATAGTGTTGTATAAATATTAAAAGAACAGATTTACCCATTTGTGCAGTTCATCTATTGAAATTTGGACATTTTGCAGCCTGCAAAATACTTAAAATGGAAAACAAAAATTCTTTTTCCTTACTCATAAAAACAAAGATATCTATTTCCCCTCCTGTCCTTTGCATCCTTCCAGTGATACAGGCACTGGTATCCTGTTATACCAATGTGACTCTTCCATGTTCTTTCACTCAGTGTGTGCATCATAAATGAAGAGGTAAACACAAAAGCCTGTGAGAACCAGGCAGAAACTGTGCTTGATGAGCTAAACCTTTATCTTTATAGCAATAAGTCAACATGAGAGAGCTCAGAAATCATCCTTATTTCTTCAACAAATCATCTGCTTTGTTAACCTTTGTCTTCTCAGACATTAAGTGTTTTTCTTCTCCCCCCCTTCATCTTCCATACAAATTTGATTAGTGTTGATTAGTATTAATTAAGATACTTTGATAATATCTTTAAAATCAGGGGAAAACATTCACTTTATAAATCAGTGGTACCTCAAATACTCTGCAATTCAGGTTACATAAAAGCGCTCCTAAGATTACATTTCATTAGGCTAAACAGTAAGTATAGCTCTGTCTTTCCATATGATTCAGTTTGCAAACCTATTTTTCCTATCAGTACATTGTCTATTTTTAGAGAAGAAAGCCATTACTCTTTCTTGTTCCATTCTCCCACTTAGTGCTGTAAAATGCAAATGAAATTATTGTTCTTTCAGGTATAAAAATCTTTTGGCAAAACCCTCAAGTGAGGTAAATCAGTGCATCCTCTTTGAAGCCAGTAGAGCTGTTCTGCTTTATACCAGCTGGAGTTGGGATCCAGTAGATAAGTTGCTTTCTTTGAGGCTAAAGCTTTGTGGAGGCTAGACTCTCTCTCCATTTAACTCACAGAAAAGTTGCAAAACCTCCTTCTGAGGATTTGCAGTTACCTGCACTGAAGCACCAGCTGTAAGTCAGGATTAACTTCTTTGCCCCTTTCAGTTCATTCTTGAAAAAATGTCATTTACTCTGCAATATTTATTTCACACTTGGTAGGCTGGTAGGAAACTTCAGTATGTCCCTCCAGTATAATTACAACTGCTTTTTTCCTGTTCCTCCAGGGAGTGCTTCCTAGGGACATGCAGACAATAAGTCTCATCTAAGGTTCAGTGAAAATATTTGAGTAGGTTCTGCCAAGAAACTAGTACTTTAAGATATTTTGAACATAAAAGCCATTCCAGGGAAAACTGATCCCACAATAGGACACAGAGCTATTTTTAAAATTGCCTCAGGCTTTGCAGCTGGGGTTTTATTTGGTTTTGGTGGGCTTTTTTATTAATATTCCTTGACATTTTAGAGATAAATCCTGTGCATGAGCATTCTACAGAATAGCCCTGCAAAAGTCAACACTTCCAGGCACTTCTTCATAGCAAAGCTACTAAGCATAGGTTTTATCCATGTCTATCATTACTCCACAATAACAGAGCCACTGAGATCTGTCTGTGTCTAGGGTTTTGTTGATAAAATGCCAACACAGAGAACCTCAAGCTGCACAAGTAATATGGTTATTGCCAAGATTCAAAACAGCAGAGACGTGAAAGACTTGAAGATGTGCCCATGTACTTCAAGGCTCTCTTTTTTCTAGCTGCCCCTATGCATCTTTGACTTGCCGAGATTCTGGAATTGCATAAATGTAAAAATATTTACCAAGGAATTATTCTTGATTGAAATTGGTATCTAAATCACCCAATCCTTAGTTTTTCTTGGATTGTTTCTCTTTTTCCATCCTGTGATCTCCAAGGTGGGTCGGTGTTTTTAACTTCACCTTTTAAGATTCTGCCACTGGATTCAGAAGACAAAAGTATGTTCTTCCTGCTCCTAAAAGCATCAGTTTGATTTCACTGGGAGCAGGCCTTACCTTGAGAAGGCTACACTCTTGAACAGACACAGACTCAAGGTTTGCATCTAATAGTCTGGTTTTCAGCCATTCACTTGAATCAGAAATCATAATTAAGATCAAAAAACTACCTTGTGAATCACTTTTCCATCTAGGTACTTGTATGTCCCACTGTTGCCATTATTTGTAAGTGCTTCCCAAGGTTTTAAAAATAGAAAGAACAAAATGCTCTCCTACTTTCTTACCCCCTCCTTTATTTTCCAAACCCTGTGAAAAATAGCTTACTTTAGAAGGATTTACTTTGCCCGCCTTATTTGCTTCTTCGCATATGCAAAGAATTTGCAGAGGGAAAGATGCCTTGCAGAAATGGGTCCTGCAGAAATGCTACCATTCTTCACAGTGGTCAGGACCACAGTCAGTATCCCTGAATTCCTCTCCTGGGACAGTGCTGTCTCTGTTACTTCAACCTCTCCCACTGGTGACACAATTCTTGTGGACAAATATTTTTACCAAACAGTCATGACAGAAGCTGAGCAGGGCCGTCTCAACATTTAATTTACTCAGCAAACTGTCTGTACTTCAGCATAGAGCTTGTCCTTTGTCAGCTTTGCATTGGTTTAAAGTCCTGAACAGGAGGGCTCTTCAGGTAAACCAACAGCCTGTTAAAGCCCTGCAGCATCAGTGAATGAGCAGTTCCAGAGTGTGTCTGCTTTCCTTCAGAACTTTGGAGGAGCAGAGAAAAAAAACTCAAGAGTTCCAATAGTGGCAAAAGGGGACAGTTTGAAATGCTTTATGTGAAAAAAACAGGTTTTCAGGAATGTTGCTACACTGCCATAATTTTATGCCAATCAGTGTGTTGGGAGGAAGTGAGATGCTATTATTTTTATTTATTTATTCAGTTGTCTTGCCTTCTTTCTAGTCCTCTTGCTTCCAAATGGAGGCAACACATAAGAGTAAGTGAGAATGGCAGGTTTCCAGTACAGGGCTGAGTTAAATTCTCTCTGCATTGACTTGGATCCTCTCCTGCCCTTTGGGCAGTTTCTGTTTGGTACTCAGATGTTATCTAGTTTTTTGTACTGAAGGAAATAAGGGTTGTGGCTTTCACTGCTGTCCTCATGGATTGCCTTCAATAGCAGTTTGTAGTGTACATACTCTGACTTACTGGATATAAAAGTGTTAACATTTCTCTGGTTTCTTGTTAATGGTCTTAAAGACAAATAAGATGTTTCTATCAGCAGGGCTTTTACTTTGCAATCCAGATACTTTGATCAAACCTACCAATTTCTTTGTAGTTTTCATTTTAGGCTGATTGACTTTTCTTTTTCTGAATCAAGAGAAATCAAGGGAAATCTATCTGAGAAGGTGACGGCACTAGTTGCTCTTATAAAGGCAAAGATTTGTGCTGAATATCTGATTCTGTGATCTGTATTAACTATCTTGCCTTCACTGAAAGTTAAAAAATGGGTGAAATTATAGGGGTTTTTCCACCCAAACAGGACCGTATCTAGGAAAGTACTTCCATGCTCTATTTAAAAACCAGGCCAGACAATATATTTTTGGCAAGCTAACAGTCCTGAGTCCATGTTTTAAACTTCAGGGCTAAGTGGACTCGAAGGTGCTCTTATCTAGCAAGTTCAAAGCAGAACACAGATGGGAAAACCTGCCTCTCTTGCCTTCCTCTCCTCCAACACATGCGTTTTACTCATGTCTGGGAAATGTTTTCAGTAGAAAAACTTATTTTTGTTCAAAAAAGATAAATAATCCAGGATTTTCTAGTCCATTTACAAGCTTATACCTAAACTGGGAAGGACAGAACTGTTTTCACTAATAAAAGAGATCTCTAGTCCTTAATCAATTTAAGTCTGTTTTTTTAATAGCAGTCAGGGGAGTGGTGGCAATAGTTACACAACTGTTGTCCTGGGGGAGTTAAATTTTGCTTTTGGTATCTCCTGTGTTAAGCAGAGAAGAGCTGTTTGGGGCTGGAAGAATGATATATATCTGTGGGAGGGAGGGAACTGCAGGGGAGCAGGGAGCACTTTAAATGAATTCTTTAATGGGAGCCCTTTCCAGAAGGCATCCGTGGTATTCCTCTGCAAAAGGAAGAATAAGTACTCAGCACCATATATGGTGACACTTTTATGTTTTTTAATATAAACATGTACAGGCTGGAGCAATCCATGTAGATGGGTTTTGCTGATTGGTTGGGCCAGAGGGGAGGGAAGGAAATGAGACCCTGTTTTTAATATCTTAACATTAAAAAACTTAAGAGCTTGGGTTTGAATAAATAAACAGTAGGCAGAGTTGGAAAGATTTTCAGCTTTGCAAAATAGCCCTTTCCTCTGTCTTGATTTTCCAGCTTTTGTATTTATTTTCCTTTAGCTTGTTTGTTTGCAGCTGCTTCATTCTGTAAATTGCTTTGATTTTTGTTCAGGGAGTATGCTGTTCCCAGTACAGATAGCAACAGATCAGTAAAAGCTATTTAAGATAGCTTGGCTCCAAATATAAGGGGACCAAATCCATTCAGTCAATCCCCACAATGCTGGGCATAGAAAAGGGGTATGCCACACTGGGTTTGAGCTGCTTTAGTGCAATACACAATCACTTTAGCTCAGGCAAGTTACACAGGAAGAAACTGCTGTTTTTCTGATTTCACTTAAATATTTCAGGAACCAAGTTGGAGAATGCAGCTGCCAGGTGTCTCTGATGCTGCGGGAGAGTTCAGCTTCCACAGCAGAAATGCTCAGAGAGTGAGTATTTTTCCCAGGGACTTGCATGGGTGGGTTCTATTTTTTGCTCCGTTAATTCCCTGCCCTTACAGACCCAGTCTGGCTGCTGTTCAACCTAATCCCCAAATGTGACCTAACAAATTGTTTTCATCATACAAGCTAAGCACATTGTACCAAGCCAGAGTAGAGAAGATCTTTTTTGTTTGTGCCCTTATATGGCTCCTGAAGTCATCATTGATGCAATAAACTAATGGAGTATGCTCCTCTAATCAACCTCCCCTTCTATAAACACATTTTGTTCCTGCTCTGAGATTGTTCCCTGACATTTTTAAACCAGCCCCTTTCCTGGCTCTCTCTTTCTTTTCTTTTTCGGATCATAGTGGGAGGGAATCAGCCAGCTCTGGAGAGCAAAGAGATGGTGGAGATCATGGTAAACTAACATTTGGTAGAACAAGTGGCTTCAAAAAGAACAGCAGTGTAACCAGAGTAGCTGAGGAAGAGCAGGAAGACGTCCGAGGCGTGCTGAAGAGGCGAGTGGAAACTCGGGAGCACACAGAGGAGAGCCTGAGGCAGCAGGAAGCTGAACAACTTGATTTCCGTGATATTTTAGGCAAGAAAGTCAGCACTAAAAGTTTTTCTGAGGAGGAACTGAAAGAAATCCCAGCCGAGCAAATGGACTTCCGAGCAAACCTGCAGCGGCAGGTCAAACCCAAGACCTTGTCAGAGGAGGAGAGGAAAGTCCATGCTCCCCAGCAGGTGGACTTCCGCTCTGTGCTGGCCAAGAAGGGCACCCCAAAAACCCCATTGCCAGAGAAGGTGCCACCTCCTAAACCTGCAGTTACAGATTTCAGGTCTGTGCTGGGCGCTAAGAAGAAACCACCTGCGGAGAATGGCAGCGCTGGCAGCCCTGCACCAAATGCTCGTGCCAACTCTGAAGCCCAGAATGCGACCCCCAATTCTCAAGCCCCTGTAGCCAAACCAGCAGTGAAAAAAGAGGAGAAGAATGACAGAAACTGTGAACATGGGTGTGCAGTGGTGGACGGCGGAATAATTGGGAAAAAAGCTGAAAACAAAGCACCAGCAAGCAAACCACCAGCAAGCAAAGGAACAGCACCCTCCTTTACAGAGAAACTTCAGGATGCTCAAGTAGCTGATGGTGAAAAATTGGTCTTACAATGTCGGATTTCCTCTGATCCCCCTGCAGCTGTCACCTGGACTCTAGACAGCAAAGCCATCAAGTCATCAAAGTCTATTGTCATCTCCCAAGAAGGTAAATTAATTGCATTACAAGCCAGCTGGATGGCACACTGTTATATCTGGCTCTTGATTAATAATATTTAGTTCATTAAAGGTAATGCAATATTTATGTAAGTCCTGTGCCAGTAACTATTTCCAGATGCAGCTTTCTTGTTATTTCAGTGGAGTACACAAGGAACAGTATTGTTTGACATTTCTTGCAGATTCCCCTTTAACAGCCTGCAGATGTAAATTTTATAAAGTTGAACTTCTTGCATTTTTAAATGCTGTTTACATTGCTAACGCTGTTTAAGGAGCTGGTACATGATGCTTATTTAAACTGAACTTTAAGGATTTAGAACATTGAAAACATAATATTATTGCTGGTTTACATATTTTAATTGAATTCTTCTGTATGTTTAATATTTCAGGCTTTTTATTGCAATAAGAAACACAGAAGCAAAGAGGGGTTGTGTAATAGAAAGAAATTATTACAACTACAAATTAAGATCAGAGCTGAGAACAGATTTCCAGTGTATTTAATGCCCCACCACAGGTGCTTCCGTTGCTATTAAAACCACTGAAATATTTGATCTCCAAGGAATTGGTGACTTTTAACTAACTTCAAAACTATATAGAATTTGGTAGAAGTCCCTAGAGGGAATATTTATTGTTTTCAAACTGTGTGATTCCTTTATATTTCACATTTTGGATGATAAAACCCACTAGAATGTTTTTTGCATGAAAGTTAATGTTGTATCTAGACAAAATTTATTTTCCTTGGGACAAAAATAGGAAGGAAAGACAATTGACAGCACAAAAAAAACTTCTTTACTTCATATGTATTCCATAAAACACTGAGGGAATTATCTGGAGAATTATACCCTCTGGCACATTGTAGCAAAAAAGTTCATGTTCACAGTAAGAATTATAGCTTGACACAGGGGTCTGCACTCTTACTTTCAAATCTTCCTCCATTTAATCCAGACTATTTTTAGTGTTACCAAATGAGGACCAAATTGATTAATTTGCAGAACAGTTCAGCACAACCAGTGAGTCCTTGTGCAGTATTCAAGGCAGGTAACACAAGCATTCTCCTGAAGTGGATGCAGTCAGAAATAGCATTGTCTTCAGAGAGGCTTGGGGTACTCGAGTAGTACCCCAAGGAGATATTAAGGAGATACCCAAGTAAGTAGATGGAGAAAGGCAAATGGTAGCAGGTGCATTGTGTCTGGCCTGTGTCTGAAATAGCACAATGTTTTTTGGGTTTTTTTTTTTTGCGTGAGTGCATGTTGATTTTCAGCCAAGGGCACTGTATAGAATAAGTCATGTACGTGAGAAGACACTGACTGGTAGAAAACTCTTATAAAAGGGAATGACAGAATCAGTCAGTTAGCTAGCCTTATGCTTTTCTTGGAGTTGTTTAGAGTGAAAAAATTATGCATCCCGAAGTTCCATGGCTCCTGTCAAAGTACATCATATAGACAGCATCACTGTACCAAAGCTTCTGAGCTATGGTGGAGCCTCCTAAGGTCCCAGAGCTTTAGCTATTGTGGTGCTGCAGAAAGATGTTTTATTCACTGAAATAGACTGAGTAATTGACTATTATAATAACTCTTATTCATTCTGTAAATTGGTATTGTGAAGCTGCAAATCAAGGGTAGCTGTTTACAGTGAAGTCCGGAAATGCCCTGCCACTTGTCTGAGGAGGGCACAAGGGTTCTCCCATCCAGTTTGTCTGGGCTGGGTAACACTCCTGGTCACAACACCCCAGGGTGTCACGCATTAACAGTGCTCTCCACTGAGGTCAGGATGAAAGGTCAGTCCTGCATTAGGAATTCACTGTCCCAGGACAGCTTTTTGCAGAGGTTGAAGACACTTCCCTTATGTTCCACTTCTACCTGCGCTGTTACACTTGAATCATGCTTTGTAGTCAGTGTTATCAGTACCTCAAAGTACCTCAAAGTCAGGCTTCCTTCTGCATGTATTTGCAGAGGATCTTGGACATAAATATTACACAGGGCTCTAAGTTTTGTCCTTTAATGGAAAGACAAGAAATGAGGATTAGAACTATTTTTTTAAAAACCTTATTACGTGCCCTTTGGTACACTGAGAGGGTGCATTGCATGATGGTCAGTTTTGGCTTTTTCCTGATAGTACCTGCTAGCTTTGGCTCTTGGAGAAGAATGTTTTGGTGCTGCTCTTTCACTATAAGATTCTTTCATGCCAGCTGTTAGGTAATTAACTAGGTATGCATGATACATTAGAGAGGAGAAGGAATAGCTGGAATAACAGACTAGAACTAAGAAATAGCAAATTCACTCAGTACAAGAAATACTGTTCAATAGTGAAACTGTATGGATTGCTCTCACAGATAGTGTTTGGAACAGCTTTAAACACAGAGAGCAACAGTAACAGTGGATGCAGTACACAGCAGGCCAAAAGCAAAGTCCCAGTTTCCATCCTTTGCCCCAAACACTGAAAATGCAACACCATCACACCCACAGGTGTACTTCAGTCACTGTGCCTTTGTCAAAGCTTGGAGCAACATTTAATGGGCCCTGGAAGTAATGCCCTAAAGTCATCCTCACCTGAAAGATGGCTGAGTCTGTGGGGAAGAAGAGGAATTCAGAGCAAACAGACCTAGCCCACCTTAGTAGGTGTAGATCTTGCAAAGGCATTTTTTATTTCTTTGGTATGACCTTGCTCCTCCTTGTGTTCAGCAACAAAGTCTACTATGAAAGAGGATAGACTGGATATGTTCTTAGCCATTTAACCAACTGCTTTTGTGCTGCTGTGATGTTTGGTGTTGAGCATGGGGGTTTTTCAGATTCACCAGAGGTATTTCACAATAATTTACATGTTCTTATGAGTTGGATACTGGAAAATTCCCTATCTAGAGTAATGCATGTCCATTTGCTTCTTAGCCACACTACTAGCCCATCGTAGTATGGAATACAGTCCCACAAACTGGTCAGTATAAGTAATGCATGAACCCCCAGAATGTATTTCTGTTTTGGAAATTGAATTATTCCTCTCTGTTATTCTCAAAAGAGGGGGAAAAAAAAGAAGGCAAAGAGACAGATTTTTGCTCATGTCCTGGTGCCAAATATATTGTGAAAATAAATACCTAAAATTCAGTTTCAGGAACATGTGATTAAACAGACTTGGCCAGGAAGGTCAATCTTAGAAGTATACTTGTGTGTAACACGTTCACAGGACAGGAAAATTATGTAAAAACTATATGTAGTCACTGACTGAAAATAACTTTCCTTGGCATATTTGTCCTAGTTGATAGCAAGGCCCTTTACCAGATAGAAACAACACTGTTCACAGGTCTCCTCTGTGCTTGCAGAGCCTGACTGACACTAAATTGCCCACCCAAAGCAGTTTAGCCATTGGAGTGCAGGAGAAGGGAGAGTGTTATCCCTGCTTCTGTACCACTGGAGAAGCCTGTGTGCAAACACCAGCATCAGAATAGTCTCTGACTGGTAAGGCCTTAACCAAAAGAAAAGCTAAACCCTGCTCCAAAAATTACCTTCATCTTCAGGCATATTGATGCAGCATTTGTGCTGATTCCTGGTAGTTAATCTAGGGCTTGCAGTGTATTCCATTATTCCAGAGTTAAGTTTGGTTAGAAGTCAGAATCTGGGCAGCATTATCCTGAATGTTGCAATCACAACAATAGCATGTTGTGATTGTGATTTGTCATGTCATGTTCCTTCCATTTTACGTTTCAACTATTTTCCCTTTGAAATCATGAACATCAGTTCACTTGTTCTTCCATTCCTTTTTACAGTTCCGTAAATAGTACTCTGTTGGTTGATTGGCATAATTTTTTGCTTAATGTATCATTTTTACGATGAAGTGAGCTCTTGCACTGTTTTTCTGACATGGTACAATTTTATTAATGCTTTGTTTTTATATTTTTCTTCTTTTAAACTTGTCAGAGTGCAATTATTGCATTGCTGAGATAGATATTAATGTGCTTTTTGCCCATGAAAGATCGAAATAAATGGTTATTAACAACAAAAAGAGGGTACCCATAAATTATAAGCATTATACATTCATATAGTATGGGGTAGATGATACATGGTTAAGAGGCACTTTAATGAGTGGCTTCTTTGATTGAAGTTATGGGGGGCTTTTTGTTTGGAAAAAAAAGTTTTTAAGAAGGCTCTAGCAGACATTGCAGTAAAGTTAGACATATAAGGACTGAGCAGAACAATTTTCCTCACAGTATGAATCCTTTAGAGCAGGACCATTTTATTTTACATATGGATAGCACTGGCCCAGCAGTGCCCTGTGCTACTGTCCTGCTGTGTGACTTGCTCTTGGACAGAAAATCCACAAAGTTACTGCATGGTTCCAAAATTTGTAATATAAGATGGCAGTGGAAGGGTTTTGCACAGCATCCTTAGTAAACTGGCCAGCTGAGGTGTACGAGTGAATATAAAAATATGAATACAAATATATGTGAATATAAACTCACACACATTTGCCATTTTACAAGTCAGCTTGCTCAGCCTTTTTTGGGTAGATTTAGTACTCTGTGACTATAGAGATAGAGGAGGAACTTTCTAATATAGACTCAGGTAGCAGTGATGGTGTAGCTTAGAAAATGGCCTGAGTTTGTATTGCTTTGTCTAAGCCAGCATTTTTTTCTTCCCAAGTTTCTTGGCAGCATAAAGATTTGGTAATCTTATTAGCAATAATGCCTTAACAACTTTCTTGTGACTTAACTCCTAAATCTTCCTAGCAGTCATGCACGTCTATGTCTGCTGTCACATTTTTGTTTTCTTTTTAATTAAATTTGAGCAGGAATTTGGCGTATAGTTAACATGACTCTATATACTGCTGCATTTTGGACCTTACAAAAGTTTCTTCAGAAAGTCTAAATTTAGGGAGATCATCATCAGTTCTGACACAATACCACGTTTGTCACGGGCCACATTTCCCTCTGCAATGTCATTTATATCTGAATCTATCTTCTTCCAGAAAATCCATATAGTCTGGATTTAAATACAGCAAAAGAGAAACATTTCCTATAACTACTGGCAATTTATTGCAAAGTTGAACTATTCTAGTAAGAGTTTCTTAATCAAGAAACAAAACAATGCCTTATTTCCAACTTGATAGAAAGGCTTTGACTCTATAATGAAGATAGCTTTCTCCCTTTTTCTGCAACTTGGCAAGTCAAGCTCTTACTAAGGTTCTCTCCATGATGCACTTCATCCAACCCTTGGAGGCTTGGGGTTGGTTTGGTTTTCTTTCCAATCCCTCTTCTCCAGTTGGTTTTTGTTAGTTTATTATCCTATTTAGAAAAGAGGAAGCAGATTCGTGTGTGGGTATCAGCACCAGGGAGAAGATCACCTTCCTGTTGCTGCCTTTACTGCAGGTTATTGGTCTTATTTCTCCTTTCACAACATTGGAATTTATGTTTGTCATTTCTGTTGAACCTTTAAACCTTCTGAATACACAGCATCCCTTGCTGCCATTGCTGCTTGTCTTTTCACTATCTCAAGCCCCATTTTCTTTGAGGGAATGGGACTCAGCTTAACAAGTAAATGAGATTGTTTAGGACTACCCTGCTATCTTTTCCCTTTCCAAAATTATTTCTAGAATCTGTAAATTTATAAATGTTAATTTATGAGTACTTCCATGTCATCTGTTAAAGGTTAAAATATTTAATAACTTGTGTCCTAGTCAGATCAGAGAGGAAATACACTAGAAACAGACTGAGTGATGATTTCTTATTGTCAGCTTCTTCAGGAGATCTTTATTTTGGCATGTCTAACTCCTCCTAAATCAATGTCATTGATATAGTAATGTAGCATTAATTACAAGCAGAATAATGTGATATATCACAAATATTTCAGTAAAGCCTGAGAAAATTACCTTTGCATATATACATTTGCTGGTTAAATGTCTAATGTAATGAATCATGCAAGTATGTTTCTTACATTTTTTTACTTAAAAGTCTATCAATTACAAAAAATTACATTTGACATTTTTTCTTCTCTGAAATTCATGGGGGTTTTTCACTGGTTTTTCTGTTGTCATTGTAACTGTAGTCAATATTTTCCTGGTCAATCCACTTCTCATTTTTAAACATGACGGTGACATTAGCACATGTTTAAACTTGCCCAGACAATTTGAGATTTATTAGAAAATTAGCACTATAAGCCAATGAGTTTCTTAAAGAAATTATTACATTTCCTAGGCACAATTTCTCACAGACCAGTGTTTATTAATATTGCCTAAACACTGCACAGTATTTTCTTGTACCATGGGATACAAATGAGAAAGCCATAAACTTGAGTCTGCATCATGGATAGGAATCAGGAGGTTAGCCAGCTAGATGCCAGTGTGGGGAATGAGACCAAGGAGCAGTTTTTTGTTGGTTTGTGTATTTGTTTTATATCTGAGGTTGACTTTCTGTGGAGTTTCATGGAAAGAATGCAGAAGCCTAGAGATATTTTAAACTGTCTTGCACTATTTTTGAGTAAGTCAGAGAGCCCTTTAATAGCTCAAAATTCAAGGGAAAGGCTTTGTGTATCTAAACCACAGTCTCCAGTAAACTATCAGCTTCTGTGGCTGCTAAGGTCTTTTCTAGAGCTGCACCAGTCCCAGTATCTAGGTGGTAGATTCCAGTACTCATGTTTATTCCAATCCTGCACTTTTTTTTAAGGATCATCCATGGCCTGGTTCATAAAAGAAGTAGAGGCTTGAGGGGACAAAATAGATAGCAAGCTTTTTTAGCTGACTGGGATTTGTGAAGTGACAGGATTTCAGAATACCCAACTGGAGTAACCTGTCTGGGCTTTCTAGCAGTTCTGAGAAAATAACCTTGTTTCAGGTCATGATGGGGTTTGCAGAGGAAATACCAAATACTTCATTGAAAGACATTTGGCCTTCTAGCCCCGGGAATTGACTGTAGCTCTAGATCCCAGAATGTAGACCTGGTTGGGAAGTTTCCTGTCCTTATGAAATCTCAAGTTTTGCCTGGGTTTTGGTGGTTTGGGTTTTTTTCCTGGTTTTCTGTGAAAATGAGTTTTCCAACAGCCATGGTCCCTCAGCCTCCCCTTTACTCCTGATCCAACCTGGCCAAATCTTTCTGATCCATTGGCCAATTTCATACCTCGGCCAATTTCATACCTCGTCCTAGTAGTCCACAGTTTCACAAATAGTAGTGGCTATGTAAAGGAGAGTGACCCAAATTATGTCATTTTCCCTTCTCTCCTCCATTGAGGGCTACTGCCATTGTATCTGGTGGTAGCAAGAAGCCCAGCAACCCCTGTGGATTTTGCATGTGCTGTTCCTGTGGGTTCCTGGGGAGAAAGAAGAACTGGAGGAAAATAGGATGCAGATTATTTCTTCTGGGAGGTGGGAGATACGAGGGAAAAGGACATAGCCCTTGAAAAAAAAAAAAAACAAACAGATTTCCTTTACCCTCTTTCTCACAAAATAACTTCATTAAATGAGTGTTCAGGAGTGACCCTGTGTCACATTAGTCTTCAATGAGCTGACAAGAGCTGTTGAGCAGAGAAACTCCTACAGAAGCTAAAGTAAATCCTGCATTGTTCCAGTCCCTTATTGATTCAGTTGTTCTTACAGGCCAGGATCCTTACCTGCAGTAAGATGGCCAGAGGTCTCCTTCGTATGCATGTGTCTTTGTTCCATAGTTTATGGGATTTTTCAACAGCATCTTCAGGTTTCAATATGCAGTCTTTTCTAATCATGTTTGATAGATTTATACAAATTCTTAGACTGGAAGTTATCTTTGGCTTGCTCCAAATGTCTCTTTAAACAGCAGACATGTGAATTTATATTTGCTAGATGCCTACAAGAATACTTTTCTACTGTCTCTCCTCCATTTGGAATGGAACTGCAGCTCGTGACATTTTTGGCTTCAGCCTGACTCATGGAAAAGCATTGCCTCAGGGAGGGCACGTGGATTTTCTTTTCACCCTGTGATTGGCTGAGAACAGCCCATGTGAGTGAGGGGTCAGTGCTCCTCTTCTGAGACAGTTTTCATATCATTTCTCAGGGGAAAATAGTCATTATTTAGAGCTGCTTGATTTTGTGGAGGATGATAAAGAGGGGAAAAATTAATTTTCTTCTAATGGATGTGTGTTTCTGGCAAACCAAATTTGTTGGAAACCATCTGAATGTTTTTTATAAGATTTTTCTTGAATAATGATATCCAGGTTTAAAAAAAGAGAAAATCTGAACGCCAAGAGCATAATTGCCATATCCAAATGGAGTTCATCTCCAAAGAGAACTAGTAAACTCCCAAAGTTCTTCAGATGGAGGGGAGATCTTCTCAAGGTCCTTTTCATGGACCAGTACCACCTGTGCCATCTCCCACATCACAGGAGATACATTTGATGGCGACACTGGGGTTTACCACTCTGGGAGGCTTCCAGTTACCATAGAGAGAAAGGTGCTGAACTATTTCCTTACATCTCAGGAAACAGGGTAAATATCTGAAAAAAATTCCATCTCTTCAACTCTTCAATGAGGAATGACTGTAAGAAAGGCAAATGGAGGAAGGGGGAAGGTTTTGCTGCAGCTAGGTGGAGGTGTTCTGGACAGGCCAACAGCAATGGCAGAAGTGCACAATGCCTCAGGCTGTGCTTAGGGGACAGGCCCAGTTTTCTAATGAAGAAGGAGAAAGCAAGTCCACACCTCACCTTCACTTAATAAGGGATATTTGGAAGGGGAAAATGTGTAGCATTTTAATTTGGCTTCACCCTGGGGAGGAAAGTACTTCATTGTTTCAAGCAATGCAAGTGAAAGTAAGGGACAAGGTTCTTCTTCCTCGTCCCCCATCTACTGGGAACAACTTCTGCTTCAGTTCACAGAGTTTTAATTTTTAAGAGGAAATGTATTTCCCTTGGGTCATACCAAACTTCCCTTGGTAAATATCAAGCTTATGTCGCATCCTGTTTCTGCAAACCAAATTAAGTCAAATTTTGTGGTTTTGTTTGAAAAGAAATGGATTTGTTGCAGTGATAAATTTGATTGCCACTAATATATTGGACTTTCTAATGGATGTTTTACAGGCAGTTATTCATTAGACAATTCAAGCAAAAAGAAAATGTCTTTCAGTGCCCTTTTTAAACTTAGGCACTAAGCTGAAGTTCTGCTCTCATACATGTGAATGCTCAGGGGAGTGCTAGAGACAAGGCTGAATGAAAACTTTGATAATGGGAATTGAACAGCAACACTTACTTGCAGACCTACACCATGAGCACTTTTAGAAAAAAGTCACCCGAGTGAGGACTTCTGATCTGTGCTGTAAGACAAAAAGCAGCAGAGGTGCTGCTCTGGGTCTTCTCTACCTTTAGTGACCAGTTCAGGGATGCAGAGACACCCTGGAGTATCCTATGGAAAAGCAGTAAGATTCAATTTTTGATTTACGTAGCATTAATAAGGCTCCAATAGAGTTGAATTTTTACAGACAGCTTTTTCCAACAGAGAAGATCATCTGTAGTGAAGGACTGGCTCATTTGACACCTTCTGCTCCTTACTGGCACTAAGGTTTTTGTGAGCTGCAGCCTAACATGCATTTGATCTCTCTCCTTTGTACAGGGACACTCTGCTCACTGACCATTGAGAAGGCCATGCCTGAAGATGGGGGCGAGTACAAATGCATAGCTGAGAACCCAGCAGGGAAAGCTGAATGTGCTTGCAAAGTGGTGGTAGAAGGTAAGTACTGTGCAGGGTACAAGAAAACACTTCCTTAGAACTCCCTCCGTTCCAACTTATTTCCCAAGAATGACATTTAGGAGCTACACACACACACACAGAAAAGACCTTTGCCCCCTTCCCTTCTGTACTTTTTGGTCAATAGGTAATTCCATGTCTACCAAAAAGGAGCATGAGCAAAGAGACAGTACAGAACCAAGGGCTCTGGATGTTTTTTGGAATAATCTGTATTCTCCTGCTGCCACTGTATTTCTAGAAGGTTTTTAGACCAATAAGCTGAAACTTATAAGATTTGTTTCTGGGCTGTGTGCATCCTTTGAGAGCCCGTGAGAATTCTCTGTGTGAGTCTGGGTGTCAGTCTGCCCCAGGACTGCATGTGGCACATTTCTCACTCTAAAACTCCCCAGTTCTTTGCATTCACAACTGTTTGGTCATTTGGTTTTCTAGCGTAAGTGAGCAAAAATAAACAACTTAGCAGCTCAACCACCCTTGTGTTCCATAGTCTTAGAACATGGATAATTTACTGACTGAGGTACTTGTTCTCAGCCATGGTCATGCTGATGACACTGTACTCTTGTTAAATAATCTTGGCCTTGGGCAAGGCCTAGGTGAGGCTGAACGAGACACAGACTTTTAAAGCTGCCATGGAATTTAAATTATTTAAGGAGGTTTAAGTAACCAAATGTCACCTTCTGGTGAACTTATTTGTGAATACTCGGGGACTTTCCATTGTGACTAAAATGAACACAAATCTAGGCAAGAAGCCTAATAACAGAACTTATGTACTGAACTTTCACAGCTGTGTTGCAGATGTGGTATTTGTGGCAGGAGGTCTACAAAAGAAAACTATTATTTTTTTCCTAATGTTACATGACACAAGGTAAGAATGTGATTCAGTGATTCCTCACTAAAGATTGGTCTTCATGTAACTGGAAAAGGAATTAATTACACATAAACTTAAAATTAAATATACCAGTATCTTCTGTGATACTATGGTCACAGTGTAACCTGTCTTAGATATTTGATAAGCTATTTTTTATGGTTCTGTAATTTAAAGTAATAAATTTTGTAGGTGCTGAAGTTCAAAGAGTCTTTAAGCAAAATCTAGTCCCAGAAACACCTTATCCACCACAGATCCAGAGTGTTGAAGGATCATATTGTCAAAAGTTTAGCATACAGTAGTTCTCTAGAGCTGCACTACCGACTCTTATCATCTCATTCACTTACATATTTTTCCTCTGTCTTCCAATCTCCTTCAAGTAGTTGCTTTTCTTCCTGAAGCTTCTCTTAGCCTATTTTCCAGTTCAAGTTTCCTGCTGGACAATGCGTGCTCTGGGAGGCTGCAGGTAGAGTTTGGCTTGCAAAGTCTTGATTGTGGGAGGCTGTGAGCTCCTTGCCTGATGATGTGAATGACATTACCTCAGCTGTCTGGCTTTCTGTGGTGGTGGCACCCATGGCATGAGGAGCTCACTGCTCACATCATGTTGGGCACCAGGATGACCACATTCCTTACCTAAATACTGGCTGCCTCGTCTGCCTTTTTCATTCTCCACTGGCGTGCTATTGAGGAGAGGTTTTTTACAAATGGCACCATAGCAAACTGCAGCTATTTAGGAAAGATGCCATTTGATATCCCATGTCTGAGACTGGCAGAGGGGATGACTGTTATTTTTAAATTAGAATTGTGATCTAAAACAAGTGTTCTGATTTCTCTTTTCTTCAGTCTACTTACAGGGTCCCAGATGCTGATTTTTAGACTAAGTAAATCATTGTATTTCTTTTGACATCAGGGACTCAAGATTGGAGGAATGTTTGACTTCAGTTGGCAGATCTGTAGAATCTGAGTGTCTGAACTCTCACACAGCCTCTCCTGCTCTGAATTATTTATTTACTAGGAGATTCTCTCTTCCTCTTAACTTTTTTGGGAAACTTAGGTGAATTTTCACACACTGGCACCTAGAAGAAAGTGACTAAAATATCTGTTTCCATAACATTTATGTCATCTTTTTCTCTGGTAGCTAACAGCTCTCTCACTCACAAATACTCTGAAAGCTGAATATTTGAAAGCTGTAAAGTGATACAGCTATTGCTGAGATCATAATCTATAATCATAATCTTTCTTCCAAAGATAAATGTCAGGATCAAACAATCTAACAAGCAGAGCTTGTTAGGATTTGTATTTTAGGCCACAGACTTAGAATGGTTTGTGTTGGAAGGGACCTTAAAGATCATCTTGTTCCAACCCCTGCCATGGCCAGGGACTCCTTCCCACAGATCAGGGTGCTCAAAGCCCCATCCAGGCTGGTCTTGAACACCCCCAGTGATGGGAAGTCCACAACCTCTTTGGGCAACCTGATCCAGTGCCAGTGCCTCATGACCCTCACAGCAAAGAATTTCCTTCTAATACCTAATCTAAACTTTGCCTCCTTCAGCTTAAAGCCATTCCTGCTCGATGTGGCACTACAGATCCTTGTGAAAAGTCCCTCCCCAGCTCTCTTGGAGCTGATTTAGGTACTGGAAGGGTCTCTAAGGTCTCCCCAAAGCCCTTTTCAGGCAGAACTGCCCCAGCTCTCTCAGCCTGTCTTCATGGGAGAGGTGCTCTAGCCTTGTGATCATGCTCAGCTTGGAATAACCTTAAAAAAAGCTGCACCTTTTATTTATATCTCATGTGGGATACACATGGAAAGGAGCTTTATGTGACTCTTAGCTATTGGTGCAGTAATGAGCAGTTTCTGGATAAGAGCTGTGCAATTGTGAAAATACTAGAATCCATCAAACTTCAGTCCTGTGGTGTCCCTTTTGCTGTTTCTATTTAGGAATAAACAAGTGGCCAATAATAAGATTTAAACAGATGAACTGTTTTTAACAGAGGAAATGTTACTCTTCAAAGTGGGTTAACCTCAATTGATCACATGGACAATGGAATAGAAGAGTTACATGGCAAGAGATTCTTTTAAATGTAATGATGTTTCAATACAGCTTCATTTCCCTTTTCTCTCCACTGCCTAACACAGCTTTGTGCACATTGTACTTGGTTTATTCAGCTAAAATACCTATCAGCTTAGATGGGACCTCTTGTCTAGCTGCTTACTTGGGTTCTTAGTGCAGCTGCTTTTGTAGAGGGCTTTTCCCTCTCTGCTCTCTCTTCCTTTCAGAATGTGACAGTCTCCAGCAAATCTGTGCAGAAAATCCTTCTTAAAAGCCTAAAGGACAGCAATTTCCTCTAACTCTGCAGAAGGATCCAAAATAAACCTTTTATTAGACAGCTTTTTCATTATTGATTTTCAAATAGGATTTGTATTTTATTATTTGTTTTGATTGCAGATACCTCAAAGACCTCAAAGCTTACTGAGAAGAAGACCAAGAAGCCTAAGACCACACTTCCCCCAGTGCTGCCAACAGAGAGTAAGTGACTGTGATTTGATTTGCTTTCTTTTCAGTGGAAACAAAAGAGTGCTTTGGGATTCTGTGGTCATTCCCTTCCGTTTGCAGACACAGTATCAGAAGCCTGTGCTGTTTCTTTAGCCCTTGCATTTAAGTCATGTGAAATTAGTTTTTGCCATGTGGGGATTAGAAGTAAGAGCCCAAACTCTGAGTTCAGACCTCGCCCACTCTACTCTCTGTTTTTCATAATGGTGCAATAAACTTGTGACACCTATTTATTTTTGGCTGCCTGTCAAAGAGCACAGAAATACTCGAGTAGTTTGCTTCAACTACTTTTTTTGTAGTTTGTGTTGTGTCCTGTGTAGATAACATGAAGTTTTACTATTGCTAGGCAAAGCATCTTGACTGAAATGCCCTGTAGAATAATCTGTCTGGTTTTGGCACGACCATAGAGAGTGGTTTTGCAAATTTTACATTCTTTGTTTTAATCCTAAATGCTTAACTTGCTTTTACTGCTTTCTGAAATAATAAATTAGCTATACATTCCTAGGTTTGCTACTCAGCATACATGCATTTGGTTAAGAGGAAACTTTAAATGGTAAAGGCAGCACATTAATGTCAGTTTAGGAATTCCTAACACCAGTACTACTTATGAAATTAAAGGGTACAAATATCTCTTAAATCAAAACTGGGCTTTGAAAATTGTTTATCTAAGATGTCCACAATGTGAGTTCCTAAAAAGATGTAAAGACATGGAAACATTTTGGTGGAAACATGAAATTTTTGTCCATCTCTCTCAAAAACTAAAAACCAAATAACCTCTAATCTGGTCTTCCAGCAAGAACATTTTCAGCTGCTTTTGGCAGGACTCAGAGCAGTTTTATACTGATTGATGATCACAGGTAATAATTGTGCTTTTGAAGGTGTAATTTACATAAAGTATGCCCTGGGCTATAGCTATTTCTGAGTTGCTGGCTGAGCATTATGACTCTCTCTCCAGCCTCTCTTTGGGGATGTGGGAAGAGTCACACTGACATGCTCCACCTCTGCACCTGAGCTTCAAGTGCCATAAATAATAATTAAGAACAATGGTTTTGTTATTGAACATTGATAGAAAATTTTAAAGCCATTTAAATCTCCACAGAACAGTGTTTTGAATTGTGTTTTCTATGCACACAATGCACGCATTTCCTCTGATCCTCCCAGCAGTGTTATCAATTGCAGCTTTCCCAGGAGAAAGTGTGAGTCGGGAACGAAGTCTAAATATGGAGATGTATGACCTGATCCACATCCTGCTTGCTTTGCTTCTGGTTTTAGTGGAAGTTAAAATAGATAACAAAACAGAAGCGACCAACTCTGGCTGCAGAAATATTTGGGAAAAGAAAGTTGAAATTATGTGGAATGGTTTTTCTACTTGGCATATTATTTCAGTGTTTTAACTTGTTGAACTTCTCATAAGCTCTTTTTTTTCAAAATACCTTTGAAACACATTTTCTGCTGCACAGTAAACTTCAAGGTAACCAGAGAGAATGTTAGGAAACTGGGCTTTGAAAGTGTTTTTGGAAAAGCTTTGAAAAATATGTATTAAATTTTAAAAGGATTTGGCTGCAGAGATTTCACAGGGTTTTTTTTTAACATCTCAGTTTCTGAGGAATGTGAATATTTGTCTTCTGAAATAAGTTTTTATTTGTATATTTGTCACGGGCAAAATATACAAAACAGATCCAGTGGACTGCACAGTTCCAGTTTACACTGAAATTCTTATCTGATGTAGGGATTGTAAGTTCTTTACCTGAAAGAGAATGGGCTTTGCAAGTCAGATGCTTGTCTATCTGTACTGTGCATCTCTTGAAAAGAAGGGTAATGGAGAATAACTGTGAATCTAGATGTCCAGTCTAATAAGGGGATATATTTTTACTCTGATCTTTTCTTTGTTGCTACATCAAGTTACCAACAGTCCTAATGGCAAGTAGACTGTACAGATTGTTACTGAAGAGAGAACAAAAATTCCTAATAATGTGATCAGAATTAATAATGTATAGATTCTGAATTTTGATTTGGGAATTCAGTCACAACGTAATATACTCAATGGGATAGACAGACTACTCTCTGTACTTTTTAGAAATGCTTTTCAGGGAAAGTATCCCTATTTTCTACATTTTGTAAAAAAGTGCAAGTCGAATTTCACAGTTAGCAGCTATGTCATCCTTTTCTCCCTTCTGATAAATTACAAGTGATCCTTGCATTTTTTTCCTGTGTAGAAACTTTAAGGAAAGTAATTAACTTTAGGTTCCTGAAAGCAAAGATCAATAATTTTTTTTTTTTTTTTTTTTTTGTGGAAAAGAGTGAATGTTGTCAGTATGTTAACCTGTAAAATTTGTCTCACTATGAGAATAGCTGCTGACTCAGGTCATTTGGCTGCTCATTCTGACGATGTTATTTAATTACTTGGGGTTTGTAAGGTACAGAATTGCAATAGTAAGCAGAATTTGGGACCTCGTTTCCTTTGATATACAATACATGCTGGATTCTGCTGTAGAATAAGAAGAACATTTTGAAGGAAGCTGTGTATCATTCAGTGATTAACAACATCTCTGAATGGATGCTTGCAGTGTTTACTGCAGAAAGATTGCTCCCATGCTGGCAAATTGCAAAACTTACAATGTATATCCTTTTGCTTAGAATTAATATTGTGTCACCAGAATTTAGTAATAATTATGCAATCCTCTAAGGATAAATATAATAAATAATACTGTTTCTGAGAATAAGAAACAGATTCACCTTTGAATCTGGGTGAAATAAAAGGGAGAGGAGAGGAAGGGCACCTCTGGAACTGGATCATTCTTTACTGACTGCACTGATTTGGGCTTTGTCACTTGGGTCTTCGCTCAGTGGATGTCAAAAGTTACAGAGTTAGAATAATAAACTGCTATGTTTCTTCTAAGCGAGGCAGTGGAAAATTGGACCCTTTCATTATTTATCATGCTGCATACTCCGTGCCATGCCAGAACAATCAGTGGGTAATCTAAGGGGCTCCTGGCTTGACACAGCCCTGTAGCAGAAACACTAAGCCAAAGCTTCTCACCACTTGAACATTTCTCTAGAAAGCTTTGAAACTGCTGTGAAGGGATTTAGGAACCCAGTTCCCTTTGAAATTAGAACTTACTTCAAATTAAGCTTAAAGGGAATTGCTTATTTCAGTTACCAAAGCCACTTGCAAAATCTTCACTGCCTATTGAATCAAAGTTTTTGTCGCAACAGACTGTGGAAAAATCAAAGTGCTGCTTGAGATTTTTAAGAGTAAAAAAAGATTTGAATGTTTACAAATAAATATTCCTTTTAAAAAAATGCCACACTTATAAATATTTTGTTGTCCTTAGTGTGTCTTAAGCAGAGGACCAAAACAGAAGGAATTAGCCCAAATTGAGGCAGATTTGTTTGCAGGTCTATAGCACATCTTTCTTGATCCTTGTCTCAGGATTAGTTTGCATGCAGTACTGAAGATAGTATAGATTTTTTAAGTGGCATCACAATAGTTTACATAAAACATGAGTTTTCCAAAAGGACTTTTTTTTCAAAGGCTTTTTTCAAGACCTGCTGATGAAAAAAGTGTATTACAGCAGTTAGAGTCTATTTTTTAAACTTTCCCAAGGCTGAGCTGTGAAACATAACTTTACTATAGTAGGAAGAAACTGATTCCCATTTATTGCTACTGAGAAAAAAAAATTACTTTAATGCTTTAGAAAATAATCCTCATAAATCTAAGCATTGGATTAAAGTATTTGAAAGAAATGCCCAATGTTTTTTGTAGGGCTAATTCACAGCACTACTTCTAGTAAATATTAAGAAATGGCAATTATCACCTGTCACAATCATTGTTATGAAAACCCAACAGGATATCCTGGATTCCCTCATCTGTGTAACGCTTCTTAAACCCCCTGTTCTCATATCCAGACCACATACATTGAAGGGCTAGCACAGAGTTTGATTGCACAAATGTAGGTTCTTCTACTCAGTTAAAAATAAAGTTACATCAAAGAAAACAACTTTGCCTGCACACCTGCAAGTTATTTAACAGTATTTTGTAGCTTGCTGATAGCAATCTTTGATATGTGCTACTATATAAAACATTTGATTTTATGTCAAACACATTTTTGGTTAGGTAGCTATATTCTCTTGCTGATGGTTATTAATAAAATGTCACCACTGACACTGTCCAGATCAAATCCTCTGGCAGGTTTCACTGTTACCTTCCCAGATATGAATTTTTAACAATATTGTTAAAAATAATGTTAAATGCAAGGCTGAGCAGTGCCACCTCTTGAACAATGTGCCATAAAAGTAAATATGCTAGACAAGGCCCCTTATTATGTTGATATAATCTTGTCCATAGTAGGGAGAATTTTAAGTGTTAATCACCATGGAAAAAGTATGAGTCAGTGGCCAAGTGATTAGCATGCAGTTCTGTTATTTACTCTTCAATAGACAGTCTTGTCAGAGAATCCAAGTCTGCAAGTCTGCATTTTAAGAAAATGTTATTAAAACATTAAACTTGATGTGTCCAATTCAGTTAATATATAATTAAATCAGTAAACACTTCAAGTTTTCTATTGATTTCCATTCTATGAAAATAATATGAAACTCAGCATAGATGAATATGAAATGTTTCAAAATCCTTATTTCATGACAGATCGTTTTGTCCTAAGCATAAAACTTGCCACTTTCTGAGTAAAGAACTCAATTACTCAGGAAGTTACTGTTCTTGTCAGAGATGTTCTTTTAATTGCAGAAATGTGGGCACTGGGTAGCAGCTGTGATCTAACTGCTGCTGTCCTCTTTGGTCTCTGGATAGTCTGAGATGCTCTTGAGGGTCAATGAGGTTGGCCAAGCCAGTTCCCTCAATCCCACTCATTTCCCAGAGGGCTCATGCTGCTCCACTCCTGGCTGCTGCAAGATCCAAGACATTTTCTGCACAGTGAGTGCAAGTACTTAGTGTGTTGGAACAGTAGAAATTACATTGTCAGAGAAGCCTCTAACCAAACTTTTCAAGGAAAAATTAATCTTTTTCCTGAGCTGAAAATTCTGCTCTTAGTACATGTAAATCAAATTGCCATTAGCTGTTTTTAAGACCTAAATAGGATTTCTCTGAAACTCTAAATTATGAAAGGTGCTGCCTTCATTCCTGAGGCTCAGGGGTCCAAGGGTGAATAGCTGTGCCACAAGGCCCAACAGCCAAGTTGGGCTGAGGTAAAAAGGCAATGCAGGGTTTCACCTGGTGACACTGAAGGTTGGTTGCTTTCATAGATGAAAAATAAATCTGTTACTGTACATACAAAATGAGCAGTGGAGACATACTAGTTAGTTGTCCAAATCCCTTCTCCTGAGGACCCAGTTCAGCACTGTTTCTCTAATGCTGGGCATGCATTTTGAATCTCTGCCAAGTTACTTTACAGCTCTCATTGTACTGACATTTTCTGAGTTAATATTGGCACAGAACAGTATTTTCCATGGGTATTTCATGGAGTCCATCCTACACGTCTGTATGGTGACAGAAGAAGACAGAAATGTTTATTGACTGTCTTATGCAGAGAAAAATGAATAGTTTTTGCAATGAGGCCTTGAACTGAAAAGGTGTTGTGCTTCATTAATTTCCATTTAAGTCGTTGGCTAGAAATTGCACATCTGAGGCATATAATAGAGTTTCATCAAGTTTCTTCTCTATAAAACAGGGACCTAAATCCATTGGTTTAATTAATGTCCAAAAGCATACAGCACCTAGCTTTTTTCCACTGAAACCTTTTGGAGCTCCTAAATATCTGGATGACCTGGCAGTGTTTTCCTGTGGAACAGACTGGGTAGCAGGATGGTAACCTACCTTAGATTCCTGTCCCTACACATTTGGGCACAGCTTTTTAGTGTCTAATTGTAGATGTTCTTCTAGGACATAGAAAAGGTGAAAATTATACTTAAGAAACTTTCTTATCTTTGTTGTTTAGCTCCCACCAGATCTCTTAGAGCATTTTACATGGTCTGTGTTGTTTGTGAGTTCCATTTGATAATGGATCTCTTTTGCACTGCTCAGATTTGCTTTAGTTGTAGAAGTTGCTCAAGAACTGTGCTACTAAACTGCTATGGAATTGTTTCTTCCTTCAGCTGAGCTGTTTTCAAATACTGAGTTATTTTCAGTGTACCAGATCATATTATTGAAGCTCTGAGTGTGCTGGTATATGCTAGCTCTCTCATGACCGGAATGCAAAAGTGAGTATTTCCTGGGTTTTATTTCTGTTTTCAGAAGACAGAGGCTGTGTATTTCTTAATTAGAGGACAATCTCTGCATGATTTAGAAACTAAATATGGGATGTTGCAACAAAATGACAGTTGTTTTTAATGAAAAATAAAATAAAAGCTTTTAAAAATTGTTATGAAGCACACAAACTCAAATAACTGACTTGTATGGAATTAAGTTTTCTAATTTCTGCTTGTCATCAAATTTAAGCCAGAGTTGCTTTCTTGTTTATTGTGTTTAGATACTAAACAGTAATTTGGAAACATTATAAGAGATTTGCTCTTTGAGATGCAATGAAGTGAAACTCTTTAAACTTCCAATCCTTGATGAAGTTTTCAAGCTACTGGTGTTCAGTGTATTTTCCTCTCTAGCAATTAGCACAGGTTCATGAATGTATGAATAAACTGGTAGGTTATGACGTGTTATCTTTCTCTGCTACAATTATAGCCATAATTTTCCTCCTGTTTCATCCTGTCTGTGCTAATATCTGTAATGAGTTTTTGTACCATCAACTAAGTCTGTGACAGAAGCAAGGATAGAACAGAATAATCAATTACTTTGACCACATGGCCAAGTGTTTCATATTTTCTGTACTTGTAGTTTTCAGTCATTCTGTGCCTTCTGACAAAGCAGGCAGTAGTGAAGGCTCACAGAGAACAGTCACTGTTGATTCAGACCTGGATATCTATCCCCAGAAGGGTCTGAAGGAGGTTACACCGGGATTCATTTACATGGGGCAGAGAGAGACATCATGATCTCATGTCCCACATGCCTGAAGGATCCAAGTGAGATGGGGAAGAAGGAGCAGATACTTGAATCTGGGCTTTCCATAAATTTTCCATAAATATTCTTCTTCCATAGTGTCTGACACATTACAGACGTGACTTCTTTTTTCAGTTTCTCTTGAACTCTGAAAATGCTGAAAAAAGTTAAGTTCCTCTAGGAAGATGAAATCTGGACATGTTTTGGATGAGGGAAAAATGGTTTTCTGTGTGCCTGTAGTATGAGTGTATGTTGTTAACCCTTCTGCTCTCCTGAGCTAAAATGAGGCTGAAGTGTTCCACAAGCAGACAGAAGCAGGGATAGGTCTTTTTCCTTATGTTAATGGAGTTAGGCATTAACTGTACTTGTTTACCAGGTGCTGAAATCCATCACTACAGAAGACATGCACATAATTTCAGGCATGTCCCTCAGGGAAGACAGTAGGAATTATGGATTGGCTGGAAATGCTATCTTGAGTACTGATGGTTTTTTCAGATCCTGAGAGTTTTACTTGATGCTTTATGAAAGCAACTTGTGCAGAGAGCCATTTCAGGGGAGGGCTATTCCTATTTTTAGTAAAATTCCAAAAAAGGGAAGCAAAAACGAAAGACGGAGGCTTCTGAGCATATCTGCTCTCATGACTGCACCATCAGGGAAAGGGAGAGCACAACCAAATGTCCAGCAGCTACCAGCCTGGATGGGGTTTTCCCCTTTTTGCTTTATGTCCCCCCACTCAAAAACAAGCTCTGTAAGAGGCAAACCTGCCTTGTAGTGTTTATGTTGTTTCTAGAAGGCACATTCACTTAAGGAGGAAATATTAGTCATTCTACTTCCAGGCTGATTTTCATCATCAGCCTGTTTCAATGTAAATACCAGAAGAAAGACAAACCATCTTTAAGAAAAAAAATGCAGCAGAAGCAGACTTGAACTAACATTTCCAAGAGGCTCAAATATTTTAATGAAAACAATCATTTGACCTTGTCAACTCTGAGTAGTCTTATTAGATTTTTTTTTCACTGTCTCCAACAGCCTCTGGAAAAAAAAAAAAAAAAAAAAAAAAAAAAGAAAGCTACATTTCAAAGAGATACATGAGATGAGCTGGTTTTCTTAAGGAAGATCTATGAACAGTGGAGTGTACACTATTAGCCAAAGAAGCCAGCTACACAGAGCCAGAGACCTGTCCTTGTACTCATCCCCTTCCACCCTGCCCCAACCTTTTATTGCTGCTCAGGGCTGTTTGTGTCTGCAAAACAGGATATTCAGCCAGACCTTCCAGGCAACCCTTGGCAATCTGCATGGTTTGATGAAGTCCAGTGACAGTCTGTATATCCTCAGTTAAGTGAATATAATGTCCTGGTGGGTAAAAGCTAAAATTTAAACCAAAAAAATTGTACTTACATATAAAAAGCAGTGCCCCTAGCTGAATGAAGTGATGAGTTGTCTGCTTTGCTGCTAAGGAAATCTTCACTGAGGTGAGTCTTTTAAACTGGTTTAAGCATAGTTGTTCCAGTATATATGCACCTTGCCTATTAACTAAGGTACTGCAACACAATGTAGGCCAAGAGGTGATCTTTGAGTGAAAATCATACTAAATTCAGGAATTTGCTTTTTTTCCTGAAAAATAGCAACAGTATCTGCAACCCAAGAGGGCACTTGACAAATAGTGCTTTTCCTTCATCCTTGTTGCTCTTTGTTCTTATCAGGTTTAATGGAGTGTGGAAGCAATCAAATTCCTGTCATTGTAACTTGTATTAAAAGCAACTGTAGCTCTTAGAAGAGACCCAACAGCTACTTCATTTCAGTTTAGAGAAAAGCAGAGTATCCGATGTCAAATGCAGCACACGCACAAACAAAAATGTTTACGTGTTTCTAAATCATGTAACTGAGTGAGTTTACATGGTCTTATGCGTCTAGTGAGTAACTAACAGGTTATTTCCATTGATAGGGATGTTTAAGAGCAGATGGGAGGCCAGACTCTACAGGTCTTTCAGCTGGTACCTGATCATATAGGTAGTATCATCTGCACAATACGGCTTCAACCTGAAATAAGAGTTTCAGCTCAGGGTGTGACCACACCATGACCAAGAGGAAAGCTGCTCTGAAAACACCACTTGCTGCCTTTGGTTGTACAACATGGGCAGGAAAGGAGATATAGAAATGCATTTGCTGTCACTTACCACAGCAGCCAGGGGACATGTCACTCTGTTGGTGGCCCAAAAAGTAATGTGTCCCTTTAATGAACAGTTGTGCTCTTTGAAAGCCTCAGTTTAAAAAGGGTTAATGCCCCATGTGGCAGGACAGATACCCTGCTTACACCCTGGTAGTCTGGTAATACCAGGATAAACGCCTCACAAGTACTCATATAAACCTTTAACTGGTTCTATTGGGCTGTCAGTTGTCGAAGAAAGGCTTCTTTGGGAAATATCCAAATATTCTGTTTTGTCTCAGTCATAAGACATATATGAGACTATCCTACCTCTCAATTTTCGTGTTTCTGGTTGCTACAAAATCAATAAATTCCGAGCATATAAAGGCCGAGCATAATTTTAGGAAAAATTACTAAAAAATGGAAAGAAGGTAGAAAAAAACTTTTCTGTATTCACTGCATAAAATTCTTCAGAATGAACTGAATAAGCACTGTTGTCGACAGCTAAACCATTAGATATTTTTTAATTATTTTGGTCTTTTCACATCCTATACCATATCACCTAGTATCACCAGTTACTCTAAAAATCAGTCTCTCTGTTGTTGGAGCTATAGCATTAGACTCCCACAGTGGTTTGGCAGCTCATGGCTCCTGAGTTCCATGGAGCACCACATGATATGTTCCAGGGTATCATGCACAGCTTGTAGTTTGCTGCAACCAAAGGGCTTAAAATCAAAAAACTGTTTTTATTGGTTTGGTGAAATCAGGGGGATATTTTGCTACTCAGTGTCTTTCTATTTTGAAATACCAAAGAGAAGAGAAGAGAAAAGAAAACCAAAAAATTCAAAACTTTTGCATCTGTTATGGCTATCACTAGGCATCTCTGTATAGTCTGCCAGATACTGAAAAGCACTTTGCACATGCTGCTTCCATTGGAGGCAACAGCATCTTAAAAGCCAGACTGCTTCAATCATGCTGCCTAGTTGAGCATAAGAAAACTTAAAAATGTTCTTTTCACAGCAGAGGCCATTCTCTGACCAGGAAGCTTAGAATAGCAGGCAAAAAGAGAGTGCTGTAAAAGGAACTCCTTCACCTCTGGAATTCAGTGATTTGAAGGCATCCAGACTGTTGCATTTAATGGCCACCACTATCCATAACTGCTATGAATTTGTCCTTTTGAACCTGTTTATGTTTCTGTATTGTAAAACATTACTTGTTTGTGAAGGTAGATTATGGATGTTATATTTAACTTGGTGTTTCTCTTATGCCTGCTGTCTGGTAATTTAATTGGGTGGCCTCTAGTTCATGTTTTGTAAAAAATAGTTAATAGCCATTTTCTACCTACATCTTTACTGTTCTTCTACTTACCCTGCACAATTTATAGAACATTGTCTTCCAAAAATCTATGGATCCAGATTTCAAGTTCTAAGCCATATTTTTGCAGCTGTGACATTTTCTTTTGAGAATATAGCAAAAAAGTTGTCCCTGCTTAAGGAAGAGGATGAGGCAGAGGGATGGTGCTAATACTTACTTTTGGTATATTGCTGTTTCTTTGCAAGCTCACAAGTGGTATGAGAAGCAGCACATGGTGTTAACTACCCTAGTTTTAAGTAATTCCATTTAATTTTAATTCAGCATTGATTACGCTGGAAATCTGAGCAGAAATTCAGTATGATATGGGTCTTGGCCCAGTGTTTTCACCTGTTAAACTGCTATAAGGAATGGATGATGACAGATCGTGGGAGAAGTGTAGAAGATTTCTTTGATTCTTTTTAAAGTTTCAGCTTCAACTGGGAGTATTCTGAGGATCATCCAGGAAAATAAAAGTGGCTTTTAAAGATTTTTTAAAAATCTTAATTTAATATGCAGGAAGATCATATTATATTTTCAAGTGCCAACAAAGCACTGCTGTGGATGTTTGTGGTTACTGTGGTACATTGCAAAGCTCACCTTTGAATTCACATGGTTTGTTTGTTTTGTTTTTGTTTGTTTTTTTTTAACTAGGTGAAGCAACAGTGAAGAAGAAACCAGCTCCAAAGACTCCTCCAAAAGCAGGTAATTTGTTGCATGTGTCACCCACATTTACCAGTGCAGCTGTTTGCCTTCTAAGTTTGTTTGCATATGTGATTAAATGGTAAGTAAGTCAAACTTGTTTACACTGTACTATGAATTAAATTATGAGCATCCAAAGAATGGATGCTCATAATGTAGCATCAGCTCTCAGATGGACTATAGAAAGATCCTACAAAGTGTCAGAAGTGTGTAACTTATGCCCTTTTGCATATCCACAACAAACCTTGGCTTTCTGAGAAAGAAATTTTCTGTGTATCTATAGAATCCTCTGCATGAGTAGCTACTACAGAGATGGTGACAGATTCTACTTCTCCTGATCACTGGCATGCTGGAAACCTGTTTGTGTGTTTGCAGTCTTCAATGCAAAGCTATTTATATTTAAATTTACAAGGAAATTTCCTCTATAGGAACCTCTTTTCAGTGTCTTAAAACTTCATCAGACTTTTAAACTGCTCGGACTGCTTTCTATGGCAGACACACCTCAGCCTGGTTTCCTTCAGATATTTTCAAAACAAAAACACTTTTAAAAGGTCAAGTCTAGAGCAGGGGGATACTCACTTTGTTTTAATTACTTTGAAAAGGAAAAGAAAGCACTTTTTTCATGCCCAGTAGCCCTGTGCTTTGTGAAGAATGTTACATTTGGCAGTGAGGTCATTAAAACATTAGGGAATGCCTCTTACCTTTTCTGTCCATATGTCCTCAAGTCTGCCCCCTTCCCCTCCAATACACACACACAAGAATAATTTTTCTATCATGCTGCTTTTATAAGCAACAGTATAGGTTTCACCCTGGAGTTGTCCAGCCTATGATATTTCTGGCATCTGTGCTTAGCAGCTACCAGGGGTCTGACACTCTCAGCAGCACAGCTGAGAGCCAGGAAGGAGCACTGCTAACAGGAGATGTTCTGCCATCTATTGATACTCAGTCAGTGAAAGGGAAGAGCAGGAGGAATGCCTGATTCATGAATAGAGGGGAATGAATGCGACTGCAAGGTTTAATAGAAGCACTGTGATTCGCAAACAAAAAGATCCATCATTGCTTATGGCAAAATTTAGTGTGATAGAGAAAGACATCAGTTTCCTTCCTTATCTCTTGTGATGTTTCTATGCCAGCTAATGTTTATCTGGTTACTGAAACCAGAATCCTCATAAGGAGACTTTGAGTCTTAAATTTTCTGAATTCTGTTAATGACATCAGGGAGCAGGTTTGCAGACCCCCTCAGCACATGCAAATTGATAAGAAGGTGGCTGGAGCCATTCTTCAAAAATACAAAGTTCAAAAGAAAAAGAAATTTTTCTGAAATACCCACAACAAAATTTCATAAACTGTATATTTGGAATTGGTGGTAGGTGCCAATGTTTTTATCTTTTGGATGTCTGTACATTGGTCTTGCATGAACAAACTTTGGATGGGTAAATTTTTATTGCTTCACTCCCCTAGAATTAAGAAATCCAAAGAATTTTTTTTCATTGCAAGCAACAGGTAACTGCTAATCCGGATTTAAAATGATGCTCTGAAACTGAGCTGAGAAATGTGTGTGTTTTAAATTTTAAGAAAGCTAAAAGTCATTTAAAGGGATATTTTATTTATTTTATTTTTCCCCTTCAGCTGCTCCTCCTCAGATTACTCAGTTCCCAGAAGACAGAAAAGTCCGTGCAGGTGAATCAGTGGAATTGTTTGCCAAGGTCGTAGGAACAGCACCCATAACTTGCACCTGGATGAAATTCCGTAAGCAGGTAAATTGTTTCCTAGTCTCTTTTAACAATCATTGAAAAAACAGTGCTGGAAAGGAACACCAATGACTATCTCTCATTTTCCAATCTCCCTTCCTGAGGAACTGGGAAAGTCCATGTTGTTCCTGCAGATGTTTTCCTCACCTCTACTGAAAACATGTCACTGATGAAGATTTCACAACCTCCATTAGCAAATTATTGCAGTATTGATATAGGCATTGTGTAAGAATTTTTTTCCTAATGCCAAACCCAAATCTTTCTTGCTGCGGTTTAGACCCTTTGCTGCCCATCCCCTTGGGTAACAAGTTATAGTTTCTTCCTGAAAAGTCTTAGACTATGAATTAAAGGCTAAGTGATGAGAAAGATACAGGTATCTGAAAAGTATCTGTTGCAGGGGACATTTCGATCCTTTGAAAATTACCTCTTCTTTGTTGATGCTGGGTCTAAAGTTATGTCAGAGCAGCAAAATACCATATAAAAAACTTGAGAGAATTGTCTTGCAACACAAATGTCACCACACAGGGCACAACAGCAATCCATGCCATCAGTGCCCTCACTCCCTATGTTTAAAGTTCCTTCTACTTGAATTAACATCTTTAAACTATATTGCATATCCATAAGGGCATGTCTAAAGAGAGTTGCTTTAGCAAATCTATTTAAAATCACTTTAAATCAACTAACCCAATATGCAAGTTCAGCCTGGAAGATGAAGTGTCACATTAGGACAGAGTAAATATAAATATCTACTGTGGCTGCTGTTCTGTTTATTTCGTTCTGAACTTGTTATGCACTCTATAGAACACAAATAAAAACATCTCCCCCTAAAAGGAAGTTTAGACTCTAAATCCAGACATGTCAGCATTTAATTGAAAGAATTCAAAACAGTTTGCTAGTGCAAAGGGTATTCCAGAGTCCATCTTACTATCTCCAAATAACCTCTTGCTTTAGAGGAAAGCGTGGGTTTTTTCCTGAACTCTTACATTTCCTTAAATTTCTTTTGCTTCAAGACTGGAGTTAACCACTGCTCTCCATGAAAAATAGGTCTCAGAACTTCAGTGACATTCAGTGTTTGATTTTGCTAAGCTGTCTTAACATTTAGGCAAAATGTGCCCCTCAAAAGTGAGTTTGTGCAGAATTCTGAGTTGTCAAATGCAGCAATGCTATTTATCTAGATTTAAAGGCCTTTTTTATATGCAAGATCTATGTGATAACAGGGAGTAGCAGCTCCTAATGCCCATATCAGATCTGTACCTGTGATTCAAGATATTTTCTCCTTTGTAAAATGCTATCTTTACCATGTTTATACTTTCTTCTTTAGTTATCCACTACAAGACAAAGTAAAGTATTGCAAAATCATAAACTAAAATTACAAAAATTTTTTAATTATGCATTCTGGTGAATGAGATACAAAAGCAAAAAAAATTTCAGGAAAGTTACCAAACACTGTAGGAGGACAAGTGAGGGCAGCAGTCTCTCATTTATTAATTTAAAAGAGAAGCCACTTTCTGTGTCCTATGCTGCACCATAATTATGCTTTACTTTTCACTTACACTTCACCACATATTGTTTTATGCTTGGATTTCTTCCTTTTCTATAACTGTGGTTGATTTCAACTTTGTTCCATTCCCAGTCCTAAAAGTGAAAACCAGCCAAGTGTTTTGACAGTTTACTGGGAGTTATTTGTAGTTTTATTTGAGCTGATCCAGCGAGTGGTGAGCTGTGATTTCAGCCCTGCCGCTGTTTGCTGCAGAGTCCCCTCCACATTTCTTCCTCACATTCCCTCAGGTGCAGGAGAGCCACAGGGGCCTCTCTCAGGTATATTCCAGAAGAGTATCTTTTGCTTGAAGAAAGGGAATGTCATGAATCTGTGACCCATACTGTTGTATGCCATGGCAGTGTGTTGGAGTGGTGCTGGAACTGTGCTGAGCTAAGGAGGGGAAAGCATTGGGAAGCCTTGGAAAGTCACTTCATTAGCTGAGGCCATCACTGAACACTGCCAGCTGTTGAAGATTTTTAACTACAACCAGTGACTTTCTTTCAGGATCCCAAAGTTCCAACTCATGTTCTCCACAACCACTGCAATCCTTTCAGGGCTGTCTCTGCATCCTTTCAAGGATTTCTCTGCATCCCTTCTGGGCTTACTCTGCATTCCTTTCTGGACTTTCTCTGAATAGTGCAGATTTAGTTCTACTATCACCCCTTGACTAATTTTAATGAAGCAAAACATAAAAGAAAATTTAGAATATCAGCAGTATGTTGGCAGGGTGGAACAACTTTCAGTATAATTTAACCCTATGTAGTCCCATTTGCTAACTTTCTATCTGAGTTATTGTAGTTGCTTTTGGGCAGATAGCAGTGCATGTGTTTTGTCTCAGTTGAGGAAAGAGCAGGGAAAGTCCTGTTCTTAAACTTCTGATTTGTTCTTCTCTGAATATACGGGACAAGATAAGGCAAATTAAATAGCCTTCATTTTTAATTAAATTCTGAGAATGGCTTGGAAGAGTCACTTATCTAAGAAGGAAGTGGTGGGAGGAAGAAGGGCATTGACATTATGTTGTCTGTTTCATAAGAACACAGTGTACAGCTTTTATAATTGCAGTGTAGCATTATGAGGTTTTTAAAGAACTGTCATGTCCCAAACTAATGTTGATTAAAATCTAAGCCACCTTGGCCATTTATGCTATGATAGCTCCATTTCAATTAAAAACTAGTTTATAATATGCCTATGGTATTCAGCAGAGATTTGGATTTTTGCTTCTCCAGAAAATTAGAGTGCTATGGGAAAGCTCAGTCTGTGCTCTGAATGTCTCTCTGTACAGCGCTAGTCTTGTATCTCCATTTCATACAACATCAACTATTCAAACGCAAGAAACTGTTACCCTGGTTTGTGTGGAAGTACAGAATAAACCTGGTTAAAACAAGAGGGCAAAATTCTCAGCCATGGATGGTCTGCACATTGGGCCTCTGAGGGGAATGGCAAATGAACTAAGGCTAAACCCTTGTTCCACTGTGGAACAAGACATGTGAGACCAAACTTTGCTCTTTTGACAAGTGCACCGTTTGCACTTTCAGCTTGCCAAAGAGAAGTGACACTTGTGTTCCTTAGTGAGGTTCCAGCAACACCAATGCTCCCTGTGGCCTTTGCAGGACTGAAGCCATTATAAATGTTCCACTGCATTTCTAGATGATTTGTGTTAATTACACAGTTTACCAGCTGTACATACCAACTTCTGTAATAGAGGTATCTGCAGATAACACTCATTATGATAACATTGTATTGTGTTTTGAGCTCTTTCAGATATAAAGAAATCTATCACATAATTTTTCTTTTAATTTGACAGATTCAAGAAAGTGAATATATTAAAATTGAGACTGCTGAAAACAGCAGCAAGCTAACAATATCATCAACAAAGCAGGAACACTGTGGATGCTACACTCTAGTTGTAGAGAACAAACTTGGCAGCAGACAAGCACAAGTCAACCTTACAGTTGTTGGTAAGTCCATAATAATATTTTATTTATATACTTACTCTTCAGACATCAGTCTACATTTTTATTTTATATAATGATATGCAATAGGTTAAATAAAGTAATCAGTTAAGAAGACGGAAATAAAAGCTAGTACTTCAAGAAATGGACAGTGACATTGTAATAAGCATTATAAGCAGGATCAGTAGGACTATGCTGTGTTTATTTGGAAAAATTCCTAATTTCACAGTGATAAAAGTATAAATACATAAAGTAGCTCATGCTTAAAAAAAAAAAATCCCCCCACAAGATAAAACAGCTCATGTTTCCATTTTAAATTCCTCCCATGGTCTATTGTTTCACAGGGATAGAAAGCAGTGAATAAAGAGAGTCTGTTTTGAATATGGAGCCCTTCATTTGTGGGCTTTTTTTAACACAGGTACTTTAAAGCTTCAAAGAGCCTTGTCAGGTGACACTCCCAGGCCATCAGGTTTGTTGTAGCAGACTGTGGACAGCTGGACAGCTGCACAGAGATGCAGACTGGCAGACTGTTGCAGTTTATTTGCAGATAAAACTGCAGCCTAGTGAGGATCAGCCAAAATCTAGATCTGTGACATCTAGCTCTGAAAGGGCTGATTGAACCCACTGTGGTGCAGATGCACAGCAAAGAGCTTCCAGGGAAATTCAGGGAAGTTCCACAAGGATGCAATGTGGCTGAAACATTAGTCTGTGGGATGGGTCTGTTTCTGGGCTCTGTTACCTGTGGCCTGCAGAGGTGCCCTGAGAGCCACATGGGTGTGAGCAAGGCAAGATATGTATGTGTAAGGCCAAAGATAAATGTCTGACTCCAATGAAACCAATGGCAAAATACCTTTAACTCAAGCTGGACTGGAGATTCCTTCCAGCAATCCAGTGAATACCATTCAAGGTGTAATGAGTACAATCACTTTCAGGTACAAAATCCACTGAAGCAGATGGAATGTGACTGAATTACATGTTGCTCTACATATTGTCAATAGAGATTTCCTGGTTATTTAAATTAATTCCTTTCATCCAGTCTGTGGCTTTAATTGCAGCTAAAAGATAATCAGATGGATGAGTATAAGTATCAAGTAGATTCCAGCAACATGCCGATGAATTCAAGAACCAAAAAGAGTAGAATCAGTACTTTTCCCGTGATGCATAGCTAAATTGTACTACCCCTTCCAACAGGAGGTTGTATAGGTCAGAAGTACAACTAGGTTAAAAACGGACACCATTGGTCCTTGAATAAACATATACATTGGTCTGGGTATACATTTTGGCTGCAAAACCCCAACACAGCTGATTAGCAGCTAGAAGAATGGCAGGAGATTAATTGCTCTTTACATTTCCCTCCTTTTCACTCTCCTAGGCAACTGCTGCAGGCAGCTAATTGTAGCAGGTTATTGGGCAAGATGGGTTTTTTAAGCTGCACAAGGCCGACAGTTCCTATTATCTTGTTACTGTGTGAGCCTTGACTCATTATTATATAAGTCACTGGTTTATATCCTTTGGAGTTAATTGGTTTGAAAGTCTTTGAATTCTATAACCTTATAAAGCTACATCTCAGCCTCCTGCTTTGCTCTTCCCTAAGAAATGTGCCAGAGAACCGTGGGATTCCCAGAGATGCTTTTGGGAGAGTTGGGTGAAGAATCCTTATGTGCAGGAGTTTGCCATGTGTTTTGGCTGATGAAAAGCTCTGTGTTTCCAACTAAAAAGAATAAATTCCATCTTGTAAAATTGCCAAGCTCTTCAGTGAGACATCTCGCTGATGTCAGCACTGCTGAAGGCATGACAAGGCCTCACGGCTCCCACCTTGCTGAACATGCATTTTAAGGCCAGATTTTTCCATCTGGGCACTCAAAAATGTGGGAAAAGGGAGCAAAAATGTCTTCCTTCTAGGAAGGGGGTTAGAATCTCACTACAGAGATAAAATCCCTCACACTGTTTGCACCTTTAAAGGTGTCAAATGTTCACTGAAGTTGGAAGGTACTTTTCTCTAAAGCCTGGCAGTCAAAATAGGGACGCTATGTTTCTCCTAATGTGCAAAACCTGAGACTTCTGAGTCTACCAAAGCTCATCCTTAGTCCTAAATTCCTGCCTGTCCATTCTCTCTGCTCTATCCCAAGTACAAGGAAGAAACTTGCTCTCCCTGCCCTGACCCCACTTTCATAACAAGCACTGGTGGAGAAAGTCCTGGTGCTAGAGTTCAGCTCTGTTTGCCTCAGCCCTTTGTAATAAGGCTCTAAATTCTGTGTGAGCTGCCTCCCTGTAAGCTTACTGAGAAAAGGCACATCCATGTGTGTGTTGTGTGCTCAAAATGCTGCTGCCTGACCACACTGCACAAGTGAGCCTTAAATGTGTTGATAGTACAAATACAGAACATTTACTTTCTGGAGGAGTGTGTCTGAGCTGATCCAGAGATGTGTTTCTTAAAGGGCTAGCTAACAGGCTTGGCTCTTCTGAATTTTAGCAAATCAAAGACATTTGTTAAAATATAAAATGAAATAAAGATGGAAATAAAGATAGCTTTATTTTATTATTACCCCTTACAACCATGTAGGTTTCAAAGTCTTCATGCTGATGGGCAAGTATCTTGTGTGAAAGAATCCAATGAACATTTCTCAAATTAAATTTGGATGTAACACATGTTAAGGAGCAGGTTGCCCTGCAAAGTTGTGCCGTCTCCGTCGCTGGAGGTATTCAAGTTCAGACTGGATAAGCATCTGAGCAATCTGGTCTGACCTTATAGCTGATCCTGCTTTGAACAGAAGGTCTAAAGACCTTCCTGAGGACATTTAAGACCATCCTGGATCTTGGTTTTATAGCTGCAGTTGTCAAAGACCTTTCTTCACAAAAAAATAACATTATTGACTTAACCTCCAAACAGAGAATAAAGGATTGAGCTTATCTGCCAGGATTCAAGTCAGAAATTATCCTGCTATGATTTAAACACTGAGTCCTAGATTGTAAACTCTGAGTACAATTTGTAGAAATTATTTTTAATAATGACATTTAGGAAAACAAAGTTACCCTGCATTCTTTTGAATTTAGCTCCCAAAGTCTTAAATTTAACTGTCAGACTCAGGCCTCAACTACAATCTTAATTGAACTGTGCAAGGGTTCTGACACTTAAAGCATTTAAATAGTTCATGATTTGATGCAGTTTGGGCCATGGGAAAGGATGCTCTTGAAAGAAGCCCAACTTCATTCTAAGGGGTTTTATTTCCTTTAATGAATGTCAATGAACAAAATGTTCATTACATTCAGCCTCCAGAGTGAGCTGTGTGCAGTCCACATAGCAGTTGCACTGATACATAAAAAAGTTAGAGACTTTTAAAATAATGGTGTGGTGCTGAGCACACAGCACTCAGCCACAAGGACTGAGCCTTGTGATTCAATGTGTAACTTTGTACAAGTACTAATAATATTGGAAGATCTGAAAATCTATGAGACATCCAAGTTAAGCAGTATCTTCTTTTAAAGGGCTGGCTGGTCCCAAAATGTCCACGTTGAGCTCTTCTCTATGGTTATGATCAGCTCTCTTAAATAAGCAATTTCCTTAGCTGACTGATCTCTCTAGGGAGATTTTGTAAAATGTTTCTGCTCCAAAATCAAAACAGCCTGATGTGAGATTGAGCTAATGATTTATAGCAGTGTGCCAGATTGAAGTGGACTTGTGTGCCAAAGCTGTTAAATGAGCCAACAATGAGCTTAGTGTAAAATATGACTGATTTAGGCAAGGTGGAGCCCTCACTTTACAATGACAGCAATGAATATACACTCCTTTCATGCAATTCATTGGATGTATTTGATGTATTTATCAAATTTATCATTCTGAACATTTTAGCTGGGTCTGTAACTACCTTTGAAAAAGAAACTTGGTTTTCCTACTGGCTAAAGCTGGGTACTATGACAAAGAGTAAGAAGAATAACATAGTATTTAACAAGGGTACCTGGCACTAGAGAAATAATCTGTCCTACAGCTATGACATTGCGACATGCTTTTGGGCATATTGCTTCATGTTTCCATGCCTACTATTCAGGGGCTTTTTGATGATCAGTACTTAGTGAATACTTTGGATATTAGTGCTGTCTTTTACTTTTTTGAAGTAGAAGTATATATCCTACCTAATTGGGGGCTGATTTTGACCAACATTGCTTGTCTTCTATAAATCCTTTGGGATTTTTACTGTTTCTGATGAGGTTTTTTGTGTGTACATATGTATACCTATATATATATACATGTATACACACACACATACATAAGTATGGTGATTAGTAAACTCTGTGGTAGATATATGCAAAATAATGAGAGCAATGTCATTAGACCCTGAGAGGCCTAAAGCTAAAAGTTATGATGTTTTTATTACTCTCAGCATTGGTGCATGTACTGTGTTTTGCAGCCTTCTCCACTGCTGGAAAATGATAAACCAAGTACTCAAGGACACACACACACACACACACACACACACACACACACACATATATATATATATATAAGCATGTTGCATCCAGGCATGAAAGTAATACAACATGAATTCACTAATACCTGCTCCTCTCCTCCATTCCATACTTGACTTGGGATGGGGAAGTTACTTTCTGTGAGGAAGGTGTTACTTCCAGGCCTTTAGCAGAAGGCTTTAGCAGAATCTGTGTGAGCACAGTCTTGTCAAGCACAAAATAAAGAAAATATAAGTTTACTTGAGAGGTCTGATCATAACTAGATGGCAAGATTATTAATTGCTGCTATGAAGGGCTTGGTTCTGGTTCCACAATCACATATATGCAAGCTATATTAGCATTTGTTTTCTGCCCCAAAACTCTGTTACAAGGAAATGTGGTAGCAAAACCAGCAGTGTACAGTGACCCTTTCAGCACTGTGAATGCATTGTGTGAGATCCTGAGAAATCTGGTGCAGTGCTCACCACTCAGACAGAGAGGACACAGTGGTCAGGGTTCTGTGTCCTCTCTCTGGAAAAGTTAAGTGCAGACATCTGGGAAGTAGACAGTGAAGCAAGACATCCATAGACATTTTGACATTGAATATTGCAGAAGTGCAAATATGAATGATTCTGAAGTTCTTCTTTTGAAAAGCATCAGATTATATCTTGCAGTATTCATGTTTACAGTCAGATCAAGAATGCAGTGAATTTCCTAAGAATATGTGGGTGGACTTGCTCTGTAACCTTCAACCTTTCAAATTCCTCTTGATTGCTGGACTATTTTTGTTACTGGTTTTATGGTTAAAGGGTAACTACACTGGTGGTTAAGGAAGAGATGTTGCTGCTGTTGTAGATCAAGAGTGTAGTAACCTCCACTGTCAGCTTCCCCCTAAGGCATAGTGGCAAAACTCTGCACCCATACCAAAACTAAATTTTCACAGAAAGATAAAAATATGTAGAGGAAAACCAGCTTATACTGTTCTATGCATCAGTGCTTGCACACTAATTCAGATTTATCCCTTGAATGGCCATGTAGTTTCAATGTCATTTCTGTTAGAAGAAATTTCAGTAGAACTCCATGCATAGTTGCTTCGTCCTGATGCTTACCTGCAGCTTTTCTTTGAGGAAGAAAATAAATATCTTGACAATTGCAACAAAATTCCTGTATTTTACCTAGTTACTCAAAAATGATTAACCATAACTCCTGCACCACACAAACATGGGGTTCCTAGGACCCAAACTCACTCTAGCGGAGACTAATCCACTGATGGTCCTGCTAGGGAAACTCCTAAAATTTATACTGCCTTTCAGTGGACAGGTTTGTGAGCTCTAATTCAATCAGTTATCAAAGCAGATACCTAATGTGCAGCACATGAGTAATCCGAACAGCTTGTTGATTCAGGCTCAGGAGCAGATGGTTTAGAAAAAGGCTCCCGAGAATGCATTATATATTTGTTTGTTCCATTAGGCCTGTGGCAGAAGGAGATGTTCTTGTGCTGAGGGCATTTGCGTGGGAGTGGTGAGCTCTGGTTTCATTCCCAGCTCCATTCTCCTGTGTGTCCTTGGGCAAGGTCATTCAACACTTCCATGCCTCAGTTACCCCAACAGCACAAACCAATGCTCTGGGCTACCAGTATTTGTGAGCTGCTTTATCCACAGGTCTCAAAGGGACAGTTTTTAAATAACTTAGTTTTATATCAGAGTTGTCAGAAGGAGCAATGTGGTGAGAGTATTCTGCAGTGTATTTTACAGGGGAGGTGTAAATTTCAAAGTCCAGACTAACAAATCTTTACCATGGGGTCCTTGCCTCTGCTGGGGAGGCTGTTTAATGAGGAGAAAACTCCTGTTCATTTCAGCTTCTCTTGTTGTTTTGCAGGAAAACACAGGCATTTTCTAGTTTAACTTTATCCTAAACCTGTGGTACACTAACTGACATTAGTTACAGGTGTTAAGGAGTAATGTCTCTACTTGTAGCACTCCTCTCCCTTGGAATAAAGAGCTGCAGGGTGTAGTTTTCCAAGCACAGCAGCGAGGTCTGCCATGACCCCGAGCCCTGTCAGCGATAGTGCCGAGTTCAGTTATGACCTTTTATGGTTTTGCTTTTCTCCTGCTGATGGATTTCAAATGAAAGCTTTGCCAGTGCTGTCGGCATGGACAGTGTTCAACTGGCTTTTGCAGCATATTAAATACCTTCCCTAGCTAAACAGCTTGTGGAATGGAATTAAATTGTTTCTTTCTGTCTGTTCTTTATCTGGCAGACAAATATCACAATAGCTAATAATAGTATTATATAGTAATATGATAACTGGATTTAGAAAGAAAACAAACCAATTTTGAGAACAGATAAAGGAAACTTCTTCAGAGACTTTGCTTCAGTGCTGTCTCTGTTCATAAAAGAAAGGAAGAAACCCAGCTTTTCAGAGGCTGTGGTTATACTGTTCTCAGTTTTCAGAGGCTTTCTGCTGGAACAATATCTCTGCTTAAGAGCCAGGGCCATGTGAGCTCTTAATGCACAGCAAACTCTACTGCCTTGCCTTGGCTCAGCCTGACCCTCACAGCAAGTAGCAGGACAATTTCCATTTCCCTGCACTCAGTTAGATAAGGAGATTGCTGCCTTTTTTGGTCTCTTGGAATGGTTCTTGTGTTCTGAGGGCTCTGTAAACTGAGCCATGTGGAGAAGGAAGTGAGGTCTAGATAGCACAGTCTCATGTCACGTGGGTGTCCTGGATGAGCTGTGGGTTCACCTCCTCTGCAGAAAGAGAGAAAGTCCCTTTGCTTATGTGAAGGAGTTCTAACAGAATCACAGAATATTCTGAGTTGGAAGGGACCCACAAGGATCATCAAGTCCAACCCTTTAGTGAATGGCCTGTACAGGAATGAACCCACAGCCATGGTGTTATTAGCAACATGCTCTAACCAATACACCACTGAAATAAAAGGCAATAACATCAAGTCAAATTTGTCTGCTAAGTAACAATGATTTAAAGGCCAAGAATACTTATGTTTAATGTTTCTCAGAGTGCACAAATACAAATTAATTAAAGTTTACTTCAGGCTGTATATCAAAACCTGTTTACCAAAATATTTCTGAGAATTTATCTGAGGAAGGAGTGAGCTGAATTCAGTTTGAGAGAAAATAATAAGCGTGCGTTTCAGTGCTGGAATAGTCTTAAAAGTGGCTCTAAACATTTCATGTGGAGCCAGCTCATCACATTATCATTTGCCCTAAGGAATACATGCCACAAAGAATGATCTGGATATGTGACCTCCCTGCTTTTGGTGTAGTGGTAATTTAAGAGTGGTAATCTCCTTTGCTGAGAAGCAGGGGGTTTTAATCTGTGCCTGGTTTGGTGGAGCACAAAGGGCTACAAAGCAGTAGAGCCCTCCATCACATCACCTCCAGTCTCCCCTTACTCCTCTCTGCTTGGCTTATGGCTCACAGCACACAAGAATCACTCCTGCTGCTTCCTCTGTGCATCTGGTGTCAGCAACTTTAATACAGTCTCTGTGCTCCTGGGCAAACAGAGTCAGGTTTGAGGCCAAATTAGCTGCTTATCCAGCTCCTTTGCCTGCCACAAGGCCTTGGAAGCCAGCTTGGGACAACCCTACTCATATTCCTAGAGAGATTTATGTGGAAAGGCATTGGAGTTTGTAGGATTCTAACCAGGTTCAGCAGGACTATGTGGATACATCCAGTCTGACCATGATCATCTAGAATATCGTAAGTCTTGATTTAGGGGTTGTGTACATGCTGTAAGTTAGCCAAGGCTGGAGTACCCCTAGCTTCATATAGTTAAGATACCTTATGGTGGCTTTCTTTTGTTGCATGTAACAGTGAAATTGAAGTTAGAGCTCAATGTTTTAAAATAGTTCCTTCTCCCCTAGGAATGTGCACAAGTTTTTGGATGATCTTCCTTCCTTCCTTCTAGTTCACATATTGTATGGTAGCTATGAATTGTTCCAGAAGAGGAAGAATTGTGGTGCATTAAAGCCAATGTAAAGCCCTCAAAAAATAAGCCTAAGTATGAAATATGATTGTGCATGTCAAAAACTGCACGTGACATGCAGCAGAACATTGGAGACAGGCAGCTCAGGGACATTAATGGTATAGTAAACACTAAAACAGGAGGACAAAATAGAGAACTGTGCTTGTCTTCCACACCCCTCCTCAACTCATGGGATGTTTTTATTGGAAACAGTTAATTGTGCTGATAGAAGTTTCATATTCCAGAAGGGAATGCAGTTTGGCAGAATATTCTAGCTTTCAATACAGATAGATGAATACAGGGTAGCCTTTAAAATCCCCATAGAATAAACTACTGAGAAACAAAACAGACACATGGAGGGACCATCTGCAGACTTTCTGAATGTGCAGAGCTGTAGAATACCATCCAGTCTGATACCAAGTAATTTTTAAGCATGGTAAAATGGTACATATACATCTGTCATATTAAAAAAGAGCAAAGATTAGGCTTTCATTCCTGTTTATGATCTCCCATAGCAGCTACTACAGTATTTATACACTGAACAGATCTGCAAGCAGCACCACACGATAGACTTCAAACAGAAATGTGCATCTTTCTGGCACAGTAGAGTCCAGCCAAGGCTGCAGGTTTTCATCTCTGCCTATTGGGAAAAATGCCTTAGGAATACAGAAATGTTCCCAAGGCTAGCAGATACTAGTCTAAAGCCATGTATCATTTCCTTTGCCACTGATGTCCCCTTGGCCATGAACATTTTCTCTGCAGTGCTCACATACCTAAGCTTTGCTTTTGTAAACCATGCTGGCCAGAGAGACTCCAGTTGTCTAGGTGAGTCATGGAAAGAGAGCTCACTGAGGAAAATGAGGCCTAGGAAACTGATAAATCATGCCCAGAGATTCATTTGGAAAGAGAAGTATGTAGAAAGTCAGCAATGAGAGAGTGTATTTTCATGTCCTGCACAGGAAGCAGACTACTGTGCTCTGTAGATACTGAAGCATAGGCACAGTTTCTGCGTATAAATTCAGTGCACAGCAGTAAAGCAACCTAACACTTTCTTTTTAAAGCAACACATACATCTAGGTTTGGCTGTGTGCATAGCAGAATGTCAGAGAATCTGCACTGCTTTGACAAACCTCAGCAGATTCTACTGAAGGTGATGGACTACTGGCTTGGCTTTTTCTTCAAATTATTTTCCTCCCACTATCTGCAACTGCTCTGTTCTGTTTGGATTTAGGATAAATCAACTGTTACTTATTCAAGTTCTATCTGCATTTTGAGATGATGCAGTGATGGAGGAGATGCATAGGAGGAAAACGGGACACAGGGCTGTATATTCCACTCCGTAAAGATTTTGAGGACAGAAAATCACTCCCAGCAGGGTCTGCATGGATAAAAAGTTGTAGTGAAAAGAGGATGCTGTTACCATTGCCTGACTAAAATCATACAATCCATGTGTGCCATCCCAGCAGCCCTCTGATGGCTGCTGTGGGCATGGTACAAACGCACAAATGGTGTGGGCACTGAATCCTCACTTCTTGCAACTCCAGGGAGGCTGGGACAGGACAGGGCACAGGGGTGCTGCTGTTTGAGCACCAGGAGATCAAGATTCAGTTCTCATCTTCACTGCAATCTCTTTTCTAATCTTGGACAAATCATGTAATGCCTCTGTGATTCAGTTCATTATATATCTGCTTTATAAATTCATGCTTGCTAATAGCCACTTCCATTCTGCCAGAAAATGAGGTGAATAAAATGTGACCACTAAGCAGGACAATAAGCTGTTCCAAAGGTTAAGGACATCTAGTCTCTGACATGTGTTTAACAAGAGATGTGCTGTATAATGACGACTCCTAGTGGAATGGTGTTTTAAGTGTTGCCAAAATGAATAAAGATAATCTTGATTCTGGCAGTCACTCCTTCCACCTGAGGGTTCTCGGTGGCATACTCAGTGTCCACCTCCCTTCCTCCCTCTCAATCTTTTCCCTCATACTTGAAAATTTCTATTTATATATCTTCTAATAAGTCTTAAGTTGTGGAGGGGGATGTATTTTTTATTACAACTGGACTAAAATGGTTTTCAGGGAAGTCATTGGGCAATGGAACTTGCACTCTTCCAAATAGTGAACTGATACTTAACTATCTTGATCAGATTAGACTGTCCTAATTCCCCTCTCTATGAGTTAAACCACAGCAGTCTGAGGAGAGGTTCCTCTGTCCAAGAAGCAAAGGCATGTTTCTGACAAATTGTGGCTATTTCTGTCAGCTGAGTAATTTTCCTAGGAATGATAATTTGAGTATAGAGGGATATAGTCTGTCACAGTGAGGCTTTGATCAAAGTCTACAACAGCTTCCTCCAGCACTTGGATGTTTTTATTGCTGAGAAAGTGGTAGTATTTTTTGGCTGCTTTGTCAGCTCTGCCTTTCCTACAGAGAAAGTGGTCATGTCCATTAGCAGCTTGAACAAGCAAAATGGGACAGGGTTTTATCAGTCCATGTTCAGTATAACTACTGTTTGTAGCACCTCATACTTTATATCTTCTTTCTTTTCATCCTCTCTCATTTATTCCATCCTTTGATTTCTCTTTCAACCTTTGGCCACTAGTTTATCCACATCAACATCATCATTATTTTGTAGGTTTTGCTAGATTATTTCTGAGAGGATTATTTCCAGAGAAGCTATTTGTTCCCTTAAAAGTCTTTTGAAGTGCTTAAATTCCACAGTTATTTTCAATTTATTAGTTATTAGCAATTTATTTTAAAAGCCATCATTTTTCTGTCTTAGGAGAACAATAATTTCAATAATTAATCATTAGACTAAATCTTGAAAAAGTTGTATAACTGCAAGGCTTTTGTATTTTATCAGGTGTTTGCATAGTTGGCGGCACATCTGCACACCAGGTTCTGGTGATATTAGATATACTCATCTAAATAAGGACTTCAGTAGCAATCCTCTGCCTGAGGAAATACAGAAGTTTCTATCCTCCACTTCCTCAACAATTTCCAAAATGCATACGAGATCTAAAAAATCTCACAATTTAAGTATATATTTAAGTATATATTTAAGTATATATTTAAGTATATATTCTAAGTTGAACTCCTTCTTACTGAAACGTGCCCTAGACTTCCAAAAACTGCACATAGATGAATTTTTTCACTAAATTGTTGGCAGATGAACTTGTCGCTCTTCGAGGCCTTGTTTCCATGCAACCAAACTGCTAGTATTTCTGCTACCCACATGTATTTGGATGAGTGGCACTTTCTGAGGCTGTGAAAGGTGAGCAGTGGCCCTGAAGTGTGGAAGCAGATGAAAGGAGCTGAAGAAAGCACATCACAGCAATGGGGCTGTTACTGGGTATTCCTCTAAGGACGATCACCAAGGAGTGGTTTGCACTACTGTGGGAGATGGCAGAAGTAGCTGGGACTGGTTTTAGTCTCCACAGTTTCTATAATGATAGCTGTGCAGCAGAGCAATGGAATGGGAAGAGAAGGGCTGTTAGCTAGGGCCAAGAGTACCCTGATGGAAGTTCTGTCTCTCTCCTCACGGTGTGCTTTGTGTGTTTTTGCAGACAAACCAGACCCACCTGCTGGAACTCCGTGTGCGTCAGACATACGGAGCTCCTCCCTCACTCTCTCATGGTATGGCTCCTCTTATGACGGTGGCAGCGCCGTGCAGTCCTACACTGTGGAGATCTGGAACTCAGTGGATAACAAATGGACAGACCTCACCACCTGCCGCAGCACCTCGTTCAATGTGCAGGACCTGCAGGCTGACCGGGAGTACAAATTCCGCGTGCGAGCTGCTAACGTGTACGGCATCAGTGAGCCCAGCCAAGAGTCTGACCTGGTGAAAGTTGGAGAGAAACAAGAAGGTTAGTTCTTACAGGGAAAAAAACCCATCTCAATTCAATTGAACTCTTCCTTAAGAGTTCCTTAGTGAGGCCAGAGAGCTGCACACCCTCCTTCCCACTTGTCTCTGTGATGAACGCTTGTGCTGGGCTGTAACTGTGCTCAGTCCTTCACAGACTTCATTTGGAGGTCTGAGCACATGAGTTTTGCATACTTTCAGTGTGGAAACTTGGCTTCAGGAATCCCAAATCCCTGCCTTGTGAAAGCAGGCACTAATTCTCATTCTGGCTTGCTGGGTGAGTGCTGGCTGACAGAATTCTGCAGTTCAGTGCACAGGTAATGGGAATGAAATCTTTCACAGATGTTACACGTTCAGTCCAAGCCCAGTTGGAAAATGATGGTTGGTGGCTTACCTGAAATAAACCAATGGATTCATTGTAGTTTATACTGGACACACTGTGGAAAAACAAACCATAAACACTATCCCAAATTTGCTTTTGGAAATAATGAACATGCTTGCTGCTAGCCAAGCACAGAATATGCAGCAGAAAATAAACTGGCACCTTGCAGCTAGCTGTATTTCCCATACTTTCAATCCCAGCATGATAGTACACCCAGCCTGTGAATTCAAGGCTATCCTATTTATCATGTTGGTTTTGCAGCATTATTGATGACAAAAATATTTTGTAGGAGTTTCAGTTACAGTTGCATGTACTTTTAAAACTATTTTTCAGTATCTCTTTTTTCTTCTATTTAAGATCTTCTCAAAGGGCTAATAGGGAGAGTTGGATCATTGTAGAAATTATTCAGGAACTGGTACAAAATTTGAAACACACAAATGTCAGCATTATTTTTCAAAAACAGAAAATGACCATATATTTTTGTACACACCTCCATTCTACCTACTGTGCAAGGATGACTTTCATAGTCACCTTACCAAAAAGCCCAGACCAGGAATAACAAATTTTACCATTTTTCCTGTCTTTGAGGAGTGAACTGTGTGTTGTATGCCTCCCTCTTCATTTACATGTGCAGGGCTTTGGAGCTTGAAGTGTTCCACATAACCCTTGTGAAGTTATCTTTTATTGCTAAAGGAAGACAAAATGAAAGCAAAGTGATGCAGCATCACACAACTGTGTAAGCCTCTCAAACAAAAGTAAATCATATTTCTCTTCAAGTGCTAAATTGGATGTATGCTGAGGAATTACTTCCCTCTATTTGCAAGATTTAAAACCAATCTAAATCAAGATGAACATTCTCTTTAAAGTGAGGAAGATAACATTAGGAGTAGCAATAAAATTGAAAGGAAGCTAGATGGTATTGGCTCTTCAGAATAAAATTCCCTGTGTTTGAATGCCCTCTTTCTTTAGCTGCAGGACAAACACCTTCTAGGGCTGGAGACCTGCCCCTTCTCTATGTTTTTCCTAGAGCAACCACTACCTACACTGGACCAAAGCAACCAAGTTATCTTTCCATTTAAGTCTGAGCATTTTCTTACCTAGATTTAATACAAAAGGCTAGAAAGTGTATGAGTCATTGTGAAACACATTTTAAAAAGCAAGAAAAATGTTGGTTTGAGCAAAAAGAAAATGTGTTCTGTTTGCAAGAGTGTGGAGGTTGTCTTTGTGCTCTCAATTCCAGGGCTTATTGATTTCAATTCTTGGTATTGCAGGTAGCGTAGAAAAAGAGCAAATCATCTAAAGTGTGATTTTTCAAGTGTGTGAATATAACCGGTGCTTTCATTAAAGGCAGCAGAAAATGCATGTGCTCAGCACCTGTCAAAGTCAGGACTTTAAGCTGCCATCTATGTAAACACTTAGCTGAGTAACTTGGGATTTTCTAGGCTGCCAGGAAGTCTGATTACTGATTTTCATACTGAGGTGGCCAGCACATATTAGCAATGTCAGTATGATCCTAGTGAAGAAAGGCGTGGCTAAATTTTCACTGTGCATTTAAAGAAAACTAAAATAAGTTTGCAAGTCACAACAGATTAAAGCACGCATTTCCATGTTTGAGGAAAATTTGGTACTGTTGACTCACTTTGGTACTGTTTCTCACTTGAGAAAGGTTTTGGCACAGCTACTCAGCACTTACCAAGCTCAGATATGTACCACATATAATTTAGGCTTCCACTGGTGGACCAAAATGTTCCTGTTCCATGGTTTCAATGAAGGGTCTCTGCAGAACCGAGCACTGACTTCTTGCCTAAGCAGTATTTGGCAGACATCACCTGCTGGCAGCCTGGCTGGGAGCAGCTCCCTTACACAGCCCTTAAAAGGGGAGGAAAATGTGATGTGCTCTGTGCAGGAGTGGTTTATAGCTGAGGAAGGTCTGAGGGCAGCTATCCTGGGGAAGGCTCCCTTCCCTCTCTGCTCTTCTGGTAGATCTCTGCAAACCAGCTTATCTGTGCAGGAATATGCAAGGATTGCAACTCTGGGAAAAAAAAAAAGAGAGGAAGGCTTTAGCAACTGACTTTATCCACTTCATTGGCTTTGCTACAGAACACAGATGCAGCATTTTGTGTAGGATGTGAAAGGGTGATGCCTCAGACCAGTTATCTTCTCCCCCTGTACCCTTTATTTCTGTTGTTTTCTTCTCATCCTCTGCAACTAACTCTGTGCTCTAAAGCACGAAACAGCACCCAGAGTACTGCATTAATGTTTCATGACACAGATCTTTTGACATAGGGGGGATAAATCCCTTGGTTAGACTTCCACTCAATGATGGCAAAGTGCAGCTTCAGCAGCTACAGGAGAATTAACAGGTCACTATGTAACAAACAGCCTTTGCAATTTCTCAAATCACTGGTCACAGCCATAGGCCTTAGGAGCAAGCCTAAGCACTCAAAGTAATGCGTAACAACATTCTAGTTTTAGCCCCATTCCCCTCATACCTGCAGGCAAAAAGCAGTGCTACAAGCAGTTCATGTACATGAAAATTAGAAATGAAATCAGGACACTCGGGCCAGCTTTTACTCTTACTTAGATCCCTGGGTTCACTTGTCTGCGTCTTCCTGCAGAACTGAGGCTCCTTTTGGACCTCAGTGCTTACATAATTCGACCATGCTTAGGGGAATGCATGCTGTTCAGATTTTCTCAATACCTTGAGTCTGAAAAGTTTGTCTGGATGCTTTGCAGAGTATCTTTTCATGTATGAACTTTCCTAACTTTTGGCTTCACAATTCAAAAAAGGCACATCAAAGCCAAGAAAAAAATGTCATTGAGCAATTTTTGAAGTGTTTTTGATTTTAATATTTTTTATTTATTTTCTGTTTCCCTGAGGCATTCTAAAGGTATCTCTTAGATGAGTTTGAACTGATGCAGTAGACTGATGTTTCTAGTAGGCAGGTATAATTGGCAAGTACTGCAAACCACAGGAACTTGATTTATTCAGAAATGGTGACTAGATTGTGACTGGATAGTCAATAGTGGTGAAGAGATTTTAATTATTAAGTTAATGCACAAATTCCCTGACTGCTTTTTGCTGTTTTGCCATAGGGTCTATCAGTTGCCCGTGTCACTGTGAATAATTTGAATATCTTATATAAGTGCCATATCCCATATAAAAAGTTATTAATTTTTTTTTTTTTATTTTCATCACAGAACCTAAAGAGGATGAAGCAGAGCTATCAGACGATGGTAAGGAGTGCATGTTTTAAACAGGACAAATGCAAATCTGTGTTCTTCATTCACATTTTCTGGAGGTTTTTAATCATGGTCCCTAATGCTCATTTGTAGAGGGGAAAGAAACAGAGGTCGAGTATCGGACGGTTACGATCAACACTGAACAGAAGGTGTCAGATGTCTATAACATCGAAGAAAGACTGGGATCGTAAGTACTGGGCTGTACTTTTGAAGACACACAGTTTTCAAGGCTACCAGCCAGTTACAAAGATCATGTGCATTTATTCTTTGACTGTCTTGCACTTTCAACATCCCAGCTAGGCTCCTTTGTTGCGGTAAAAATAGATTTTAACATACGCTGACCTCCACTCCATAAAGATCCTTTGCTGCTATTAGCTGATCATTTTAAATAGGCACTACATGTATTTCTGGCAAAGAAAATGGAGCCCACAAATGAACAAAGCTATATTTTCATTCGTTTTTCAGTGTCCTAAAAGCTATCTGAAAAAAAAAGGTACACATTGTGTACTTGCATTTCCATTATATCCATTAGTGGTAATAAGATTATCCTGCCCACGGGCTGGAATCTCTGTTGACAGCAGCCATAATCCCAAGAGTATTAATACTATTGCTGAGAGAAGGTCAGTGATTAGCCTGGCTGTGTTTCTCAGGGCCCCAGCTCGTGGTGGTGTGAACTGCAGGCCATGATAATCTTTCAGTGATATCGGTGCTGAAGGCCAGGGGATCCTCTGTGCTGCCATGAACACATCCTGAGAAGTGTAACACAGAAGTGGAATTGTATGTTACAGCAAAGGGGAACAACAGTACCAAAGCCTTGAGCATTCAGATCTTGATTTCACCTAAATCCTGTACCTGAGATGTCCCATCTGCTGCCCCTTCAGGGTGCATGACCTATAGAAAACTGTGTGCAGAAAAACCTGAATTAAAACATGGTAGGAGTCCCTACCAATTTTTGAACCCTCCTATAGAAGACTTGTTAACTAGAATGACTGAGTATCTCTAAACGTGGTATTCATTCTAAAGTTCTTGCAGATCAGTATAGAGTAATACTTGATACCAAGAAATTTTTATTCCAGAATGGAATGGTTGTGCTGAAATATTTAGTAGATGGTTGTGCTGGAATATTTAGTAAATTGTTGCTATTAGTGGTGGCCCATATATTGCAAAAACATTTTATGGAATTAGTTATATATTTTCAGGGGAAAATTTGGACAAGTCTTCAGGCTTGTTGAAAAGAAGACTGGAAAAGTTTGGGCAGGAAAATTTTTCAAAGCATATTCTGCTAAGGAAAAAGAAAACATAAGGGATGAAATCAGCATCATGAACTGTCTGCATCATCCAAAACTTGTCCAATGTGTAGATGCCTTTGAAGAAAAAGCCAACATCGTTATGGTTTTGGAAATGTAAGTATAAAGCAGAGCATAGTAACAAAGTTAATAATGTTGAAAATAATTGTGTGTACAAAAGTAGCAACTTACAGACACAGGACTGTCAAATGCTTCAGGACTTGCAGGGCCTGGATGGTTTTCAGATCTTGCAAGTTTTTCCAATTATTTATCCAACTTGTTTAAACTGTGTAAGTGAATCTGTGTTAATATTTTAAAAATCAGTCAAAATGTGCTTCAGTTGTTATTGTTTATTTTGCTGTTTCTTAAAGTACATGTGTGGGGTTTTGCAGCTTTACTCTTATTGCCTGCTTGGGAGAGGTGAGAACAAAGTTAGCTGCATTTTGTACTCTCATTTAGAACCTCAAATGTGTTTAAGGAGGAGAACTTTTTTTCACTTTAAAGTTCTAAACATGTTGCACAGTCTTCACAAACAATAATGGCAAACATGACCAATGTTTACATCATCCATAAAGCACCTGCTTAGTGGGAGTCCCATACTTGTGGCAGTACCAGCTGGAAAGAAAATTAAATCCTGATCTGTGCTGATGTTTTTTCCCAAAAAGTGATTTCAGTTACAGTTCTGCTGCCACATCAACTTCATGTGCTCTCTGATGCAAGGAGAAGCAGTTTTTTTGCTGGCTGGAAGTTCTAAGTAAGGTATAAATAGTTTGAGGCAAAAGAGACTATATGTCTGTTTTGCTTGCTTGGCACTTGCTTAGATTACGTGCAAACTACTACTGCACTGGCATATTTCAGAGATTGGATTTTACAACCCTGGAACTTATGTGCAGGAAGGTGTTTTTATTTTTAAATTGAGCAGTTGAGCAAACTGTCAATGGTAAGGGAAGCGAACCCTACTTAGCTTGGAACTGAGAGCTGGCAGACCTAATGGAAAACAGGGAGATGTATAAAGAGTCTGGAATAGCATATGGCTTTGCACTCCATTAGTTCCCCCCCAACAGCAAAGGGGTTTTACTCTTTAGAAATGAAGAAAACTGCAACCAAATTTAAAGTAGTTTTGTTACCCAGCCTCACTAGGATGTGGTTTTAGTTTGGGTTGGCCACCTTTTCTGGTTTTTGAGCCCCCACTGACATCCCCATGGTGCCAAGCAGCAGCAGAGCAGGTCTGGTTAGTGAGGTGCTCCTGTGCCACCTGGTGTCAGGTGACCTGGTAGCCTCTCTACTGTCATGTCACCCAGTTGACACAATCCCAGCCCAGCAACTGCAACTGTACTGTTTAAGAGCCTCCAAGGGATCATTTCTGCTGTAGATATTAGTATAATATTTCTTTGCATATCAAAGAAGTTGTGTGAAATACCTTTAAAAGTTCTTACAATCCAAGCTGTTTGTTTCATTTCCATCAGAATTTAAATGCATGGATTTCAAATAAATCAAGGTCACTTGATATCAGTCTCCTTTAAATGAGATTTTAGCTGTGACTGGAATTTAGGAACTCCCCTTCTACCCAAATTTATGATAAGCACCCTTTGATTTTTCTTCCTGATATTTAATCTAAATTGTTCATTTTAATTTTATTCCCACACCTTTCCTGGAACCTTTTAAACTTCATACTCTCTGCTTTTAATACTTCTCATTACACTATTTTATATGTTTTTGATTTCATATTCAAAATAAAACCAGAATTTTTTATTATTACTTTTAAATTAAACACTATAATGATGTGGTCTTGCCTGGAAACCTTTCCATCTAACATTTACTGGAAGTCAGAGGTAAATCTCAAGCATTTCCTTTTCAAATATAGGAACATATTGGTTCCACCATAAGAATCTCAGTGGAAAAAGTAAATCTGAAAATAGTAGCATGTTGTCACTTTAATTCAGCACTGGGGGCTAAGTCCCTCAAAGTTTTGTATACTTCAGATAGTCAGTTTATTTTTCCATAGATCAGAAGGAGATTATTGTATTGAAAATTAAGATTATTGGAGCAAAATCTCAGCACTAAGTTTTGTCATTTGATGTGATTTAAGATAGTACAAGTTATTTGGGTTTTTTCTTTTTTCCTAAGGTAGATTTTTAAAAAATACAGTTGAGTATTTGCCTGGGCAACTCCAAGGTAGATTCTTCTCACTGTTCCTGCTGGACCAAAACCTTATATGTATATTCTATGATTCCATAGATTTTAATATTTTCCTATATGACTCATGTAAAGAAGAGTGAAAAGAGGATAATCCAGAAAAAGCAGAGATTTGGATTCTAAACTAGTTGTGACTGTTTGAACAAAGCCAACTACTCCTCCTCTGTATGTGTAGACCCTCATCCACATTGATTTTATTCAACTTCCTAACGTGGCAAAAATCAAACTGGATTTGGCTCCTGATATAAATGCAACAGTATTCATCCTATAAATGCATTGCAGTTTAATCTACCACTGCTACCAGAATGTTGAGAGCTCCCATGATAAAAACAGTAGGCAGATGTATTAACAGTGGTTCGTTTACAGAAATATAGTAAAAGATGGTGCTTGAGACAATGGTACAGTTTCTGAGAAGTTTTCCCTTTAGGGATCTGAAAAGGGTGGCATTTTATAGTACAAGAAAGTCATCACTATCTGTATTAAACAGTCAGAAACAACTGGTGCATTTTAGTATGAGGATGATTATCATTTGGAGTTGCAGAGTACTCCAGATATAAACATTTTGCCTGCAGATGTTTTCATAAACACCCATTCTGGTTAATGTCTTAGCAGAGCAACAACACACTAGATCCCCTGAATGTTTATTCAACAGGTCTGGCAGTGCTATTGCTTTATGTTACAAATGTGCTTTAGTCCAACATAACCTCTCACTTTGTCAAGCATATGCTCTTCTTACTATTTTCATATTCATAGGAAACCGCAATAGGGTCTCTAATTACATAGTTTCTGAAATTTTATAGCCAAAGCAAGAAATGCATACAGAACTTCAGATGTTTCAAATTCCGTTTGGTACATGAGGGATATAATCACGTATCTGGCAACCTGCAAACATGGCAAAGCTGCTTTTCAGTTGCCTGTTTTCCTTCTGTAACTGAAATGTGCAATTGCATTTGGCAATAACCGTGAATGCTGCAAAATATTAAGCCATATAAAGACCATGGTGTGTTTAATTTCTAAAAGCAAAGCTGCTCTTCACTATGTGCTCCTTTCTTTATGGGTCATTCACCCGCAGCAAAAGAAAAGAGTATTTCTCATCCTTGGATGCAAGCAGATAAACCAGTTGAGTGATTACTCAAAATTTTAAAAAAATAAAATCAACAAAAAAATCCCAAAGAAACAAAACAAAACACAAACTCAGACAAAAGCGGAACAAAAACCCCCACCAAACCAAATAAGCCACAATGTAAATTATGCTTTATTAAATCTAGGTTAAAAATGTCCCACTTCAGTTGCACGAACAGTTCAATCCAGGAGATGCTACCCTGGAAAGACAAATTATTTCACATCCTAAATTAGCATAAAAATGAAGTTGACCTACAAGGAGTATGATGAGTGCTCAGCTAAAAATACCAACACAGAAAGTGTGTGGGTTATATCCTTCTCCTGTCATAGCTGAGGAGGAAATTCCCTCTAAGCTCACTTGGGTCAGTAATTTACCCTTTGAGTTTGGATTCCAGTTAACCATATCATCAGAATTCTTCCTCCCTCAGCCTCTGTCACTCTCAATCTCTCTTCCGGAATTTTTTTCTCTTCGGCTTGCAGTTTTGTCCTCTTTCCCTGGGACCCATTCCATGTATTTCAGTTTTACTTCTTAATTATGTAATCTGCACTTGTGAACTGATGGATCATAGGCGGGAAGGAAGAAGTGGGAAGTGTGTGCTCGGGGTCGGGAGCAGTGTTACGAGCACGTGTCTGCTGGGTGGCAATCACAGAGCACACACTTCACTGTCAGCTGCAGGTGACACAATCCTAGAGGCAAAACATAAATCCCTCCTGCCTGGAATAACAGCATTGGTGTTTCACAGTCCTCACCTGCGGCAGAGATTCAGAACAGAAAACATCTGTTAATTTATACCACACACAAGAGGGGATTCTTCCCATGTGACCCTTGTGTCTGTGGAAAATGCCATTCTAAAACACAGATTGCATCCTGAAGTGACTGCTGCAAGCTTGAATTCTCTGTATTGCTGTGAAAAGCCTTATTATTCCCCAAATGAATATGTTACAGAAGTCTCTTTTTGTTCTGTCTTTCATAGGGTTTCTGGAGGAGAACTCTTTGAACGAATCATTGATGAAGACTTTGAACTGACTGAGAGAGAGTGCATTAAATACATGAAGCAGATTTCAGAAGGAGTTCAATACATTCATAAGCAGGGTATTGTCCACTTGGATTTAAAGCCAGAAAATATCATGTGTGTCAACAAGACTGGTACAAGTATCAAACTCATTGACTTTGGACTCGCAAGAAGATTAGGTAATGAATTCTCTGTCTAGTTCAGTATCACAGGGGGAAAGCACAGGACAAAGAATAATTCATGCTACCTATTATATAGAGAGTAAATTGATGTTTCCTATAAATGTTTCTGGATTTAGGAAAAAATAGAAAAGAGAAAAAGAAGACATTCAAGAATGAGAGTAGGGCACTCATCTTCAAGAGGAGTTTGCAGTGAGGTGTACAGAATCCACCTGTCTGTTTCTACAGCAGGGTATCCCTGTAGATTCCACCTAAAATACACAGTAATACTAATATTAAAAAGTATTTACATTTGGTACCATAAAGCACTAACTCTCTAACTAAATACTTCATGAATACTACAAATCCTTGAAACTTTTTTAACAGCAGAAATTAAGATGATGCTCTAGAAGCCTTTCAGATAATTACAGTAATTTTACATTTTCCCATCATTTTTATCATTTCTTATCTTAACAGCAGGATATTGTGATACATGTTAAACATCAGAGGAATTCTATAAAAAGATGTGTAATAGCACTACTTAAAAATAATGCAGCAAGGGGAAATTCTATTTGACAAGCCCTTCTTCTTCCTAAGCTGCTCTTTAGCTGCTTTCTATCATTCATTTTGGTTGAAGCTTCCAATATGCTCTGCAACCTGAAAGCCAAAGACCTTTAATTCTTGATATTGTTAGCTCTAAAAAGCAGCTCTTCAGTTGTCTTTTTTGTTAAACAATACCAACATCCCACACAGATCTTTTTTCATCTTGTATTTTCACAAAAGAAATAAAAATCATTCCAGGAATTAAAAGGAACAAAAATAGTTTATGAACCTGTTACACTGGGAGAGCTGAGATATGTGGCTCTCCTGACAATAATTAATTGGGACAACTTATATGAATTCCTACTCTCTATATAATGGGGTCCACAGCTGGATTCTTACTTGAAATCTTTTGCCTTCCCTCCTTGAAAAAGTATTAATTTAAAAGTTTTTAACACTTATTAAAAAATAAATAAGGATTTTTGAGAGAGCACAAGTGCATTACTACCACCTACCTTTTGTTATCAGCCTAAATGCAGTTCATCCTACTTCTTTTGACACTTAAGTAACAGACTACTGCATTCCCGAGAATATAATTTTACTAAAACAAACCAAGAAAGGTTTGTTGTAAAGAAGAAGGGAAAAGAAGTCTGCTTTGAAGAATTTCAGAGACGTTCTGTGCCAAAAGTATATTAAATGAATCTTGGTCACATGGACACTGTTAACTCAGAGATAAGATATTTATTTTATTTATTAAAAAAGAGGTAACTGCCATTTCTGATCCTTCACCAGTATAGAGCCACTAGTGTTCTGGGAATATGAACTGATTTACTTCTTGTTCAGGAAACAGATGAACTGTTAACTAAGTTCCAGCGCTGATGTTTTTGTATGAGAGGTGTGGGAAAGATTTCAGCCCATGATGTTCCAGCTGTCAGCCTGAAAACTGTACATTTACTGCTGCACTGAGTGGATTTCATCAACAAGAGATATAAAGTAAACACAGAATGGCCTTTTTATAGAAACTTCTTCAGCTACCTTTTAACTTCAGACCACACTTAAACCCACATTTAGCAAACAGAAGATCCTATTTTCAGTAGCCTGCTCAGATCCATCAGCTTTCCCACTTTTCTGTTAATCTTGTGGAATCACAGTGCATGGCGTGGCTGACAGCAGCTTGTGAGCTGCTCCAGTCATGCTATAGGTAGGAAATCTCTAAACTCCAGATAACTTCTCTCAATGTAGAAGAATGAGAGCTGTGGGAACTAATGCTGATTCTGATTTTACAATACTGTACGTTTGTTTGGCTTAATATGCTGCTAATTCTTGCCAGGTTCTATTGTAGGTATTTGCTATTCATCAGCCTGCCATTCTCTGTAACTCCATCATGGGTGGCATTCCTTAGGAAGAGAAAGGTCCTTTCCATTCCACACCCAGCAAGCATAAGCACTGGTTTAATAGCAAAAAACAATTGTAACATTTTAGTTGAGACGGTGTCCAAGAGTAGAAAACAACTCTTACTGTTTCATTTACTTACAAAAATAGCTAAAATTGCTTCACTAATGCCTGCTTCTTGCCAGTTATCTTATGTAGTGCACTGAGGACATGTTCCTCCTCCTTGTGTTCCTTCAAGCATCGTGACTTAGAAATTGGCTGTCAAATTCACTTTGGCATTGATAGATGTGGGACTGGAGCCCTCATGCTACAGACCTGACCCTGACTGAGCAGAAACTGCTCAGCCAAGGGATTGCTGAAGGGAGCAGTGGCTGCTCCTGCACTTCAGCTTCTGAGATTTTATTTTTTGTAACTAGTGCAAACTAGTGCCTCTAAATATTCAGTGTTTTGATCAGTTTTAAAGATATTAGGATCAGCTCCTTCTGCAGTCATCTTCTGCAGCTAATTAGTTCTCTTGCACTGTCAGGAAATACCAAAGCTGCAGCGGGACATTTTCCTGACCTTTTTTGGTGTGCTGAGGAACACATGTAGAAAATTGTTTAAGATAAACTTCTGGAGGAGAAAAGAGAGTGGGTTTTGAGTACTGTAAAGATACATTTTTTAATCAGTTGATTATACACAGTGTCAGCAACAGTTTCCAGCTAGCTTGTCAGCTTTCTATCTGAACTAAGGGATATCCAAACACAGATCTTACTTGTGTACTAAGCCTTGTAAACAACTGAGTAAAGATTTGACATATAACTACATAGGAAGGGTCTTACTCTTTTCCTTTCTTTTTTCTTTTATACACAGAAAATGCTGTGTCAGTTCTTTCAGACTGTATGCTTGCACTCAAATGCCATAATTTCAAAAAAAACCCCACATTTCTCTGACCTGTGGGCAGCACATTTCACACACCAGCCTTTTGCATACACAGTTGCTCATGGTAGTTTACACAGTGCACAGAAAACCCTCCAAACTTGGATGTGAAAATCTGAGCCTGAGACATGGATGCCCATGATGAAGCTTTTAGAAGATAGGTTCATTGTGATAAATTTCAGTAATTTCTTGTGAGGACAAGTTTGAAAAAAAATGTGTTGACTTTAAAATGAAGGCAGATGGGAAAATGGGATCTTTGGCTTCCCATTGGCACTTCAAAAAGGAATGTGATCTCTCACCCCTCATTGCCACTGTGGAGAACACACTGCCCTTCTCCTAGGCTAAGTAATTTTAGATGCCATGTTAGAAAAAGTATACATTTTGGAGTAAGAAAACTCTTGATTATGTGACCATAGGGATATTGTGGAATACTTCTTGAATATGCTTTTTAAATACTAGTCAGAGAGCAGGATCTCTGCATGAGAGGATCTAGGTAATTTCCTGCAGCTTCTCTCTGTTTCTGTCTCTAAAAATGGTGGGAGTAGGGAAAATGTGAAAATGAGGTTTCTGCAATTAATTTACTATAACCACACCTGAACAGAGCAAAAAAAGGATGTCATTTAAAATGGGAAACTGGCACAACTGCAAGTGAATTGTTGTGGTTGCACTCAAAAGTTGCCTGAAGCATGGTGTTCATTAGGCAAGTTATTAACCCCATATATGTTTCAGATTTCATTTGATAAATTCGGGATTTGTGTGCCTCAAAAGAGCAGTAACTCAGGTGTTTGATTACATTTCATGAAATGCAGTAAGAGCTTTCAATGGAGCTAAATTTGGGAGTGGAGTCTGTACTGGGATCAGTACTTACATTGCAAAACTTAGTAAATTAAGTTCTGGTAAATAAAAATATTCTATTCAGATTCAGTATTGTGGACAGGTTGCTTCTTTTGTAGACTCCTCAAAACTTTGATTTGCTGTTGTTTGAGGATTTTTTAGTTTTTCTCTTGATTATAGAGCTGCAAATCCCTGTACTGGTGGTAACCATAACAGGAGCAGGACTGGAATGTGTTACATCTGTTTGCCTTCCCATCCATATCTGTTTTGTTTAGATGGTAATCTCTTTGGGAAGGCAATGGCTCCTCTCTAAGACATTCTACTGTGCCTAATCTGGCTGCTGCTCTTGCACAAAAGATAAACCTAATGCAATGAATCTCAATTAAGGCATACACTGATGGTTCAGGCAGATGTGCAGACTGGACATGAATTTCTCAATGTAAATCCAAGCCTGTTTCAAGTTAGACACAATTTATATTCTGGCATTTTTATATTTTTACAATACAATTCTGTTACTGGGATGTGAGGTGTTTTCCCCCAGTCCCTAAGCTGTTCTTTAGTTTTCTTTCTTCCTGACCTTGCTTATTTTTTTCTTCTTCCCATCAGATTTAGAACAATCACTGATGAAAATGAGCCCACTGAGATTTGCCTAAGAATTTCTAACTTAATGACTCTGTGTTTCACACTATACTAGAGGGTAGACATATCACTCATTTAGACACTGGCAGCATAATCTGGCAGTAATTGATTATGAACAGGTTTTCTCTTACCTCCACCACTCTATTTTCCAGCAGGGCAATACTGGTGGGTCAGCACAAGAAGAATGTCAAGCCAGTTCACATGTCTCATGACCTCATTCTTTCAGTTCATTTTGGTAGCTTCACTGTAGATCATTTTAAAAGCATCCAGAGAGTGTTCAAGCAGAGCAAATCTAGAATGCCTGTGCTACAGGCCAACTGAATAGAAGTTTGGAGCAGCTTGTGACAGACAGCTGGGGATTTGTGCTTCCCCTTCACCACAGGTGTGCTTGTAGGCAGGGCAGCCCGGTTTTGAGAGCATGCCCAAGTCCAGTTTTACCTGTGAGATAATGATCTGACTCGTGCACATCATCTGCTCCTTCTCTTGTTTCACTGCTGGCCTGTGCCACTTCAGATTTAAGAGGCATGCAACCCACTATTGATTTTCTTTCCTGTTTACACTAGACGAAAATGTGTTGGATTGAAATAATTACTTCCTATTGTTATAATTTTAACACTACTGGTTCTTTTCACCAGAACATGCAGAGCCCCAGGCTTTGATAAACGTTCAATAATTTGTGAAAACTGTAGCTTCTTTCTGACACTGCAGTCAGTCCTGCAGTTCTCTTGTGCGACTGCTAAAGGGATGGAGTTTCAAACACTTTTTTACTTCAGGACATACAAATCTGAATTAAGTTCTGATGGCTCTCCTTTTTCATAGATTTGGTCTTGTGGAAGCTACTTGCAATAGGAACCTTCTTATGTACCTTATACAGTGCTGTGTGCTTGAGGATGCTTAATAAATAATTATTTATTGCTAGACATCATAAGAAAGTATCAGCTAACAAAACAGCATTCAGACATCATTTATTTCTTCTGTTAACAAAAGAAACCTTTAACAAAATCACAGATATTAGGGCAAACATGGTTTTCCTGGTACTGGATAATAGTGGTTTCTTAAAAAATCCCCATGCAGCAGTTAATGGTTTTCTTTTTCATTTTTCACAGAAAATGCAGGCTCTCTGAAAGTTCTCTTTGGGACACCTGAGTTTGTGGCTCCAGAAGTTATAAACTATGAACCTATTGGATATGAAACAGATATGTGGAGTATAGGAGTTATCTGCTACATTTTGTGAGTACTTTTGTATTCTTAAATTGACAAATCCTGACATTTGCTGAACATGAGACATTTTCATCAACTTGTGAAGTTTTCAGGCCTTTTGTGTTGCAATTAGCAGCTCCAGCATGTTTTATAAAACTTTACTCTTCTCTGAAGGGTGCAATTGGTAAACTGCAGAACTGGCAGTTCTGGAAATTCAACTATTTGGTATTGTACCTCTTACACCATAAACAAGCAATGTTTCATCTCATTTAAAAGTACAATGTGACGGTTTTATTATTAATTTCAAACTATTTTTCCTTTCCAGATGTTAAAGAGAAATATTTGGGCATGCACTAATAACCAAAAATTTCCATTGTTTTATTCCTTGAGAGAAATTTTTTGTGAAACTTTGGGGTCTTGTGGGACACACTGAAGTATCCCAGCATTACCATATCTGTTCACTGTGCATTCTGATTCATTAGCAAGCACAAGCCACTGTATAAATACATTTTATAAGCCGTATGGGTTAAGCTTGTGGAAGCACTTTAGAAAATGGTTGGCTGCAGCTCTTGGTTACATATTTCAGTATTAGGTTTGATTTTTATATATTATTTGATACACCATGCTTATAAACATCAGTGAATCTAGAGAAATGTATATGGAAATAGTATCTTCATGCCTAGACCAGCAAGTGGTTTTCTCCCAGCAGTGATTTTATGGCATTTCAATGAGCATGGTTCCTTCTCCCTTGTTCTAGCTTCAGTAGTAAATCAGTGGCAGATCTGCTTTGCACTGGTTCTTTTAAAAGACTCCTCTCAATGCCTTTCTTCCTTTACTAAAAACTCCCCTCTGCCCTGGCCATCCCGCTCCTTGACACCTGGCACAGTTGTTTGCCTCAATTTTACTCAGTCATTCTCTGCTCCTGCTTTTCTCATAAGCCTGCACTTGTTCATGCTCTTCTCATTTCCAAACTGAGCAACACAATTTCCTTACTTGGCCTACGCACAATCTACCACATCAACTCCCCTCTTACTCCCAGCACAGACTCGGAATATTTCTGTTATCTTCAGTTTCAGATGCAAAGCGTGCTCCACGCTTCAAGGTCACTTCGCTCTACCGGTTTATTTACAGGACCTCTATTTTCCATTCACTCCCAAGCAGTTCTCTCTAGCTCTCGAGAGCTCCTTTGGGCTGTTCCCTGGCTGCAGTCTCGCAGCCCACCCAGGCAGCAGCGCGATGCCAAAGGCCCGCGGGGTCCGGGGTCTGGACCGGCCGGGGTCCGGGGCAATGGAGGGGCCGGCGGGGGACAGGGCAATGGAAGGGCCGGCGGGGACAGGGCAATGGAGCGGCCGGCGGGGACAA
>CM031863.1:9419950-9465885 GCA_018697195.1 Certhia americana
CAATGGAGCGGCCGGCGGGGGACAGGGCAATGGAGCGGCCGGCGGGGGACAGGGCAATGGAGCGGCCGGCGGGGGACAGGGCAATGGAGGGGCCGGCGGGGGACAGGGCAATGGAGCGGCCGGCGGGGGACAGGGCAATGGAGGGGCCGGCGGGGGACAGGGCAATGGAGCGGCCGGCGGGGACAGGGCAATGGAGGGGCCGGCGGGTCGGGCCGTGCCCCGGGGCTGCAGCGCCGCCTGGAGCCCGCCCGCCCCAGCGGACACGGCCCCGCACAGCTCGGGGCGCTTCTCGTTCCCCGGGGGCGCTAGCTGTCATCAAGGCCCCTGACGAGTTTCCGTATGCTCCCAGTCCGAGCGGCGAGGCACAAGTCGGTGCTGGCACCGAGTGTTCCCGGGGAATGCAGCCAGGGCTGCCGCTCCGGGGCGGCGCTGCTGGGGAACAGCGGCATGGGCTGAGACCAAGCGAAGGGAACGAGTGGGGAAAAGGTGACGTGTCTTGCCAAAGACCAGGCTGCTTCTTCCCAGTTTCTCTGTGCCAAGCAGGATATTTGGATGCTGCACCATTCAACTGATGGAGTTGGGTGGTGTTACACTCATTCAGCAGATCGGATATGCCTTTTGGAATATGAGAGTACTTGTTTGCTAGGGTATATTTAAGTTCATTTAACCTGTCACGAGGGGAAATCTACATTACCCAAACACAATGAAAAATATATTTTTTGAGGCATTGCTATTGCCACAATAATAATTAGCCGTAATAATCAGCTTTTGTCTTTCTTGCAGTAAGAATAAATAATAGAAGTTAGGGAAGACCCATGAGTCACCACTTGGACTTTACCTCTCCACCACAGACTGACAGAGGTTACCAATCAGTCTTAACTTTCTTACAGCCCAGCTATTTTTACAGACTCACAACTATGAACTGTTATCCAGAATGAACTATCACATCATCGTTACAGAATGCAAATAAAAAGTCATCGAGAACTGCATCTCTCTTTAGTTGCATCCCTGCTTTCCCATGTTGATTGTTAGCTCAGAACTGCCAAATCTCTCTCAGTTGGTGTCTGTCTCACACACCATCACTGTGCTCGTGCCTGGGCATGTGCATCCCCTCTCCCCTGCCGTGGGAGTGACCAGGCAGGCAGAGGAGAGCACTGGACTTAAAGGCTACTGGCAGCTGGTGGCCCAAAGCTGCTGTGCCCATCATCTGTCCAAGGAAAACAGCAGGGAACACACAACAGCATCACCTGACATAACACCTGCCTAGAAAGTGACTGTGTTTGCATGATGTGCTGCACAACAATGGAAAAAAACCAGCTTTAGGAGAGAGCTGCTAAAGTCATCTCTGTGAGTGAAGGGTCTTCCCTGCAGAAGAATAAATTGGGATGTAATCTTAAGTAGGAAGTAGGGTGACAGGATTCCTCCAAAACCCTGCAGCAAAACCTCTCCCCAGCCCTCTGTTATGCAGATATAAATACAGGTATTGCACTCCCTGCTGGGATACTGCATCTGTCTTCCTTATGGCACAACTCGTTTAATTCCATCCTACAGTTCATGGGTTCCCTTTCCACATTTCTAAACTGCATATTGAATCCTTTTAATCTTCCTAGATAACTTATCATTCAGTCCTGTCTCTTCATCTGTCTTTGTTCTTCCTTAAATTTCTGTTTGTATTCTCCACCTCATGTTTTTTATCTTCCACTTTTATCTTGTACTCTCTCCTGTTCTGCATCACAGTACTGTTCCACATACTTAAGTTGATCTATTGCTTTTGAAATAGCAGGCCACAAATATTGTAGCTTATGTATATCATCTCCATTTATGTCTACTTCAGTGTTTCTGTCTGCATTTACAATAATCTTTAATGAAGGTTAAACTTCCTGAATTCTTTCCAGCTCCTTCTATTCCATTTATTATTCTGGCCATTGCTGAATTTGCATGTTTTTTTTCCAATAATCAATTTGGATAGTCATTGTTTTGAATACTTAGCAATCTGAAACAATTTCTAATTTTTATTTTAATCTAACTTTCAGTCTAAGGTTTCAGGATTGTACGGGCATACACTGAATGTGGATTGCCCTTTTCCTTCTGGCACCATAGGATCTAAATAGTTTCAGGGAGGAATTGTCTGTGGCTGATTCAAACCCCTGCTTGTGTTCCAGTAGTTCTCCTTGCTATCAGTGCCAGGCTGTGTTTATCTTTTCAGCATAGTTGGTCTTTGTTAATTAACATTTTTTAACATACTTTATCTTAGGCTGTTTTTTAATATCACATTTGATTTTGCTGTATACTCTTTTCCTTCAGCACCTTCCTAACAGCACACACCCTGATTCTTCAAACATTCCCTTTCCCTTTTACCCACTGTGTTGTTCATCACTGCTGTTCCCCTCCCTTGTTTGGCAGTTTTGGTTGGTTGAAAGATCTTTCAGCATCGTTCATCTTTTGGGTGTGCTGGTTTGGAACATGGATAAAGCAAGGCACCACTGGCTTACACTTGGCTCCATGTCATGTTAAAAATTTATACCTCTTTATATTAAAGATGTGAGAGCACTCCTTGTTCTTTCCTTAAACCAAGTTAGGAAGGCTTTAATGTCAGACAGTACTGCTCCAAAGAATATGTTTTATTTGTTCAGTGGCACTGGCAAACTGTGGTTCCTCATTAATCCACTGCGCATGTGAAACAAGGAGGAGAACAGCAATAACACCCTTGCTTCAGCAATGAGCTGTCTTCCTTTACACAGGCTCAGTGGTCTGCTTCTTCCAGAGAGGACCAGTGTGGGCTAAGTGTCCCATGGATGTGTGTCCCAGACAAAGTATCCTCAGACTATTTATTTGCTTTAGTTCACTTGAAAAAGAATTAGCTCTCTATATGATCTCCAGGGTGCAGGTGTCAGCATCACATGCTTATTTGACGTGCCCTGCACAGGTTTATCAGAAGCAGATACCAAGATCTGTTCATACTGAGATCTGTTACTTTTTTGTGTGCTGCCAATGCAAGGCAAAGCCTGTAAGGAGGAGTTGAGTGCCAGCAGTCCCAGGTAGTTGGTGCTGCAACCCAGTGCTTGCAGAGAGGAACGCTCACAGTCTGACCTTTTGAGACAAGGAGCAAAGCCATCTTCCCTGTGTTAGTGGGAGTCCTAATGCAAATACTTCCAGTTGAAATGCCATGGTGTTTGCCACATAGGCAATGAAATTTGCATCCACATTGGACCCTTTTCATCTTAACATTTCTAAGTCTGCACTCAGAGCTTTGTTAGAACAGACCAATTACTGTTAAGGAACTCCTAGTGGATAAAATATATTTCTTCTCTATTTAGAAGTGGAAACTGTGAAAGACTTTCTAAACAAATGGTTCTTAACATGCCAGGAAATGCCTGGTAAAGTAGCTGGAAAAATGTTTTCAGTAAACAGCCTGCTGCTTGTCTAAGAGTAACTTCACAGTGTAAGCTCAGTGTTAATTTTCTGGAGCAGTAGCTCATCTTTATCACTCCAGCATTCCAAAAAGAAATTGTTTCCATTATCTGTCAAAAGAGTTGCTGTACCATTATTACTTTAAATGGCTATTAAGAAATGAACAACCAGGACTTCGGTCATGAAATCTGTGCTAGAGATAAAATATTCTGGCTGTAATCTACAGTAGTTACTGGATTTTGTTTTCTGATTATAGACAAGGATCTGGTTCTCCTTAGAAATATTTCCACAAGGCAATTGATTCATAGTGTTAAACTGTAGTAGAGAGAAAATTATTTTAGCTTTGTAAATCTGCAACAGCACATTCAGAAACATGAAAATAGGTTCATTGAAATGTTTGAATGGGCACTGTTACTCTGGTTCAGAAATTATAAAATGAGTGGAGGTTTAACTGAGACCCACCTGATAATTTGCCAAATATATGGGATTGCACAATCCTACCACAGCAATTAGAATTTTATCAGATAATTCTGTCATATAATTCTAAAATTTAAAAAAACCCAAACACACCCAAAACAACAACTAAAGAATTTTTTTCCTTCTCTAATCCTTTCATCCTTTAATTTCTCCTCACCCTTCAAAAGCTGTGTGGGACATGCAGTAAAAGCACTACCTCTTACAGCACCATGGAGCAGTGGTGTTTCCACATGAAGCAATGTCCCTGTACTCATAGCAGGTTTTTTACTATGCATATGATCTCTCACTACTACAGCTTTAACCTCTGAAAATAGGCCAAAATCTTGTCCAATGTAGTGCAAGAGCTGCACAGCACTATTTGTGGTAATTCTGCGCAGAGGTCACATCTGACATACTTCGATCAAGTATTGAAGGGAAATGGGACTGTTATTGTGCCGGCTGCCCAAGTTCATTCTCTGGAAGCTTAACTGAATGAAGAGAAAATGTGCATCCCTCTTTTGACAATGAGCTAAAGGAATACTTCACAGACCTGCCATTATATTAGCTGCTGGCTTGGCTGAGACTGTTGTTCTTACCAAAAGGTAAAAATGAGACAAACCAGCAGTCAGTATGTGGAACCAAGAATCAGAACTGTGATCTGTGCAAGATTTGTTCACTTGCTAAAACATTATGGAGAACACGGACATTGTCATAACTGAGCAAATGTTCAGATGTCAGAGAGGAGGTGGGTTTAAGGCCCTGCAGGAATGCTTTGTGACTCCAGGACAGAGATTCCCATGCCCCCTAGATGTGAGGGTTGGAGGTGGTGCGGGCAGATCGGAACTCTGCAGTGCTGTCCTGTCAGGCACAAACCTTCTCTCCTGCAGTAAAGCAAGTGTCAAACAAAGGGAACAGTCGTTGTAAAGCTGCTTTATGGGGGCATTTTTGGTATGTACATATTTTACCTTTTGATAACTTGTGCCTGTTACATCTTCATAAATGGGTTTATGCCACCTCACACATTTACAAAGTCAGGATTCACTGCTGCATTTGAGTGCATCACATATAATGGAAAGTAAGACAACAGATACATTCTGTTCTGATTTACCTTGTTCTGCCTGAGAATAAACAAACCTTTTATCTTCAGCTAATGTATTATTACTAAGAAGTTTCTGAAGTATACATGTAAGATTCAAGACTCTGCTGTACTGCACACAACTTCCAGAAATGGTAAAAGATTTAGTGTCTGCTCTGTGTGAGACTTCAAAGAGTGTGTGTTTCTGCTTTGCTTATAAAATAAAATGCTTAGAAACAAATCAGATTTTTAATGTAATAAGAGCCAAAAAAGAAGCAGAATAACTTTGAAGGAGATAATTTTAATATCATTAATATAATAGCTCACTTTATTTGACCCCAATCTTTTTTTTTAACCAGTCTGTTCTGTGGTATTCACTGGCACCATGATATTCATATAATATTATTTCCATGTAGTGTTTTCAGAACTCTAGTAAGTTACAGTTATTTTTCTATCTTTAAAAGACAGGAGTAGTACTGGTTAACACAATTGTACAGAGATATCAAAGTCTGTAAAAATTCATGAAGAATAGGTTATTCTGTAAATTGCATGCCATGAGGACCTGGAAAAGTGAATTACTTGTAGTTCTAAGGAATAAGCAGCCTTTCACCTCTAAGTTTTTACTGAAAGTGTGATATATACAGACATCAAAAGTATCCAGATGCACAGTGTAAGAAAGGATAATGCTCAACTGGAGAAAGAGACTGCAAAAATGACACCATGATGTTCTGTAACTGCCTTTCACTGGCAATTTATCAGTTATATTGTATAAAAAGCTTTGGAAGTTCAACTTAGGTTATAGGAAGCATTATTTCCATTTCATGCATCATCGTGACTGATGGAGAACATAAAGACCAAATTACTTCTGGATGCATCTGCATAACTCCACAGTCTGCAGTGATGCAGCATTGCTTTGCCTATCTGTATAATTCAGAGTGGGTTTGTTTACAAAATAGCCCTGTGGATTTCTTTATTTCATTATACATCTTTCTTCTTAGGGTCTCTCTGCAGGAGTAAATGGAATAAAATGTGCAAAAATCCCCCTTGGTTTCACAATAAAGGCAGCAAAATCACCCTGAAACTAGATGATCTCCAGAAGTCCCTTCCAACCCTAACAATTGTGTGATTCTGAGGAAATGTCAGAGGAAAAAAAAAGATATTCTACTGAATCGGTGTGGAAAATCCAGTATAAGTTATGCAGAACTAGACAAGGCATTTAGCAAACTACTTTGCTCCAATTTCACCTAATTCTAATTCTCCTCAAAAATGTCTTGGGAAAACAGAAGGAAACTAGTAAAATGTGTCTTTCAGTTTTGCTGGCAAAATTCTAGTTTCCTTCCCCTAAGACTGTCTGTAGTTAGTTTTGAGTCCTTTTTAATTTAATTTCGTTTTTAAAGCAAGCTTTTATTGATAACGAACTGCATGGGAGATGTCACACGCGATTTTAACTTGCTGCTCCGGTAATTTGCAAATTGACATGGTTTGGTCTGTGTCTGTGTCTGTTCTGTCCCCCAGGGTCAGCGGGCTTTCTCCTTTCATGGGAGACAACGACAACGAAACCCTTGCCAATGTCACCTCAGCAACGTGGGACTTCGATGATGAGGCTTTCGATGAAATCTCTGATGATGCCAAGGACTTTATCAGCAATCTACTAAAGAAAGACATGAAGTAAAGCTGCTGGACTTACTTGCTGCGCCCTCTGTGTTTGCATTTAGCTGATTTGCCATTCGTGTTTCCCCCTGTGGATCTGCACATGGCCACAGCACCTCTGGCCATACTTTATAAGGAGCTATGCGTGCCCGCCCGGCTCTGCGTGTGCAGCGCTCTTCATTTCACTCACGGGCTGCAGGGGCTGAATGGAGATTTTGCTTCAACCTTTGTGCTCTTCCCTCCCCTCGGGCAAGGGGCACCCGGGGTTTTTGTGTGGCCACTCAGATCCCCACTCTTGCGTGACACACATTCCTGCATGACACGGTCTGTCTTGCTCTGAATGCCTTGCAGTTCTGCTGTGTGTCGCTTTTAAGTGTACCTCTGAGTAGACAGCTTCCCTATAAATGCAGTAATTGGGCAAGGAAAAAAAAAAAAAAAATCAGAGTTGGAAGCCCTGTTTGCAGAAGTGTCTGAACAAACCAAGGAAAGGAAACATACTTCTTCCAATGAGTTTGAAAGTGGATGGATGGAGAACAGAGGGTCATTTACCTGTGCACCCTGAGCAAAACGAATAGGTGTGGCAAGAGATTTGGACATTTCTGTTCAGTTAGATGTTCAGGAGGGTATTAAGTGGTGAGATGGGCAAATACCTGTAAGTGAAGGAAAGGAGATCTGAGACAGGTTTCTGCCACTGCAAAGCAGCTGAATCATTGCCATTGTGGCTCTGCTGTATGTGTTCCATGCCTAAAACATACTGCTCCTCCTCCTTCGTTTTGTGTTTTACTAACACTTAAAAATGCACAATGTTTTCTCTCAAAGAGATCTACAGAAATTGTGAAAGTGAGTTTAAGAAGTTAGAATGGCTGGGAAAGCAAAACCATGTGATCTTTGTTGCTAAATTTAGGAAACAGAAAAATCAGCTCCCAGCAAAGAGAGCACAAAATAATGTTACAGCAGGTAGATTCCTGTCTCGTTATTGGCAACACTGACTGGTCTTTTTATACAAAAACAGGAGTCGCTTAAATTGTACTCAATGTCTTCAGCATCCCTGGCTGCAAAAAGACACCAAAAACATGGAAGCAAAAAAACTTTCCAAAGATAGGATGAAGAAATATATGGCCAGAAGAAAATGGCAGGTAATGAAGAGGACATGGAATTGGGATGGATATCCTAATAAGTCTCTTTATTTTTAATGTTTATGATTCTGGAGAACACTTCACACCAGGGAGTTTCTGCTGCTCGTGAAAGCTCCAGTGTGGCCAGGGTGGGAATGCAGGATAGCAGGTCTGGTACCTGCAGCTGGGCAGTAGGAGGGCACAGAGCTGCACATGGATTACACAGCATGATCCTATTTCAGGCTACTACAAGGCATGTGAGCTCAAGTATAGTTTTTTCTACTCTTCTGGCCTCTCTCTCTTCCCTGCCCTCTCCATGCCACTGAGAGGTGGGGTATTGTGTAATTCTTAACAAACCTGAACAGTTCAGGTAAAACTTACCTGCCTGGCCTCCCTAAAGGTACCTTATTTTGTGGCAATTTCATTCTACTAAGCCAAGAATTCTGTTTTGTTGGAACCTCCCCAGCTTCCCGTGCATTCAATCAGACTGGTTTTCTGTAACATATTCAGTCTCCACATCTTCTTTTTTCCTAATGCTGGAACTGGAGTAGCAGGTCCATCTGTGTCATGCTGATAGCTACAGGAGCTGCTGTGTGAAATCCTGGATCCTTTTGAGTAGCCTACAAAATACTAATTTGTATTAATATACCTTATATTCCCTCTTATGTTCTACTCTACTTGTTTCTTGAAGCTCGTGCAATACAAGTGTCTGTACTACAGCCCCCATAGTTTGAGCATATTTTAGCCTGGTGGTTGATCCTGACTCCTGTCAGAGGTCTGCTCCCATCATGCAGATGGTGCTTTCTCATTCATTTCATATCAGCTCGTTATCCATGTTGGATGAAATTCAGCCCAGCCCAGAAGGCTCTGGAGAGAGGCATCCCCCACCAGAGCTCATTTGCACAGGACAGAGCTTCTCTGCTGGCCCTCCTCTTGCACAGTGCTTTTTATCCACAGCTAACAGAGACATTCATTTAGGTATGAGTTCATCAGGGGAAGTTTATATCTGCAACTAAATTTGGTAATTCAGTCCAGCCTGCTCTGTCTCTCCTAGAACAACTGAGCTATATATAAGCAGTTTGTCCACCAATTCCAGTGAGGTTTGCAGAGATCCCAGATAATTTGTCCGAAGCACGATTGTTGCAGAAAATCACATGCCTGTTGGATTGGATTGATCAGAAGCCTTTTCTGTTATGTCTTAGAAAACAGGCCATGCTGTCCGAGCAATAGGAAGACTGTCATCCATGGCAATGATTTCTGGTATGAGTGGGAGGAAGGCCTCTGGGAGCTCGCCTACCAGCCCTATAAATGCAGATAAAGCAGAGAATGAAGGTAAGGAATTTTTTCTGCCCTGTATTTTCATCTATCTCTGAATCAATCCTACTAAAACTTTTAGCAAATTTCTAGAGACCAATCATCGAGTTGGATATTCCTGTGCTCTCTCTCTCTCTCTGTTTTTATCTTCCTATTTCTTAAAGAAATCTGTCAAAAATTCACTGTTCTTATACTGTCCTGCTACTCAAAATGTCACAGTATAAGCACAGGCAGTAAACTCTTTTCTTTTTAAAGCCAAAGAATTAAGGCAGATTTGTCAGCTGCACTTTCTCTTGAGTTTGGGAATGCATGTTTATACAAAGATGACAGTGATGTACTGCCTTCTCATGCAAGCAAGCAAGCAAGTAGGCAATCAAGCAATAAAGTATTAACGCTTGCTGTAACCATGGCACAAATCCTGCATTATCCATGCTCTTCAGACAGGGCATTTAAGGCAATGACTATGTTGCTCCCATACATCCCCAGATGAAATGTGAATTAGTGGTGTGTAACAGTCAGAGGTGTAAATGTTTGACACTGCTGAAAATCAAGCAAGTAATTTTGACAAATCCACATAGACTGTGGGCCTGATACAAGTGGAGCTCGTTTATATCCCTCTGACTAGCAAAGGTCCAGGTTTGGTTAGAAACAAATTCAAGGGAAAAATCCTGAGGATTTGTAGCATGGTGACCCTGCACGTCCATTTCTTTCTATTTATGGCCTGAATCCTTGTCCAGCTGAAAAAGATTGGCACAAAGCTAAGCAGCCCACATCCTCGCTGTCCTGTTAGTCTGACTGAATTACGTGAAATAAAAGATGCTTTCATTACCATCTGGTAATTAAAAACTAAAATACATCTTTCGAGAACATGCCCTGTAGAATTGTTCACTACCTCTTTGCTCTCCTCCAGATGCTTTCCTTGAAGAAGTGGCTGAAGAAAAGCCCCACGTAAAGCCATATTTTACTAAAAAAATCCTTGACATGGAAGTTGTGGAAGGAAGTGCTGCTAGATTTGACTGCAAAATTGAAGGTACTTTGGATAAATACATCTGTTTCTTTCCTTCCTTCCTTGTCAGCTTTCTGCACTGGGCAATTTTTTCACGTTTTCAAATTTTTTTCTGTATTATTCTTTTGTTGATGCCATTTTGTTTTACCAGTATCTTCATGTCACAGCACAAATGTGTTGCAATAACAGAAATTATTTGGAGCTTGTTCTGTGCTTGCCATAGAACAGAAGTCTCCGAGAGTCTACGTATGAATCACTAATTTAGAATAGCAAGTGGGAACTGAGATTTGATTTTTGAGGGAACAGTAAAAGCAAGATGCAAAGTATAAACATAAATTCCAATAGTATACTCTTAGAGAGTGCCAGCCAGAGACCAAGAATTAGTAGGAGGTCAGTTGTCTGAAATGACAGACCAGTTTCAGGTCACTTCAAGATAACTTTAAGCCATACATACATTTTATTAAAGGCAAACAAGTCCCTAACTGTATATACATGAGAAGTAAAGATAATATTCTTATGTTGGTCACATAAGTCACATCTAGAAAATACTGTTCTGATGTTTGGATAACTATATGAATTCAAGAAAGAAACCTCACACTAGAATACAAAGTATAAATTTATGAGAAGACACGTAAGGAGCATGGGCATGGTCAGCCCAAGAGTCTAAAGGCCAAGACTGGCACTTTTCCTGCAATGAGATTGAACCTTGTGTATCTCAGCTGTGAATGAAAACCAGAAATTTGGAAAGAAGAGCTGTGAAAACAAAACGGGTAGGGTCAGTACCATCCTGCATATGTACGAGTTAATTTATAATCTTAAAATGAGAAAATTAGAAACTGCCTCATCAACCCTCTGCTTGTTTGTTTCTGTGCTCCAAATCTTTCCCTGCCTGGGTTTTCTACTTCACAGTGGAGATGTGAGGATGGATTATTATTGCTGATGGATGCTCAGCGTGAGGGGTACGTGCACAAGTGCCGCATGGAATAAAACGGATGGATGTACCACAGCTGATGTTCCAAACTTTGCAGTGTATTGCTGTAATGTGTATTAGGGATTCCTGCACTTTATTTCTGCTCAGTGGGGAGTTATCCTCCCGTTGCAGTCCAGAACTTGGCTGAGACCACAAACCTTCAATTTGTTACAGCAGCCAAGAGTACTGTATAAGGGATTGTTCTGCAGCAGGCATTGCAGAGCGCTGCTCAGAGGCTTAGCTGAGCCATTTGCTTCTCAAAAGGCTCTGAAACTCCTGTTGAGATGCACAATCAAAATGCTTTTCTTAGACTTCCAAACTTACCCTAACAAACACAAAAAAGGGCAGTGCAATGTACAGGACAGGCTGACTTGTAAGGAGCAGATTCAGAAGAGGAAGATTCAGAATGACCGCAGCAAAGCAACCTAAGATATTAAACTGTAAGCCCAGAACAGTTTACCCTTGAAATTCTAAATCTCGGTGTTGGGAACCGTTGTCTCCGGGGAAGCTGCAGTGTAACGTGAGTCTCGGATGCACTGTCAGGAGTTCCTGGCTGGCTGATGGCTACAGCACACAAAAAGCTCTCTGCAGGCACTGCTAAAGGACTGGAAGGAGGTACCGCAGTGCTGACGTGCAGTCTTTGCTATTCATAAAAAATAGTTTCAGGTAAATGTGAAGTAAAAAAGCCTCACATCATCTATATTTATTTTCCATAGAAATCAATGAAATATTTGTCTATCAGCACATTGGCACGTCCATACACAGGAATTAGAGCATAAGGCATTAGCGCTGAGTTAATGCTTGTTTATTGCAGTCACTGTTCTCTCTCCGTTCTTCCAGGCTATCCCGACCCTGAGGTGATGTGGTTCAAGGATGATCAGCCTGTCAAGGAGTCCCGACACTTCCAGATAGATTACGATGAGGAAGGGAACTGTTCTTTGACTATTTCTGAAGTATGTGGGGACGATGATGCCAAATACACCTGCAAAGCTGTTAACAGCCTTGGGGAAGCCACGTGCACTGCAGAGCTCCTTGTGGAAACAATGGCAAAAGAAGGAGAGGGAGAAGGAGAAGAAGATGAAGAGGAGGAAGAATGAGACAAGGCTAAAAAAATATAATTATTTAAAGACTCTCCTTATAAGGCTCAGAAAACCAAGTTATCAAAAGCACCTTGTGTGAATCGTAGGTCTTTCGGGGGGTTGTTATTTCAGCATGATCAGTTGATACCTGTTAGCTTTATGTATGGGCATTACTTCAAACTAGCAGGGTTTTTAAGTTGCTAGTGTGATTGGATTGACTTTAAGCAGCCATCAACTAAGTTGCCCAGACTACTTTTAAAATCAAATGTATGGAAACCAAGTTATATTCTGAACATCTTAAAGAAAAACAGTCTATTTACTGAGCTCATTGCTCATTACCATCACTTTTCTCAGCCAAAACCACAGCTAAGTTGGCTCCCCGAGATCTACTTCAAAGGAATCGTTGGCCAGACATGCAGTGAATCTCTCCAGTCCTGAGGAATAGGATATCCCCTGAGCTGTATCTTCTGTAAGGGAAGGTTTGACACAGCCAGCATTACAATTTGTATGTTGGCCTGGTTCATTTCTCATTTGCTTTAAGCAGAGTCTCGCAGTCCAAACTTCAGACATTTTCACTGCCTCTGTCAGTGAGCTGTTAGTGCCCTTGTATTACTGGCTAACATTAAACATCCAGGTGGTTTCCTGAGATATTCCTGATACTGCTTTTAGCCAGCTGATCCCACTTTGTCATCTCTCCCTTATGGAGCCTGTCACTTCAGTGCAGTTGCAGCTGCCTACTTAAGAAACAGACTGAAAACACAAAGACTGAGAATATTTTCTGTGTTTCTGGTCAGTCTAATAAAGACTTATGATTCATATATATGCTGCTGTGAAAAAACAGGTTATTGCACAATCAGAGATTTCTCTATGCATGTGTCTGAATGAAATCCCAGGTTAGTTAAAGTTTTACTTGCATTTATTTGGCAATTGCAAAACAGATTTCAACTGATGATAAGCTGGAAACTCCCACAGATTTTTCGAGTAGCCAAAAAGATAGTAGCCTGGATTACAAACTCCTCTATTCTTAGCGATTTCCAAAGAATTTTAACCTACATAGGACCTATTTCTACCTTATGAACTTGACTGTCTTGTTTTCGTCTTGAACCTGCACCAGTAAGGCTGTTGCATTTTTTAAAAACGCAGAAAAACAAAAGAAAGCAAAATTCAAACCCCTTTTATTTTTTTTTTCAGAAATGGTTAACACACTCAGACTTAGTAACTTTGCTTTCCTTTCACAGTATTGGCACTTTTTTTTTTGTTGTTGTTCAGAGGTAATATCAGAGGCTGCAAGGTGATTATGCATAATCCAAAACCAGTGTGTCTTATATCTATGTATCATTCCAAAGGTGATTTTCTCTTCCACTTTTTGTGTGTAAAGTGCAACCATTTGCATTTCAAAGGTTACCTCTTTTAAAAAAAGACATTACCTTAAATCCTCACCATTAAGTAGTCAGTGTACTTTAATACAGGTGTGTACATTATCAACCTTAGGTTGTTTGATATTACCTAGTTGTGTATGTGTTTCATATGATTTGCTCTTCTACATTCAAAGCTCAACTAATGTGGATGACACAATGGTTTGTAACTGCTTTACTCTTTGTTGCTAAGTTCAGATTGCCAGCATGTCTTTTCTTTTTGATTGATAAAAACTTCTTGTTATACTAAACACACTATTGCCACAATTCCTTATACAGAAAGGTTTTGAATCTGATTTAGAGCATACAGAGCTTTTCCTCACTTTTTTTTTTTTTTTTAATGTTTTAGGCAACAACGGGGTGTATTTTGTACCTTAATAAAAATATGCTAATGTTCTCCCTGTTTGTTAAACCATCAGAATTGCAAAGATGAGACCGCTACGGCTGTAGTTACTCACGGTTCCTAAATAAATACTACCACAAAGCACACTCCTCGTATGGTCGATTGCAGCGTCACCGCGTTCACCTTGGCCAAGCCTCTCCTCCTGCCCGAGAGCTGCTGGTCACACAAACCCATGAGGTGGCAACAGTGGAAGCTCCCTGATGTCTGTGGTGGTGCTGCCCTTCTTCTGTCCTGGCTTGTGCTGTGCAGAGCCTGCTCTGCCCCAGCACCACCAGCTGCAGCCTGGGGCTGGCACCCATGGCCTCGTGCTCTGCCACGTCTCCAGCATCATCACAGGCCTCAGTGGGAACATGGATGGGACACCAGGGCAGCCCTGGGCTTATTTCACAGTTGGGAATTCCTGTATGGTGAGGAAACATAGAGTTCTGAAAGACTGTGGGAGCAAGAGAGAAAAAAATCAGGGAAATCTGAATGTAGGTATAGACTTAGACCAATGTTTCTAAAAACTGTAAAGACAGAGATAAAGACAAACCTGCTCGTGCTGCCTTTATTCAGATTTCTGCTAACAAGCAGGGCACGTCACCACAGACCATGCAGGACCACACAAACTCTCCTTAAAGTGAAGATTGAGCAAACACCCTGCTTGTAGCAACATGCTTCTGGAGCAAATCTTCAGCCCTTCAAACAGCCATCTTTGCAAGGTGTGCCCCACTGTCTTGTGGAGGTACCTGGCTTTGTTCAGTGACTGCTGGTTTCCATCCAGGTAGGTACATGCCTGAGGCAGGAAAAGGTCTGGCTCTACTGGGCTGCTCTGTGGGCACAGCAAGGTCTGTGGGTATCAAAGCCCACACACTCAGAATTGCTGTTCCTGCACAGATCTTCCCTTCCCTTTCCTCCTTCACTAATCCTTTTGTGTTCCACAGGCTACAAACTGCCTATTTTTCTTTTGCCCCAAGGATATTCCAAGCAGTTTACCATCTCCCTCTGGCTTCCTATTAACATCCATTCTAGTCTGCAGGAAACAATGACCTCTACTTCCAAAATTATGTGACAGGCATCTGATTCAGCTCTGAGCAATTGACTCCAAGCTGTATTTGACCTTGAACTTTTTGTTTTGTTTGAAGAATAGAATTCTATTTCCACTGAAGAAAGATATTTTATGTACTTGAAACACTGTCTCATTTTGCCAGTCGTGGTCTAATAAAAGGCATTACCTTTTTCTATAAACCTTGCCTTGCTTGTATAATGTTTGCAGAAATCCACTCTTGGGATGTCATAGGGCTGAAACCCCAGTAGCAGAGGTTATGGAAGAAACTGGTACTACCCAAGGTGGACCAGTTAATTCTCTTTGCATTTCTTCTGGATAACATTCAGTCTTTTCAAGAGACAATGGAGAATTTGGGACTAGCTGCTGTTTTTCACTACTGGTGTTTCTGGATTTGCAGAAACCTAATTTACTTAATGACTGTCCTGTCCAATCTCCCAAGCATCCTGTACACATTTCTGGTTAATGAGGAGACCTTTGCTAATTGCATGCGTGGCATGCAGTCGGCTGGGTCCTTGCTTCCCTTTGCTGACAAGGAAGACAGCACAGGACTGCACAGCCCTCTCCTCTGCAGTGACTGTCAGACGGTGCAAACAGAGATTTTTTTTTTTTTTTTTTTTACTTGCATACATGAATAATGAATGTCTCGTTTCTCTAAAATTTCTTGGTACGTTTATTAAAATACTGCATGAAAACATAGCTGTTTGAAAATGGAATTCTCCATTAAATCATGTTTGCATTTTGAGCCGTATTGTCTGCAAGAGACATGCACATGAATTTATTAGCCCACAAAAATACTTACATGGAAGCAGAATTTTCTGAGGTGGGGAGTGAGGCTTATGCTGTTATCCTGCACTGCTCATAAAGGGACTGCACCATGACATGTGTGGGAAATAAACTGAGAGATGTTTATGGGAGTGGAGAAGTAAATCCACAACGTCTTTACAATTTCTGTAGGGGAGAAAAAATAAAAATTCTTCTCTTGTGGCTGCTCAGAAAGGCAGTTCTGTCTGCCTTGACAAGGATGCTTTAATGTTTTTTGCTGGGAAAGTAATGCTTTCCAGGCTTTTGCTTTTGTAGGGAGCTTCAGCAGGAAATGAGTTACAGCTTTTTATTCACACAGAACTGTAAGGGTGGGAAGAGACTCTGGAGATCATCCAGTCCAACCCCTTGTCAAGGCAGGGTCACCTGAGCAGGTGACATAGGGACGCGTCCAGGTGGGTTTGGGATGTCTCCAGGGAGGGAGACTCCACGACTCGGCTGGGCAGCCCGTGCAAGTGTTCTACCACCTTCAATGTAAAGTTCTTCCTCACGTTGAGATGAAACTTCTTGTGTTTTACTTTATGGCCACTCCTCCTGTGGCTGGGCATCACCGAAAAATTCTGCCCCATCCTCTTGACACCCGCCTTTGAGATTTTTGCGTGCATTAATGGACATCGCCTCTCAGTCTTCTCTCCTCTGAACTATATTACAAAAGCCATGAAAACCTACGAGATATTCCAAAAATAACCTTACCAGCTAACGCTATTAATGTCTCTAAGAACACAGCAGACCTATTTCTCCCTGCAGAGGGGTGTTTTGAACCAGCCCTAAAAAGACAGCGAGCAGCTCGCCGATCCCCGGCCGGGTCAGACACGGGCCCCGCTCCCGGGGGGGGGACCCCGCTCCTCCCGGGGGGGGTCCCGCCGCCCCGCTCCTCCCGGGCGGGGTCCCGCTGCCCCGCTCCTCCCGGGCGGGTCCCGCCGTTCGCGTTGCGGCGGCTGCGCGGCGCTGTGCCCGCCCGGTCCCCGGGAAGTTCCGCCCCACGCCCGCCGAACGCCGGCAGCGGGCGGGGCGCGGGAGCCGCGAGATGGCGGCGGCCGGCGGCGGCGGGAGCCGGGCGGACAACGGCTACGGCGGGCAGCAGGCGCGGCGCAGGAAGGGCCCGGGCGCGCTGGCCACGGGCTACCTCGTTATCTACAACGTGGTGATGACGGCGGGGTAAGGACCGGGCCGGGCCGCTCGCGGAGCTCCGCGGCCGCCGCCGGGGCGCGGGGCTGCGGCCGCGGGTGGGTCCGGCGGGGTGGGCAGGGCAGGGCAGGGCAGGGCAGAGCAGGGCAGGGCAGGGCAGGGCAGGGCGGCTGCCCCGCGCCGCAGGGAGCGAGGCCGGGCCGAGAGCAGCGGCCTCTCCCGCCGCCGTGCCCGCGGTCCCGTCCGTCCCATGCGGCTGCACCGGGCCGTGCCCCCCGGGGCCGTGCCCCCCCGTGTGACGGTTTTCACATCCAGGTGGCTGTGGGTTCCTTGCATCACCTTGTACACATCTGTGGTGTACATTCCAGCAGTTTTCACTAGAGAGGTGACCCTAAATACAGGGAATTTATCCACAGCAGTAGTTAAAGGCAATGGTCTTCAGCCCTGCAAGATTTCTCCATTTCTCAGCTGCTTTGTAATTTGAGGTTGGAAGCTCAGGTTCAAGGTTTGTAATTCAAGGTTGGAAGTTTTGGGACATGTGAGCTCCTGGACCAGCTTGGTGCTCTGCCCTTGCCCTGCGTGACAGAATGCAGACTGGGGCCAATTGGTGCTTGCTCAGGTGTGTTCTTAGGTAGAAAAATAAAAATAGTGATAACTAGGGACTGTCTAAAGAAAGGAGACTTTTTTCTTTTTATTTTTTTTTTTTTATTTAATTGTGGCTGTGGCGTCTCACTGGAATCCAGATAAAAATAAAACCAGCTTTTGAAAGATTGAGGATATTTGGGTGGGAGAAGAAAAGAGCCTTTAAAATGGATCCCAAATGAGCATGTTTTCTGCTAGATAAATCCTGGCGGGTGAGGAGTTGAGCAAACAGAGTAGTGTCAAGTTTGGGGGAAAAGTTAGTGTAGAATTAATATAGATAGGATTCAGTTCAATGAGGCAGTTAGACATGAAGATTCTTGTCTTTGCTGGTGGCAGCTGGTGCTATTTCAGCTTACAAGATATTTACACTTGTGTGGATCAAAGGTAGGGGAGTGGGGAGATCTTAGTTCTAGTGAGATGCTTGGTTCACCTGTTACCCAACAGCTGTGTTATTGTGAAATGTTACTGAGCAGGTTTATGGCTCCATAGGATATTTGCAGGGTATTTCACTCACAGGGCAAGGATAATTACCCACCAGCTTGATTTAAAGTAATCTGATGTTTCAGAAATAATTGCATGAGTAATACAACACATTGCAGGCAGCCAGGAGGGCTTTTCAGTTTTGTTGTGGTGTCCCAGCACAATGTTAACAAGTTCACCTCTGAACTCTTCTGAGAAATAAAAGCATTTCCCTGCTTATTTTGCTGCCCATATGCAATTCACTTGTGTTTATAAAAGATATAAAAATCCTGAGAGAGAAGCTGTGGTATAAATGGAAAGTTTTCTTTGTGGTCATGAACTTTTTGTCATGGCATACAAGCTCCTGAGCATGGGAAATTTCTATTTCTTCAGAAGAACAAATTTTTTAAAAAATTGAGTGCTGGAAACTCAGAAATAAATAACATAAACCTCTATTTAGCTTTCTGTTGTCATGTAAATCCTGATCACGGTGTTACCTGTTTTCTTGATTTACACCAAACCTCTTAGAAAATTCCACTTTTGGGTGGGATGAGATTTATGGTGCTTTAACATGAGCTGCTTTTTTCTGGACATGGTTGTGATTAGATGGTTTCTGCAATTTGGGGAGTTACCATATGAGTTCTGTGCTCATGGTAATATCTCTGTGGTGTCTCTCACTTTTCTTTTGGGGTAGGTCACCAAGGGCTGTCACTGCTAATATCTCTTGAAATGGACATGGAGTTTGCACTTCCCCTGGACACTGCTGAAATTCCACAATATACCAGGTTGAGCTTAGGGAAAAAACTCCATTTGTTTCTTATTATTGTGAAGCCTTTTAAAAAAGGTAGTTTTTCTGGAATTGGTTGACAGAAGCTCAGTTGTTCAGATGAAAAGATCAAAAGATTGATACACAGCTGATGGCAGTGATTGTTTTATGACCCCATGTCAGTCAGAGTGCTCACACTTAGTTTCTCCAACTGCACTGCCTTTGAAAGAGAATTGTGAAAAGAATAACCCAAAAAATTCAAGGTGGCCAGATGATGCACTGGTGCTGTAACAGCACATGGGATTATTTGAAGTGGTTTTTTGGTATGGTTTACAAAAGGCTTATAAACTGAAACAAACAACAACATTGTTGTGCAGTAAATAAGTACTAAAGTAAATGTTTTAAACCCATAGTTGCCTTAACTATTAACTTTATTTAAAATGGATCAAATAACAGTTGAAAAATCTCTGCATAGCTACTGTATTTACTTAGCATTTTTTTGACTTAGCTAAAGAAAACATCACTTACTCCAAAAATAATAGATCTTATTTCTTGTTTTATGCTGTAGTGCACGTACTTTGTGGATTCCTACATAAAAACCCATACAATGGTTTTTACAAGGGCAAAACAGTAGAAAAAGCATGTGGATCCCTGACAGGAGCTGCGTGCACTTACCATTTGGTTCATGTTTTGGGTGGGTTTTTGGTTTTTTTCAGAAAAGGGACCAACATGGTTCACCAGGGGATAACCAGTACTGCAGCTGGTTCTCAGCTGTACTTGCTCAGGTTTTAATGCCCATGGTTCAAAGCATTAAGCTGCAGAAAGCTCTGCATCTTGCTTCTCTTGTGTTCAGGCAGACTCTTTTCCCATCACAGTGTGAAGCTGTGTAGTCATGCCTGACCTGGCATGGGAAGCTCATTCTGGAGGCATAGAAGCAGCATAGAAATGGTTTTTCCTAAAAACTGAGCTTGACCAAAATCACTGAATAGTGCTGGGTGGGGAGACAGGGCATGCTGTTAGAGCTGAGTGTAAATGTTAGATAAGCTGCTTTAAAAGGTGATTATGTTTCTTATTTTTAGTCAAGTGCTGTAACTGACTAGTACTTCTGGGTATAAGTAGCTGGTGGTGGTATAAACAATGAATTTAAAAAGGATTTTTCACTCAACAAGTTCAATGGTAATGTAATAGCTTTTGAATTTGCAAGAGTTTGTGTTAATCAATGTTGAGCAAAGAGTGTTCTGGGTTATGAGTTTCATTGTTGGTGTCTTCAGTGAGTGGCTGTTGAGAGTCAAAGTACACTTCTCCCTTTCAGGTGCACTCACTGAATAGCTCTGCTGTATTCTCTTGCATAAACGTTACAGAACCTCAGTAAACTTTACACAAGAAAATGCCTTTTTATGACCTGTGAGAGAGTCAAGGGAGTTAACCTAAGGACCTGAGCGCAAAGCTTGTCACTCAAGTCTAATAAAATCAGAGTAAAAAAACTCAGTGTGTACAGTGTTCATTTTTCATATTCTGGGTTAATCAAAGAATGGTCATCGTCCAGTTTGAAGTTTACACACACACAGGGTAGCAGGAATGTGTTAAAATGTAACTCCAGCTGGGCTATCAGGTAGAGTTCTATGTGTGGGTCAGAGAAATGAGCTTTTATGAGACGGTGGTGCCTTTTGCTGCCCTTCTAAACTTCTTGCCAAGTTCCATTTTCAGCTGATATTCCTTGATTTCACGTTCTTCTGTTCCATTTTGTCTAGTCTTAGAGGGTGAAGAACTATTTAAGAATCACAGAAGCAGGACAGAGGCACTAAAGGCTTCAGCACAAACTAGGCTCAGCTTTTAATTTTGTATGGATTGATGCTCTGATCTGTATCAAATGCTTTGTGAAGGATAGTAAATGGAATGGAAAGTACAGTCTTGCTGGAGTCAGTGATCTGGCACGAGGGTGGAGATGAGTAAAAGGCTGGAGCTCCTCTGGGAGCTGTGGGATTTAGATCAGGTGAGAATGGTTTGCAGGCACAGCCAAGAACTGGCATCTTGTGCAATTGGAGAAATTATTGCTCCATTCAGCAGTTTCTCAACAAACATGGAAGATCAGGAAAAACAGAGAAACTTGGCAGATAAGAACAGCAGAGTGTTAGCCTGCTGTGATTTGCTATTCAAAAGAAGAAGCAGTTGGTGTTGCAGGGGAGAATCACTAATACTGTAGTGCTTACTGGTTTATTCTGTTCTGAAGTCCTAATATAAAATGAATCTGATTTATTCTTTGTAAACAGCAATTACTTGGCAAATGTTTGTCATTTGGTTTCACAGGATGGCTTTAACTGAAATAACTTGTCACTCTGAAAAAAGGGAAAGTTTGTTTCTCTTTCCCATTTATCTTCCCCACTCCCCCTGCTTTTCTTTGGTGCATGTCTTCCAGAAGTTAAGGCAGTAATTAATTAGCTTTCTTTCAGTCCTGCTAACAGATTTTGTTACAAACACAAACTTGGATGTCAGAGTGACTTACTGGTGAAAAATCTGAACTTCACTGTTTCCAATAATTATTACATTTGGGATAATATGTGCCCATACTTTGCAATATCCAAGCTAATGTGGTAAATAAAGGGAATTTCTTCATCATCCCTGTTACAAAACCACAGCTACACAATTTTTTCCAAAGGGTAAAAACTATTGTGTAGTGGGCTTGCTACGTGTCTACACATTGAGGTGAATTGTTAGCAGAGACACTTGGTGAATTGCACAAGGGGTTTGGAGGGAGATGGAGGTAAAATTGGCTGGCATTCAGAGCAGTGAAGTGCAAGATAGCCAGGATGAGCCTGTCAGTGAAAAGTTTGAGAGCCCCTATTAAGCATTCTTCTTGACCAACCAACCCCTTCTCCCCACGTTTGCCAAAAGCAATTGGAAACTAAAGATAACTATAGATGCTACTTTCAGGTGGAAGGTGTTTGACCAGGGATGACCACTAACCTTGGGTTTGTGACTTGGCATAGACTTGATTGAAGAATTTGTCATGTTGTGTGCAAGCACCAGCTCTGGACAGCTGTAGTAGTTAGTGAAAGCTTTAACAGCCAGGATGAAAATTTTTTAGGTTTGTTTAAATTACCTAAAGGTAAAATAAGCAGGGTTAACAGGTCACATTGTTCACACACAGTTGCAGTTATATGGGCACTACTACATGGATTCAGATATGTTTGTTGGTTAAAAAGGAAAACTGGGATGGGAATGGCTGTGCTGTCTTCAAGACTTTAGCAAGCTCAGTTTCCTTGCAGTTATTTATCTATAGCTATTTCTCATATAATATATGCTACCAACTAAGCTGGATGACCTCTCATAAACTCTAGGGGTCTACTTTGAACTGAAATGTTAAAATCAATGCCTTCTGAACCGTGTTTATGTCATGCTGCTCTAAGCTGGTAAGAGTTCTCTGACTAGCTGTCAGAGGTTTTCTGCTTAAACTAAATAAAATGTGATGCCAATCTGCCATCAATGCATTCTGTAACTAAATTAAATCGAGCTCACTAAAAAATAAACGAAGACATTAGAGATATTGGTGATAAAAAATGCATCATCCTTCACTTGGATAAATTTGTAGAAGATGCAAGTATTTAACATTTCCAGTGTTGCAGAGATAGTGTATTTCAGGACAGTTCTGCCTGTTGCTTTCTTAAGTATTGAAAGAGGGATTAAATATTTCTTTTTATTTAAGCTTTGCTTAACATCTCCTTTTTTCTCTCTTGCAGGTGGCTCGTTATTGCAGTTGGTCTAGTCCGGGCATATCTGGCTAAAGGCAGCTACCACAGCCTTTACTATTCAATAGAAAAGCCCCTGAAATTCTTCCAAACTGGAGCTTTGCTTGAGGTGGGTGTAGTCCTATTCCCTGGCATTATTAATGTTTGCATGAATGTGTTGTATTTATTACATTAATTCTAGTGAACAGCTCACACAAAAGCTGAATTTTCATTTTAGCAAGTCATGAGGGAGTTTTACTGTCTGCTATTTAGTTTGGGTAGTAGAGCTAAATAATCTTAATCTTAATCATTGAAATGCAAATACTGAATCTTAAGCTCTTGTAACAGAACTAAATGTGTGTCTGAATTGCTTAATTTGAAATGTTAGTGATTTGAATTTTTCTTTTTGTTCTAGATCCTACACTGTGCACTTGGTAAGCTTGCAAATTTTCAGTTTATTTTTTTTATAGAAGACTGCAGTTTTAGCAGTATAATAACAAGGAAAATATTACAGTTTGTGAATTGCCAAATTTCATTCTTGCCTAACTTACTAATTTTTGATTGAAATACATTCCAGTTTTTTACTCCTTAATTGGAGAAGTCACAAAACAATAAAACAGCCTCATTTCCTATCTGGATGCTCACTAGCCACTATTTAAAAATTCAGATGGCATTCAGGTTCCTTAAGCTGCAACTACAAACTCGCTGTTTTTCATCATTGCCCAGACAGCCAGATACTGGAGGGGGTATTAGATTGTAGGTTCACAGTGAGTTCTGAGGGGTGTTCTCATAACCAAGTGAGGTGTTGGGAGATCTGGTGCTAGGAATGTGTCAGCAGAGGGCAGTCTGGTTCTGTCGTTGGTGAAGTAGTTCTGACCCTCCTGACTCATCTGGTTATTCTAAAAATGTCTTAAAAAGGCAGTTCACAAACTGTGGACATATCATCCCAAGAAATGAATGGCCATATACACTTCAAATTAATGTAAAGACTTCTCAGAGTAAACTGTGTGTATCATATATTTGCCTGTGCTGCCAAGGCAATCCTTCCAATGTTGTTTAATTTTACTAAATCTCAGTTACTGGGTTTTTTTACCAGAATAAACCATACTTTTTTTTTTTTTTAAATTGTCAAAAATTAATATTAAAATGTGCCATTTTAAAGGTTTTATTTAACAAGTGGCAAGAAGGAAAAGTTAAATCTTGGAACACTGGAGAGAAAACCTCGCAGATAAAATGCTGGTTTTACCATCCTAAATCCATAATGCTCTGCTATTTTCTTAACCTAAACGGGTGTGCAGACACCAGTGTTTACTAGTACTACATCTAAAAATGTAAAAATTGGATTGTCATTTCCTCACACTTGGATGTCTGTGTCCATCAAATCAGTGAGTAGCAGGAGAGAGTCCTTCCAGGCTGATGCAGAAAAGCAAATAAGATGATTATACAGCCTGCCTGTGTGCAAAACTAATCATTCTGGCTCAGTTGATTTGAGGTGTGGATCCATTTAGCCCATGTTATCCTTAGCAGCACAGTTTAATATTACAGAGAGCCATTAGGGGAAAGTGGCAGCATTTTATACTGTTATTACTCTATTTTTTTTGCTTTCCCTAAGAAAGCTCTTTTGCAAAAGACTGGTTTTCTTATAACTGGCTGTGGATTATATTCTTTTCTGTTAATGGAAGTGTTTGTCAGCTAAATAAAGTGAGGGGGTTTTGCACAGCTGGATGCACTGCTGCTGTCTGCTGCAGTCCTACTGACTGTAGCAAAAGTTTCTATGCAAGGAGAAACAGGAGATTTGCAGATTCCTTTGCCCCTGCTGAACTAATTGCTCTAACTAGAGCTGTAATTCTCTGTCAGTAGAAGAGCTTATGTGTGACAGATGGCTGTGTGTATCAGCATAACTTTTCTCTCCACATCTTTTCAGTAGAATCTGAAATGTTAGCATCTGTGAGGCAAGTCCTTCAAAATACAAAGATTGATAGAGGAGTGTCTCTGTGAAGCATGATTGAGAACAGGACTTGACATATGGCAAAGATTTTAAAAATGCAGAGCTCTACCTGGAAAGGAGATAACATGCAGCCCAGAGACAAAGACAGCATGATAAACCTGAAGAGAACTATGTCTGTAGGTTTTTCCTTTTTCCTTGCAAAGAAGCCAACCATATAAATGAAAATAATTCAGCTGAAACTTGCTTTTGACTTTTCTTATTCTTTCTTCCTATTTAATTTTTCTCTTTAGTCTCTACATTTTTCTGAGGCTGTTGCATGGCTTGTGGTTTGCATTAGCTTTACAAGCACTTTTTACTGTATCTTAGGAGCTACACCTGCTCTTTATCAATTAACTGTTGGAAGAAAGTAAAACTTGGTGATGTGAAATTTAGAAATTTTGTGTAATCTTGAAGTCTAAAACTATTGCTGCTCTATCAGACTTGGGTGTGTAGGGTCCTTTCACTGGCAGGCCAATTGGCACCTCAGAACTTGCTGGAAGAACCAGAGATATCTGCTTCCTTAAGAAAATCTTCAAGCTGCTTCTTTACCTGCCAGTGCATCAGCTGTTCCCTGGGGTTTGTTTGTTGTGGAGCTGGTTTTTTTGGTTGGTTGTCTGGTTTGGGGTTTTTTTGGAGTTGTATTTCCAGGAATGAAATACAGACTTGGCATCTATCAAAATATGGGCTAGATCCGTGTTTCTGAAAAATACTTAAAATTTTTGATGGCTTTCTTTTTGGGATATACAGTGCCAAACATATTTATTATTTTTACTTTTTAAATCACAGTAATGAAGAGTATCTTGGATATTTTAATCCAACAGGATTTATTTGAAAGACTGTATCCCAGAAGCTGTTTGATTGAAATTATTTTATTGAGCTGTTCTGTGTATTGAGGAATGTGCTGTGATTGCAATAAGATATTTGTTTGCATTTTGATGCAGAAAGCCTTGTCAAGGGATTGAACTGCATTATGCTATATAAACACACCAAAGGACAGACTTCATATTTCCAAATTTAAAAAAAAAAAAAAATTAAATGCTTTCCATCTAGAAATTTCAAATAACTGGACTTTGGTTTACCTGTGTTTTATTTCCCCACCCCTACATCCCACCCTGGTAGTCAGGAATGTTTACTAATTGCAAAATATCTTCCAGGCATTGTTCCCTCTTCTGTTGTTCTGACTGCTTTCCAAGTGATGTCAAGGGTTTTCCTGACGTGGGCAGTAACACACAGTGTAAAAGAGGTAAGTTCAGGTACAAATTGATAGAAGGACCGTTGATCCATGCTGAAAAGCAAGTGTTGATTGCTGTCTTATTGTCCTGAAAATGTCTTCTGTTTGTGTCTCAACATGGGAAATTGTTCATGTGAATTTCTGTGGATCAAAAGAAATAAAAATAGATCTGATGTCATCTTTTGTTGACAGTCAAACAGAGCGAGGTCTGATTCTCTCCCTGTAAGAGATCTAGCTCCTGGATGGTTTCTGCAGTCCTTGCAGACAACTATACAGATTTCACTGTGTAATACAGAACACAGATTTTGGTACAGCCTTCCAGTGTTCATCTCATTAGTGTCATAATTAAAAGCAAAATCTCGTTGTCCTCCTGCATATGCAATTCACTTCCTGTGGCATCTGAAACTTCTCCTCAGTTGTTCATGCACAACAGTGCCTCCATGCTCTCCATTGTCACTCTCCAGGATAATCTTTCCTCTGTCTTCCAGTCAATTCTGTTATATTCAAACATGGGTGATGTTGGGGGGCTGTGTGTTTTTTCTCACTGCTCACCACACTAAATATTGCTGTACTTTATGCCGATCTCTGTAGAATCTTTTGGAAGTCATGTTTTTTGAAGATTATTCCTGACAGCTGTTCGAAAATCTAGACATGATTTAATTGGTACAGGTTATGGTGACTGACTCATGTCATCTGAATCCTTGTAGTAGCCTAAATATACAGCATCTCTGCTGTAACTTTAGCCAACTAATTTTACTGGTTTTCTTGTCATTAAAGAAAGAAATTAGTCTGGATACCAGTGTCAGCATGGGTGCCTGAAATAAGTGACAGTCATTTTATGCATAAGATTATTTGTGACTTGACATGGAAAATATCTTAAAGAATTTGTCTTATTACAAAATCTTGAGGGAAGCTTTCTCTTTGTCTTCCAAACCTGTGAATCAGAACATTCATGCACATGTAGAGTAACATAAATCACTGTAGTTCCTAGCAATTAACAATCCTTTCTAGTATTGTGGTGTTTGTTCACATGAAGCTTTAGTTTCATGCTACTTAAGGTGGAGGAATGTTACTTTCTCAACAAATAAAACCTGTTTTGTAATGGACTTCCCTGTTGGTGCACATTTATGTACTCTGGTCTCTGTTAATTCACCAGGTTTTCAACCAAAAAAAAAAAAAAAGCCATAATCTCAAGACATTAGATTTTATATATATGTACAAAATACTTTAAAGTAAATCCTCTTGGAGTTTTGCTTGTTATCTATATGATGTTGGGATATCTGGTGCTTCATAAAGAACAGTCTTAATATGTTTTTATGAATTGTCTCCTGGTTTTGAAGTAACCCAAATATTAAAGGTTAGATTGGATGGATTAGAATGATTCTATGTGTTGTCCGTTATACATCAAAGAAAAACCTGTGATACGATTGTGGGCTAGGTTTTTTTGAAGCTTATGCCTACATTCTCACTAGAGAAAACCAACAAAATGGGAGCAATGAGTTTAGCCAAACATTTGACTTTTAACAAGGATTCTTTCAACAATATTCCATGCAGACTTTTTTCCCCACATTTGTGTGGTCTTCTGGTTAAGGTCTTGCAAGAGACTGGATTCTGTGTTATTTTTTTAATGTCTTAGAAAGTGTGTATAAGAATGGCAAGTATGAGGAACCCTGTGATGAATTTCTGACCTGTGACTTAGAGCAAATAAATAAGAGGCTGTGTTCTGACCCCTCCCCTTCCCCCAGCCAGGGAGCCAGGAGGCTCACCTGGGAAGAGTTATTGCAAGTGTCACAAGTGTTCTGCTTTCTCTAAAGGGCTGTCTACACAAGTGAGCTCCATGGTGAAGGCCAGGATTAAATTCTCACACAGCTTTATGGAACTTGTAAGCGATGCAGTTGCATGATGAGGTTCTTGTAAAATAAACCACAGTTTTCCTTTTTAACTTTTTGAGTGAGACTTTGTTCAGTATCTTGCTTTTCCAGACTGTTTTCATATATAATACAGCTAAAAGAAGAAATGTGTATTGCATCCCTCCTTCTGTCAGGATACATTTCTAGAAATGTGATGTGATTTGAAGCATGCTTCTTGCCACTAACATGTTTGTGCTTCTTTGTTGACTTCAGTGCTGATGTGTTGTTGAACTCAATATGAAGTTATTCACAATAAGTGTTAAAGCATGGCAAATGTTGAAGCACTGCTGACTGAGATTCTCCTTACCTGCACTCTAGGAGCAGTTGTTGGTGTTGTGGAGGAGGGCCTGGCATGTCATCAGTGCTGGCCATTATGTCAGAAAGGAACCAGTTCAGTGAATTTTACTGTTTCTCCTGCAAAGGAGGGCAGAGAACGAGCAGCCTGGTGGGGAGGGATGGGAGGATATAGGCATAGGAGAACAGAACATGCTCTTCAGTTCAAAAGATGTCTTTTTGAATTTGTGTGATTGGTGAGTTCTGGTGGCATTGTGGCAGGCCTTCATGGAGTTCCATTCTGACAGATAATTCTGCACCCAGTTCTGATGGGCCATTAAAAAATGGTGTAAGCAGGCATTTATTGCTTATCCCATTGGGCTCAGTTACGGATAAGTTGCAAATAATATATATTTAGAGGAATTTCTGTAGAACACACAGGCACGAGATGCTGTGAAAACAATGTTTACAGCATGTAGAGCTGGTAATTGGGACTCTAGTATCTGCAGTTGGGAATTGATATCTTCAGTCAGTAGAAGAACGTCTTAACTTAGGACTTTTAGGACTAAGTTGTATTAAAGGCCAAGCTAGAAGGGTCAGAACTCTGGCTGAGTACAGCTGAAAAACCTGACTCACCACTGCTTTACATCTAAGTAAAATTAGAGCAATACCATACAACACAATAGTCTGTCAGGCCCTTTGTGCCTACTGTGAAGCTTCCTTTTTTTTTCCCCCTTCATTTTATGTTTTATTTTTTAATTACTGTACCAAAGAACCAGCTCTTTGGAGAGAGACGTGCTGTTCCAATATTTTCCATCATTACACTTGCATAGTGCTGCTGGTGTTGCTCTTCTGCATTGGATTGCTTAATTATGTGTTTAGCTGAAATTTTCTGCAAATTTGTCAAACTGTTATTCTTCACGTAGAGAAATTTCCCTTTCCAATCTTAAGTATAACATTAAAAACCTCTCAGGCTTTATTTTGTCAACTCCCAGTTCTCATCTTTGCATCTTAAAAGAGTGGTTTCTTTCACATTTTAGCAAACATTGTCTGCTATTCACAGTATTTAAGAAAAGCTAAAATATATTCCGGACCCTCCTTGATGATATGTTGGCCTGAAACACATGCCAAAAAGTTATACCTGTTATTTGTTTGACCCCATTAAGACAGTTGGACAAATAAGGTGTAAATAAAGTGTAAAATGTGTTTTGATTTGTGTCTAAGACTTCCTTGAAAGACTGGCATGAGAAAAAAGTAGTGGAAGAAGAACTGAATTCTCAGGGAGCATTTGCCTTAGTGGTTTATTAAAGGTCTACTCTGTATTTGCCTATCTCCAGCCTGGAAGAGAAATTATGCAAATGCAGCATTAGCAGTGGCTAAAAGAATAGGATTCCTGAGGAATTGTTTTGTGTATCAGTTCCCAGGGGTTTTATAATGTACATCTCAGTCATTATTGAAGTACTGAAAAACTGTCAATGTTCAAAGAGATGTTCTGATAGTGAAAAACTGGTGATAGCTATTGTCAGTGTGCAAGAAACAGAGTTTATAATGATAACCACCAGTTTTCCAGTCTTCTTTCTTCCTTAAATGGGGACACAAGCTATGAAGGCACAATCAGTGAATCTTTAGGAGACCTAACAGGGTTGTGTGTTTCATAATGCTGTGAACTGTTTTAATAACTTCTAATACAAAGGAGAGGGGGGAGACCAGACCTTGAAGGCAGTGTTAGAGATGTCTTGTGATAGAAGTGAACTCTAACTGCTGTAATTTTCTACTACTTCCATGTGTGTGATTCACTGTTAGCGTCCCAGTTTCTTGTCCTTGCTCATATCCTTGGATGCCACTTCAAGCTACAAACTTTTGGGTTTTGACTTTACTGATTTTCATAGCTAGGGAAAGAAGTGGGATTTAAAGCACAGGTTGAAGTTTGTGACTCACAGGTTTAGGTGAACTCATCACTAAGCTGCTACTCCAGAAGGTGCAGCTCTGGTGTGCTTGTCAAGCACGTTCCTCCTTTGGAACTGCAGCATCTGGGAAATGCTGTTCACTTCTCCCTGTTGAGAACTAAGTCTTCCTTATAAAGCAGACCTCAAACAGGATTAGGATCCTGCAGCAATGTGTAAAAATAGATTTGGTCTCTTCTCTGAAAATCTTCAAATAATTTTTGGATTTTGCTCTTTCATGATGATGTAAGGGAGATTAATATATAAACATATTATCAGAATGTGCTAAAAGAATAAGGCGCTTTTGCTGCAAAATGCAGTGAAAGTGACCTGAAATGTTACACGTAGCAGAACATAGATTTACAGCACAATACAGATTACCAGCAGCTCTGCATTCCAGGATAGCTCAAGATTTCTGTATAAATTTTTCTGGGGTTTGCAGTCTGTAACAAAGCTTTTTCTGGGTAATTCCTTTGAAAAAAAAAATCCCTTTTTTAACCTAAAAGTATATGATCAGTCCCCTGACTGATTTAAAATATTAAAATGTTTCTGATTGTCCCTATCTATATATACCTATATATTCTTGTTCCTTTTTTTTTTTTCCTGTTGCTTTGTACTTTGTCCAAGATGAATAGAGTGCACTGCCCACATCTCCTGACTTCCTTTTCCCCTTTTTCAAGAGTTGGAGGAAAAGAGAAAATAAGGGCCCCTGTGGTTGTGCTCTTTTTGTTCCCAGAGTCCACTAAATTTGGGCTCAAGGTGCTCATACAGCTGGGAATTCTGTTGAAGAGGGAAGGGAGGGAGAGAGGAGGAAGGCTGCATAAAAATCATGTCTGCTCCCATAAGAGTTTGTGCTGCGGGTATGTGACCCCACATATACTTGATCCATCTGGAACTTGAACCTCATGATACTCCATAATCTAATAAATATAACTCTTAATTTTCAAGTACATGCTTTTGAGGATTGATCTTACAAATATCACAGATAAAGGCAGTTTATTACAGAATATTTTGAGCTTAAAGGGAACCACAAGGATCACTGAGCCCCCTCCTAAATGAATGGCCCACCTAGAGATCAAACCCACAACTCTGGCATTATTAGCACCATGCTCAGGGTAACTGAGCTGATCTCAGGGTTAAAATGTGGAGGGAGTTACAGCTGGTTCACTGCTGTGTGGCTGACATAAAAGCTCCAAGAGGTGTAAAGCAGTGAAAGATGATACTGCCTTGAGTGTAACATTAGAGGAACTATGCTAGTTACAGTAAGCTGAAAATGGAGCAAGGAACAGTGAATCAGGTGCCCATCAAGCTTACCTGAGGTGTAACAATCTGAGCATCATTCTTCTCTCCTCCCAGCCTGAGAGCTGGTTTTAGCTGTTTTGCTGCTGCTCATGAGCAGGACCCAGTTTCTGACCAGAGAAAGGAAAACAGTGCTTCTGGTTAGAAGTGCCATGAACTAGTATCAGAATATTAAGTGTAAACCAGGTATCAAATGTTAGACCATTCTTTCTGCACTAGGAGATAATCATAGGACTGAAATAGAAGCTGGTGCTCAATAGGAGTGGGAAGAGTTAAGAATTATACTCAGCATTTCAGGGGTTTCTTTTACCAATTTATCTTGCACAGAATATGAGAGCTTAAGTTACCTGATCATGAAGCAGAGCTTTCTTAAGCAACTAGAAAAATACACAGCAGGATAAGACGTTTTTTACTGTTGTTACTAATGTTGCTTTTAAGCTCATTCTTGGAGTCTGTTCTCTAAAATGATGCAGTAAAGCAACCCACAGGAATTGATTTCTGTGAGGTTTTCTTGGGTCGGGTGAGTAACTGGTAATGCTCAAGTTCATACAAAGCCTTTTTTCCGTTCCCACAGGTACAAACTGAAGACAGTGTCCTCTTGTTTGTAGTGGCCTGGACAATCACCGAGATAATCCGTTACTCTTTTTACACGTTTAGCTTGTTAAACCATCTCCCTTATCTCATCAAATGGGCCAGGTCGGTAGCATAATACAAATTACAGCCTTAAAGCACTGATCTGACAGGGATATTTATCTTGTAAAGTAGTTGCAGTGCAAAAAAAGTAGATTCTGGTAATTGCCCTGTTTGTGAACGTGATTGCCTAGCTTCTCTCCAGCAGATTTTCAGGTAACAAAAATCTATTGCATTGCAAACTGAAAGAGTAGTAGTTGTCTGAACTCAGTTCCATATACAAAATAATTGTCAGAAACTGATATTTAACATTAAGGGATGACAGTCAACTGACATTTAGCAGTAATTCTTGAATCCAGTGGTTGTTCTTGAAATAATATTTAAGCTCATTAACATCAACTGTATTTGGCCCCATTTTAAGTAGTAAAATGACCGCTAACAAAGAGTTAAGAAATCAAAATAATAAAGTGTGTGGTGTGGAGAATAGTTTAAACGATAGTCTAAAAGTTAGATTCTCAGATAAAATCTTTAAATATTTTCAAATGATTTCTGATTTGAATACTTACCTTGCAATAATGTTCATACCTCGCCATGCTCCGATCAAATAAGAGCTAAGAAAGAGAAATACTGAGTGGAGAATTAAAAACTTTAATATCTGTAATATCATTTAACAAATATTTTGTCTGAGTTTGTCATAACTTTTAATTCTTTCTGTGTATGTTTCATTCTAGGTACACTTTGTTTATAGTATTGTATCCAATGGGAGTCTCAGGCGAATTACTCACAATATATGCTGCATTACCCTTCGTCAGGCAGTCTGGCTTGTATTCCATTAGTTTACCTAACAAGTACAATTTTTCATTTGACTACTATACATTCCTGATCCTGGTCATGATCTCTTACATTCCAAGTAAGTATGAGCTTGTTAGGTTTCTTAGTATTAACAGCTGTACTGGGAAAAGCAAATAATTGTGGGACTAACATACATAGAAGTAACCAATTTAGCCTGCTGATGACCTTGTTTAGTTTTTGCATGGTTCACAAAGGGTTAGTATCCCGTGGAAGTTTCAGCTTCTGCTGTTTGTATATGTATGTTTTCCATCCCCTACTTTGTTGTTTTGCAAACATGCTGTGTACTAGTCTTAGAAGTAAGAAGAGAAAAAGCTCTGGATAGAGAGAGATTAAAGAGGCACTGATGTGGATAAAATGCCTTAGAGTCTGAAAAAATGACACTAGAATTACAAAAAAATCAAACAAATATGGGAATTTCTCTTGAAGGACTTTTTCTGCCCCACAGTCTTTGTATTGTGTGCATGCAGTTAAGATTACTTTTGTCATCTGCTTCTACATTAAGAGTTAAATAAGGCATTTTTCATTTAATTAAAACTGTGATTGCTCTAGTAAAAAAATTAAAAGTACCTGAAGCCTAAGAACATTATCAGTTCATCTCTTTGGAGTGTAAAAGGCAATAGATAACTTAAGCAAAAAGTGAAGTACATCCTCTAATAGAGAATTGGTGACCTTGACCATGTGACTGTGCATTTTGCAGGCCTCTCTTCACACTTTATTGACTTGAGTGTGTTTTCTCCTCAGTCTTCCCTCAGCTGTATTTCCATATGCTGCATCAGAGGCGAAAGGTACTCTCCCACACTGAAGAACGTAAGAAGTCGGAGTAATTCCAACTCTTTTTCAGAACTTTTCAAAACATCAAAATGCTGCAGTTTTTCAATACCCAGCACATTTGTAAAGAGTATACCAAGATAAGTCAGAGGTAAAAACCCAATAATTTAGCAAGAATAACCAGTAAATCTGATTTCAGTGAAATTCCAGGATGTCAAACATTGAAATTGTTTTCAGCTTGCAGTGCTTCAGAAAACTTAAACTTTATATGGCTTGGCAGTTAACCTTTTCATTAAATGATGTGCTAAATGGTTTTCATTTATTACTAAATGCCTGAAGGTTGCAGTATGAGTGATGAAGTTGTACCCACTAAATGCCTGAATTGGGATTATACTACTGATACCTCTTTTTTTAAGTGCTTGACTGCATGCCAGAAACTGTATGTATTGCTGTGAAAGCAAACAATATGCTCTGGAATACTTCAGGATAATGTCAGAGACTTCAGTGGAGAATGTAATCTGGGCAAAGTATTTGAATTTAGAAAGATAGGTTGTGTATTTAAAAGGTGATGGGAACAAGAAACCAATTACGGAAAACGAGGGGAATGTGTTTCTTTAGGAATTTAAACTGTATGGTGTCTGACCAGAATGTGTTCTCTGAAGATCTTGTTTAAGCTGATCACTCAAATGCTAATATTAATTCAGAGGCTGTAATTCTTATCTGAAACATTAAAAGTACCCCAAGTATTGCATCCCTGAATACTTTTTTATATATTAAAGAAAATAAAATTAATACTAACTGTAATATTTCTAGTGGTATCAGTAATGAATCTAAACAATATAAGGAGGTAGGTCACCCAGAGAAAGGTGCAGTTCTCCCTTTTTTACTGCAAATTATCATCTCTAATCATTGTCTATGGTATTCGTCTTTCAGTGCTGAGGACTGTCTGTCTACTGTGTTTGGGGGTCTTGTTCCTTAGCCTGACTTTTCTCAGGTGACTGAGGTCATCACTCTGGCACATCCAAGCAGGCAGTTCCAGGCACTCAACTTCTGAAGTGTTGTGAAGTCATAACCTGCTCTTAGCAGAGCAGATTATCTCACGTGTTAAATGCTACCTTTGCAAACTGGACAAGTCACCCTCATCTGTTCTTTGGAAAGAGTGGAAGATCACAAAAAGTTATATTCTCCTTGGTGCTTTCTCTGCGTTCTCAGGCTTAACCTTCCCTTGGGAAGGTAAAAGGAAAGTGAAGGAGCTGAGGAAGCCTTGTGGTGAGGCAGAAAGCACTAGTGTTGTGTGAGCTGTGCCCCAAGTCTAGAAGAAGCATCTGATTGTGAGTAAAAGAGTGGGGAATGAAAGGAACAAAAGGAGAAAGGAAATTAATTGATATCCAAGTGGAGACAAAAGGAAACGTGGGTTATGGGTTTGCTCTGTTCAGAATTGATGGCCAAATAGTCCTGTCTGCATCCAGTCAGAGTCACTAGATGAGATCATGTGGGCTTCTCTTGCTTCCCTCATGTTACATGATTTAGTGCATAAAGGAGGTGTGACCACTCCCATGCTGCCTGCAATGCTGCCTCATGCTGTGCCTGCCAGCACCTCCCCTGAACATGGCACAGTTGTGTTTGACACATCCCAGCTCTTCCTAAACACAGCCCCGAAGTACTGAGGACACAGGCTCTCTGTTCTAGCACCTGGGAAGAGCTGGATTTACAATTATTTAGGTTTATGCTTGTCAGAACTATATTAAAAAAAAAAAAAAAATTGGCATTTTTCAGTCATTTCCTTTGGCTCCATCAGAAGGACCAAATTTTCCTAACTCTCACTATATAGAGCCTTTCCTGTTTAACACAGAGAGGACTATTATAAGCAGAGAGGGGACAAGAGACAATAATAATTTTTGCTTCTATTTTCAACCTTCTGGAGCCAATTATTGACTGGATTAAAAAAACAAATGTTGTAGCAAGTTGGGTGTTGGTCATTTCTCCCAAATTACAAGCAATAGGGCTAGAGGATACTGCCTCGTGTTTTGCCAAGGAAGGTCTAGATGGGATATTAGGAAAAATTTCTTCCTGGAAAGAATTGTCAAGCATTGGAACAAGCTTCCCAGGGAAATGATAGAGTCACCATCCCTGAAGGTATGTAAAAGAACTGAAGATGTGGTGCTTAGGGACATTGTTTCCTGGGATTTTGCAGTTTTAGGATAATGGTTGGGCTCAATCTTATAAGTCCTCTCCAACCCAAACAATTCTGTGATTCTATTACTGTGGCCATATACAACCTCAAAATGATTTTGGATTCAAAGATGCAACAATTCAATTCATTTCTATATTAGGTTATGTGCTTTGTTGTAGTGATTTGAGAAATGTTATTCTGAACTCATTGTTGAAAGTGTGAACTTCCACCTCTGAACAAAACATCTCCTTTTGCTTATACTTGCTATTAAAGAAGTTAATGTCAGTGTTTCTGAAGGATGTCATCTAAAAGATCTGGTTTCCTGATGTACTTAGGTTACTGGATATTGTCAATGCTCAGCTCCTGAATTTTTCTTAATTTGATTTCTGTACCCAAATAAATGATTTGGTTTCAAATTTATTGGTCCAATTTGAAGATAAAAAATGGCTGTGTAGTACTCCTGCATCAAACAAACTCCTGGCTCAGTTGATGAGAAAGATACAGTATAGATCTACAGCAGGAAAAGCAGAGCAAGCTGCCAGTAGGGAGAAAGCTACAACCAACACCTTTGCTGCATAGGCTTTATTATGGAATATTTATTTTAATTGAAAATAGCAATTTATGACACAAATGCAAATAAACTATGACCTTTTAAAAATAATGGAATCACTTTTCCTTTCAAAAGAAAAGAAATTGCTTTCACAGTAAGAATTCTTACCAGCAAAGTTGATTTATAAATTATATGCTGAAGTCTGAACATGCAGTTTCTACATACAAAAATTCAGTGCTTCATCTTGCAAGTGCTTTTTCAAGTTTATCTTCCATGGAAATCACTGGAAGGTGATCTTGAGAGAGAACTGTAGTGTGATGCCCTAAAACTGTTTGGGTTGTTCCCTAATACTGACTTTGCTGACACATGTGGGGTTTCTCCTCCTCATAAAAGAAGTTTCCCTTCATCTGTCACTGCAATTGTCAAGTGGTTTCTATGAACTCTGTACTGGAAGCTTTGATTGGTACTGTGTCACAGATGCAGAGGGGTTTATTTTCCCCACAGTCTGTTTACTTGGTTTGCATGTTCTCTATCAGCATATCCAAACCAGCAGGCCCCCCTGCTTTGGTACTCTCTGTTGTGTGCACTGGTTCAGTTGACAGCACTTTATGTTCTACCCTGCCAGCTCTTGGTTAGTCACTACCCTCCAAAAGACCAAGGTTTTCACCAGTGTGTAGTTTACAACTGGAATTGTAGAAATGTTCATATTTGTAAATTACAGTAAGAATGCAGGTTACAGTGCAGGTAAATTGTAATTTTTCACAATGTGATGTTTTTATCAGAGGGTTTTTTCCTTATCATTATGAAGGTTGGCATTTGTGTGGACCAATCTGCAGTTTCATTTTAAAACCTATCTTTCAGCTTAAAATTTTCATGAGTATACATCAAATCATATATTTTGATGTATATGTCAGTGAAACTTGGGTGAAAACTATATACAGTCATTTTTGTATTTTTTTCTATGTTGTGAAGAATAAAATTGTAATTTTATAAGTCTGATTCACTAAGATTGTTATAAGTTAAATGTATTTTTTGTATATTTAGGAATCTGGTATTACCCGGAGCTCTGAAAGACTAAGCATAGATTTTTTATGCATGGTTGAAAGATATTTCAACTTGATAATGCAGTGAAATGGTTTGTATGCTAAAATACTAACTAGTCCGTGTTGTTGCCTTGTGAAATTGATTCTGTGCTCTCTGCCTGGATTTGGCCTACTGATCAGTGATACTAATTGCTGTAACCCAAATAAAATAATTCTGAACAAAATGTGTTGTATTGTTACTGTTTAAGGAACAAAAGCAGACACTTTACAAATGTGAGTTAGGGCTGTATTTTTATTCATTTGTATAAAATGGGTACCTTTTAATTTAGAAGTTCTTTCAGCATATGTAACTCTGGAGCTCAGACTAAAGAAATAAGAAACTTCATACTGTTGTTAGTGCTCTGCTTTCCACATTCAAAAGAAGTGCTCATACCAACACCTTAACTGGCTGTGTCAACACTCACAACTTCCTGAAGGATCCTCAATTGAGTGTGAGCTCTTTGTTCTCCTTCTGTTATCTGTACTCTGGATGCTGATGGTTTCCTTCAAAAACAAAACTGAGTATTATAAATATAGTGGAATGCTTAACTAACGTAACAGAATACTTCAGAGTTCATTTGCTAAATATAATATGTCTGCTACCACGGCAACATTTTTAGCATTTTTAACACTTCCTGAGAGAGATTTAAAAATTGTGTCTAGATGGCATTAATGCTCATAAATAGCAAGTTATAATATTCTAATAGGAACTGAGTGGTAGCTGCAGAGTGAGTGCTATTATTCTGGGCATATGCTTGTCATAAGATTGCACAGCTACAGTGATTTTTTTGTTGACTGAAGACGGGATGAAATGGTGTTGTCATGCCCTGCATCAGCACATGTCCTGCGCATGATGGCTGTGACTTAGCACTGCTGTGTAATTAAAAACTGGGAAATGCTTTGCCCTGGAGAGGTGCTGAGCTCTCTTTGTGCCTCACAGTAACTAGCACTGGCTATTTGTGTTTCCTCTCTGCATTTTGAAAACAGTGTGTGTGGAAACAATTTTAGTTCCCCAGGGTAACAGTAAAAAGTCTGAAAAGCATAAGGATTCTGTGGTTGTCAGCAAGTTAATGTCACAATAATGTGTAAGGCTCATCTTAAATCATTGCCAGTTCCTGACATAAGACTGGAGGAGGGATCTGTGCTGGGCTGCTGAATGTAAAATAAAAAGGTGTGAATATCTGGGTGATTCAGTTTCATGTGATGTAAACTGAGCATTTCTACACTTGGGAGTGATTGATTCAAGCCACCCAACTGCCTGGAATATCCATTCAGTATCAAGTGGCTTTTAAATTCTGCTTCCTGTCTCCTAAACAAATGCTCTTCCACACTTGTCAGAAGATTTACAGTAGTAAGAGAATTAATAAAGCTTCTTAGGTGGTTTCTGAAATAATTTGTAATTTCAAATGTGGATGAAAAATTTGTGACTCCTTTAATACTGTTGATCACTAATTTCCAGAATAATATTTTCCTTTACAGATGTGAAAGATCTTAAAGCCCTTTTTATGGCCTCAAAAGTTAGCTTGGGCATTAGTGTTTTCAGAGGTTTGTTTTTCTCTTTGATGAGCTGAGATTGGTAATGAGCCAATATTACAGAAAGAGATCTTATTGTCAGTATTATATCTTAATTTTTGAATGGCTTAGTAAGATGCATATTATTTCAATCTTTCACTATGAAATGATATTTCACAATATTTAGAAACATTTCTATGTCTAGTTACACTTACACAAACTGTCACAGCTGTCTCTCTAGATTTGGTTTATTCTGTGCACTTTGTACATAGAAATTTTGCATTGCCTGGTACTACAAGAGGATGTTATTATTGGGAAATTCTTTGGAAAAGCTTATTCAGCTGAATTGTGAACAGTGAATTGCATTTTGTCCTGTGTTTTTTGACTCCTACTACAGACAGTGCGCACAGTCTTCTGTGAACTGTTACTACTTGCAACAAGTGTATATGAAAAACTTCAGTTCTGACATTTTCTAGTTTGAACACCTGAACTTGCAGAATTGTAGCTCCTGTATAATTACATTCAGCCTTTTGGGCAAGACAGAGGATGAGTCTCACTCTACAGAGATAATCTGAAAACACGTGTAAAGGGACGCAGGCATTTCAGGTACTTTCTTTAACATGAGTTTTAAGTTGATGGCAATGTAAAGATCAGCGCATTGTTCTTTTCTGCTTGTAGCATGCCCACAAAACCCATCAGTTTTGGAGACTATATAGGCAGTGGGGGACCCTTCAGTCAGCCTGACATTAGATGGCTTTTATGAAATCTGTTTGCCATTTAAAGGTTTCTTTGGGTAAAATACATTCTCTTAACTTACTGGATAAGAAAAGATAATGAGTGCTGGTCTTCTCTACTTAATGACCATCAATAAAATGATGAGATGGAAGAGGAGAGGTACTGGAGGTTACAGAGCTCTACCACTGTGTTTCCCAAAGAATATTTGGGCATTGGTGAAACATGAAACCACCTTCCTGTTCCCTTTGGAATCCAGTAGTAGTTGTTCTTTTGGGCAAGGGTGGTGGTGTTTGGTTTTGTGAGGAATTTTTTGTTTGTTTATTAAGAAAGAAAAGCAGTACTTAATGGAGATGCTGCAATGTTTAGTCTAGTGTGCTGATGACATGAAGTTTGTTTTATTTTCCTCCAGGTGTTTTATTACAAGACTGTAAGGAACTGTGGATGCACTGACTTAGGTATTTTGTTTTAGTCCTTTGTTCCTGTGTATAAACTACTGCTGGGAAAGTTGCTGGTTTGACAGTATCAAATGAGTTTCCTTACCCAGCTTTTTGGTTCAATTTAAATTAAGTAAACAAAGCACTTCGTTAGCAAACTGGAATAGTGGGAAAAGCTGTCTTGCATCAGCAAGAAAATGGATGTGGAATTGAAAGTCAGATGTTGCTGGTTAGTTTAGTTAGTAAGAGTGGATACTGTTACTTATAAGTAGTTACTTAGTATGACACTTTGATACTGTTAAAGGCCTTTAGCAGAAGCAAACTGCAGAAATCTGAAAATTCTGAATTACTCTTCAAAAGGTATTGTCAAGTGAGACAATGTGTGGAACCTGCTCTAGGCTTACAGGTGTGTTCAGACAAGGGACAGGTGTAAGCATTCATGGGTTGCTGTGCTCCAGGTTCCTGGTGATGCATAACTGCAGATGAGTCCTAAGCATAAGGGATTTTGAAGAAATAAACTGCTGACAGAAAGATGTAAAACTCTTACAGAAAGATGTAAAACTCCTACTGTTGTGCTCTGATACTGGAGCTTCATGCAGGCTCCAGGAGTCCCATTGGTACAGACATTTCAGTCCTGTTCATTGCTTTGCTGTTATCTAAAGGTGAGCAGATAAATCCATGCAACAGTTAACAAATGGGCTGCTGTGTTCACGTTCTGTGACAAGAACTGGAATCCTTGGCTGCTTTTTTCTTAATGTCAGGATTATGTGGAATCCCTGGAATGACCACATGAATTATGTGCATTATGGTGAATTTCATGATGCAATCCTCCTGTATTGCAAATGTGCACATGCAGGTCGGTACCCCAGCTTTGCTTGGACTAAACAGCATGGGCATGCAGTATGTTTTATTTCTACATTTGGGGTAAAATATGGGTGCTGCTATGAAAAGACTGGTAAATGTGATTCAATAAGCTCCTTGTCTTGCTAGGCTTCTTGTGTATCCCTAAAAACGCCCAAAAGTCAGTAATGAGTCAGATTGTTTTGGATTGGGCTTTTTGTTTATTTTTTAAGTCACTGTGGGTTTATGTTTTCACTATTTTCTCACTTTTGGTTCTGTTCCTTTTGAATCATCAGATTATTGGGAGAGAGGTGGTGTGGAGCAAGAGAGTTTGTAACAGGAGGTTGTTCAGTTTGAGTATTTCATGGCTCCAAGTTGGACTGTATGATTATATCTTGGTTTCAGAGGGCTGCTTTGGATATTCTAGTGTTCTGGACTTAATGCTTCCATGAATCTTGTAGTGCATGAAGACCATGAAAAATGAAATGTGACACAGATGTTCTGAGGTCACTATCTAGATGGTATTCCCCATTTAAAGTAAATAATGGAAAGAAAGAATGCTAATGTTTGTCTACTGCACCCGCTGTAATAATAATAAAGTAAAAAATGTTTTTATACAAATTATGAGACTACATGTGAGACCAGATTTTATGTGAACTTGTATGTTGAAGTTAAGATCTGCCACAGTAGCTCTCTGTTAACTCCCTCATGGCTTCATGAAGGTTTGAGAAGTTGACATCATTTGAGTGATTTTGTGCAAGCATTCTCTAAATCTTCCACGTGTTTAGTTCCATTTAGGTATTATTTTAACCAGATAAATACTTTTTGAAAAAGTGACATGGTTCAATTTTAATCCTGAATTTTATTAAGCTATGATTGAAGGAACTGAATTGAATTTTGCCCAATTACCCCAACCACCCCCAAAGAATGAAAAAAAAGAAAAGCTTTTTATGGGGCAGGCAGAATTTGTGAAGGCTAGGCTAGACTGGAAGGTGCAGCATTAGCCTGTCTGGATAAGGAATACAACATTTCTCTGTTTTTCTTCAAAGTACTGTGATATTTGTGTTTGTTGATCTCTGAACAAAGCAAATAAATATTCTCATTTTATATGGACTTCTATGCAAAGCACACTTGTATTGATTAAGATCATAATCTGTACAAAGCCATGTTGGGACTGAGATAAGAAGCTCCTCAGTTTTACACTCATTCTTCAGAAAATGGCTGGGCTAAGTTGTGCAAGAAAAAAGCAATTCCTATATATGTATAATTCATTAACAAAGAATGAATTATAGCCTGAATGTTCTTGTAATAAGTGCCAGGTATTTTTAAATAACTTTACAGCTGCACGGGAAATGCAGTGTTTTGCTTTCGAGCATAACTTTTGGGTGAGACAAACATTGTATCTTACTGCCATTTGTAATGAGGTTCCTGAATTAGAAACGAGGGCCAGGGCTTGAAGAAACTGCTTGTTAGAATGAAAGCTGTAGATAAGCTGTCATATTATGGTCTGTATCCTTAATATTAAATTCTCCTGTTTGTTGCCTTTGTTCTACTACTGTTCTGTGTGATCCAGTAACATCAGCAGCTCAAAGTGGTCGTTAAATATTTTTACTATCCATGTGGAATCTTACATCTTCTTTGTCATAGCCCTATATGTCCTCCTTGTGTGAAGTACCCATTTAGTTGGTGCAACTCTTAGATTCTAAGACACTTTTTAGCTTCTTAACATCCTTGTTGTTTTCACAAGTTGCAGATTTTCTGCAGTATCTCTTCCAAATGCTCTTTTACCTCTCTTTAAACTCAACACCTCATATTTACCTACCTGTTTCAAAAGTTGCAAACTTTTGGTTGAAGACTTCTTTTCCTCTGTAGCAAGGACAAAACGTTTTTCTCCTCTAGCTGAATTTTTTTTTAAATACCCTAAATTTTTTAAGCATCAATTCTTACGACATTTCTGAAAAGCAAAACTGTATGTCAAACAAAATGACATAGTGAAAAGAAACATGAATGATACTCTAGAATTGAAACTACCATTTTCCTGGGATTTCTGTATATAAACTTTCTGAGAAGGGTCTCTAGCTTAACTGTGACTGGAGTCCTGCCTAGGATTCAGGCTTCCAGAGGCTATCATGATACAAAAGCTAAGTAAGACTTCATTTAGTCGGGGTGGTGAAACATAAAAACCTTAAAATTACTTGGTCTGTTACCTGAGCAATGTTTTGTTGATATTTAGAACTAAATGTAACAAGATGTGGATGTTGAATGAACTTGGTTCTTCATAGTCATTTCTGTGAAGCAGAATTAATTTTAGGGTCATCAATTAATTTTGTGGATCACCTTTCTCCTTTTACTTGGTTTTAGTGTGAAAAAATGAGATCTTTTACCACTGGCTTTGAGAGAAGAACTCCAAAATGGGACTTTGTGTACAAAACAAAAAGACCTGTCCCAGTTTACAGCTCACTGAAGAATTGTTTCACTATCTTTATCCCTTGGGTTCAGGCACTGTGAAGTCAGAGTAACCAACCACACAATTCTTGAGTGTTGTTCTACTCGAGTAGAACAAAAGGAGTATGGATAGTGACAGTGTTGTATAACATCACACGAAATGATAAATTCCATCTGAAGGGCGGTGGTATTTATGTATAAAAATGCCTCCTCATGGAAAGCAAACTGTGAGTCCAGTCGTGATCAGCTGCAGTATGTAGCATCTATTGGGAAAATGCCATGTAAAAGAGCCCCACTGTAATAGTAGTTGTATTGTTCTAGTGAAAATCTTTAACTCTGAATTTCTGGTAAGTAGAAGATGCTCTGTGAAAGAAGCTGCTGAAAATTCAGCATATGGTTTTACAAATCACTGAAATGCACAAAGGCCTGAATTGCTGTAGTTTATGGTGTTACTTGCACGTGTAAAGGACACGTGAAGGGCTTCTGTTTGGAGGGTTATCTGGTTTGGCTTTTTTTTCCCAGCTGTGTCCAGCAATATTACCTCTCTACAAACGTTGCTTATCTCTGTCCTTTGATAACCACAGCTTCAGCATTACTACTGCTAAGGACTGCTTGTGAGCAGGGATTTTCAATGTTTGAACAAACACCTAGACAATTACCAGTTTCAGCAACTTAAGCAAGGCAGTTATCTGATTTGACAGTTTGTTTTTAATAAAACATGATGCAGAACATCAAGCAATAATATTATTCTTAGTACATATGATGCTTACCTTCAAAACACTGTAAATCATTAATTAGTTCACTCGCACCTGCAGAAAGAGTGGTTCACCTGAAAGAAGACTATGGAAGAGTCTGGAGATTGAAACTTGTTGGGAAGTGAAGGGGTGTCATCACGCCTCACTCCCAGGTTAGGGAATATGCCATAAAACGGTGTCACAGCGCTGTCGGCTGAAGGTGAGGCTGTAGCTTAAGCGGTTGAAAAAACAAGGTAAACATACCTCTGCGTGTATTTTACGCTTAATTTCTGAGTTAAGGTAGGTCCAGTGACAGGTGCTGATGCTGTGAAATGGTTTTCTGGGGCTTGATTTTCCTCTGTTCACCAGTCCTGCCATCGGTGCTTGGTGCCTCTGCCGTGCCGAGCAGGGGCAGTCCGGCACGGGAGCTCGGCGCCGGCCCCGCGCCGAAGGGGTTAATGCGCCCCGCCCCGGGCGCGCCTATTGGCGGGGCGGTGGCGGCGGCAGCCAATGGCAGCGCACGGCGGCGGGGCCGCGCCAATGGGGGCGGGCGGGGGCGGTGCGGGCCCGCGCGCAGGCTGCATGGGGAGGCACAAAGCGCGGCCGGGACGCGCCGCCGCTGTCTCGCGGAGAGCCCCGCACACGGCACCGGACACCGGCACCCGGCACCGCCACAGCCCCGCACCGCACACCGCCCCGGCTCCGTCCACCGCGGGGGAGGCATCGCCGAGGCCCCCGCCCTTGCTCCTTTCTCTCTCGGGTTTTTTTGGATGTTTTTTTTTTTTTTTTTCTTTCCATATACCCTATATACCGATTTTTTTTTTCCCAGAATATTGCCGGTTTCCTCCCTCTCCCCCGGTGCCTGTGGGATAGGCGCTGCGGCGCGGGCCCGAAGGCACCGGAGGGGGGGCGGCGTAAGCGGAGCGGCGCCGGGTGCATAGGCGGTGCGCTGCCGCCGGCCGTGCCTTAGCGCCGGTTCTCCGCCGCTGGAGGGCGAGGCGAGCCCTGGAGCGCCGAGGCCGCAGCGGCCGCGGTCCGCCCCGGCAGCACCCCCTCCGCGCCCCTCCCTCGGGCCGAGGGGATGCTCCCGCCGGCCGCCGTCGGCTGCCGCATCCACCTGCGAGCCCGAGCCTCCGCCAGCTCCCCAGCCGACCGCCCGCGGCGAAGCGCCCGGCCCTGCGCCCGGCCCCGAGCGGGCGGGGGCCGGGCCGGAGCGGATGCGGGCGCCTGCGATGCGGCTCCCCCCGCGGCGCGGACCACGAGCCCTGCGCTGAAGCGAGCCGGCCGTGGCCGGGGGCGGTCCCGGTCCCGTGGTGCCGAGCGCGCTCGGCGGTATCGGACAAGTGCCGGGCTGGTGATGGCACTGCACGAGCGTTCCCGTCCGGGGACACCCCGGCTGCTGGGGACGGCCCAGCCGTTCCGGAGATTTTTTGGGGCGTTTTGCGAGTTTTTGGGGGCCTTTTTTCTTTCTTATTTTTTTTTTTTCCTTCCCCCCCCCCTTTTTTTTCTTTTTTTTTTCTTTTTCCTCCTTTAGTTCCCCCCCTCCGCTCTTTTTTGGGGTTTTCCCCCTCCCGGCGGCTCGTCCCCTGCGCCTGCCGGCGGCCATCCCCTGCGCCCGCAGCCCCGTTTCTCAGGACATGTCCGCGGTCCAACAGCGTCTCCGTGCTGCCCCGGGCTTCGGCGGTCACCGCGCCCTGGGCGAGGCCCCGAGCACATGCATGCACCGCTCGGCCTGGGGCGAGGGCGGAGGCCCGGGCAATGGTCTACTCCTACCCCCGCCGCCTCCACAGTTCCTCGGGCAAGAAGTCCTCCCGCATGTCTAGCAGGTGGAGAGCGAGGAAGACTACAGAGCCCCGGAACTCGCGGGAGGAGCGGCTGCATGATTATGAGGCTTTAGGTCCCAATGCCCCTAGGCAGGAGCACGTGCGCAGCCGACGTCCCGGTCCCGCCACCCTACGCCGCATGATTCCCCCGCTGCCCCCAACAATGCCAGCCCCCGTCAGCTGGGGGACATGGGAGGATAGGCCCCGCTCTGTGAGTGGTGCTGGATGAGAAA
>CM031863.1:9466590-9509810 GCA_018697195.1 Certhia americana
AGGGGGAAGGGGCGGGGGGCGCGCTGTGTTGACTGGGAATCGGGGGGGGAGGAGGGGAGGAGGGGTGGGGAGGTGGGGGTGGGGGGGACTGTTATGGGGGGGGTGGGCGCGTGAGGGAGGGGGAGAGGGGGGGGAGTGGGGGGCGAGGGGGGAGGGAAGTGGCCAGAGGGGGAGGGGGGCGGGGGGGGAGGGGGGGCGGGGGAAGGGGTAAGGGGGGTGGGGAGGAGGGGGAGGGCGGGGGGGAGGACCGTCGGAGGGAGGGGGGGGGCTGAAGGAGGGGGTGGAGAGGGGGGGTGGTCGGGTGAGGGGTGAGCGAGGGAAGGTGGTGTGAGGAATCCGGAGAGGGGGGGGAAGTGGGGGGTGACGGGGGATGAGTAGAGGGGGTGGGGGGCGAGTGGCGAAGAGGAGATGGCGGCCCGGAGGTAGATGGCCCGGCCGCGGGGATCTCTTCCAAATGATCTTTTACTCTCTTTAAACTCAAACACCTCATATTTACTACCTGTTTGTCAAAAGTTGCCAAACTTTGGTTGAAGATCTTCTTTCCCCTGTAGCAAGGACAAAACGTTTTTCTCCTCTAGCTGAATTTTTTTTAAATACCCTACATTTTTTAAAGCATCAATTTTATGACATTTCTGGGAAAAGCAAAACTGTATGTCAAACAAAATTGACAATAAGTGAAAAGAAACATGAATGCATACGCTAGAATTGAAACTAACATTTTCATGGGATTCTGTTGTTATAAACTTCTGAGAAAGGGTCTCTAGCTTAACCTGTGGCTGGAGGTCCTGCCTAGATTCAGTGCTTCCAGAGCTATCATGTGATACAAAAAGAAGTAACACTTATTTAGTCGGGTGGGGTTGTGAAACATAAAAACCTTAAAAGTTACTTGAGTCTGTTAACCCTGAGCAATGTTTGGTTGATATAGAACTAATGTAACAAGATGTGGATGTTGAATGAGACTTGGTTCTTCATAGTCATTTCTGTGAAGCAGAATTAATTTTAGGGTCTCAATTAATTTTGTGGATCACCTTTTCCTTTTACTTGGTTTTAGTGTGAAAAATGAGATCTTTTAACACTGCTTTGAGAGAAGAACTCCAAAATGGGACTTTTTGTGTACAAAACAAAAGACCTGTCACAGTTTACAGCTAACTGAAGAATTGTTTCAACTATCTTTACCCTTGGTTTCAGGCACTGTGAGTCAGAGTAACAACCACACAATTTTGAGTGTTGTTCTACTCGTAGTAGAACAAAAGAGTATGAGATAGTGACAGGGTTGTAATAACATCACATGAAATGATAAATTCAATCTGAAGGGCGATTGTATTTATGTATAAAAATGCCTCCTCATGGAAAGCAAAACTGTGAGTCCAGTCGTGATCAGCTGCAGTATGTAGCATCTATTGGTGGAAAATAGCATGTAAGAGAGCCACACTGTAATAGTAGTTGTATTGTTCTAGTTGAAAATCTTTAACTCTGAATTTCTGGTACAAGTAGAAGATGCTCTTGTGAAAGAAGCTGCTGAAAATTCAGCATATGGTTATTACAAATCACTGAAATGCACAAAGGCTGAATGCTGTAGTTTATGGTGTACTTGCAACGGTGTAAAGGACACGTGAAGGGCTTCTGTTTGGGAGAGGGTTACTGGTGGCTTTTTTTTCCCAGCTGTGTCCAGCAATAGTACCTATCTACAAAACGTTGCTTATCTCTGTCCTTGATAACCACAGCTTCAGATTACTACTAAGGACTGCTTTGTGAGCAGGGATTTTTTTCAAGGTTTGAACAAACACCTAGACAATTACCAGTTTCAGCAAATAAGAAGGCAGTTATATGATTTGAAGTTTGTTTTAATAAAACATGATGAAGAACATAAAGCATAATTATCTTAGTACATTGATGCTTACCTTCAAAACACTGTAAATCATTAATTAGTTCACTCGCAACTGCAGGACAAGAGGGTTCACCCGAAGAAGATATGGAAGGAGTCTGGAGATTGAAAACTTGTTGCGGAAGTGAAGGGGTGTCATAACGCCTCACTCCCAGGTTAGAGGAATATGCCATAAAACGGTGTGTCACAGCGCTGTCGGCTGAAGGTGAGGCTGTAGCTTAAGCGTTGAAAAAACAAGGTAAACATACCTTGCGTGTTTTTTACGCTTAATTTCATGATTTAAGTAAGGGCCAGTGAACAGGGCTGATGCTGGGGGAGGGTTTTTGGGGCTTGATTTTCCTCTGTTCACCAGTCCTGCCATCGGTGCTGGTTGCCTCTGCCGTGCCGTAGCAGTGCAGTCGGCCACGGGAGCTCGGCGCCGGCCCCGCGCCGAAGGGGTTAATGCGCCCCGCCCCGGGGCGCTTCTATTGGCGGGGCGGGGGTGGCGCGGCAGCCCAATGGCAGCGCGCGGGGCGGGGCCCCGCGCCAATTGGGGGCGGGCGGGGGCTGGTGCGGCCTGCGCGCGGCTGAATGGGGAGCACAAAGCGCGGCTCGGGACGCGCCGCGCTGTCCCGCGGGAGATCCCCGCACCGGCACCGGCACCGGCACCTGCACGCCAACCAGCCCCCCGCACCGCCACAGCCCCGCTCCGGCACCGCTGGGGAGGCCAGCGCCGAGCCCCGCCCCTCGATCCTTCTGGGTTTTTTTTGGATTTTTTTTTTTTTTTTCTTTTCCATACCCTTCCGATTTTCCGAATTGCCGGTTTCTCCCCTCCCCCCGGTGCCTGTGGGAGAGGCGCTGCGGCCCGCCGAAGGCACCAGCGGCCGTAGCGGGAGCGGCGGCCGGGTGCATGAGCGGTGCGGGCTTGCCGCCGGCCGTGCCTTAGCGCCGGCGCTCCGCCGCTGGGAGGCGAGGCGAAGGCCGGGTATGCGCCGCCGCAGCCCGGTCCGCCCCGGGCAGCACCCCCGCCGGCCCCTCGGGCAGGGGGCTCCCGCCGCCGCCGTCGGTGCCGAATCCATCCCGCCGAGCCTGAGCCTCCGCCAGTCCCCGCAGAACGGCCCGCGGCGAAGCGCCCGCCCTGCGCCCGGCCCCGAGCGGCGGGGGCCGGGCCGGAGCGGTGCGGGCGCGCTGCGATGCGGCTCCCCCGCGGCGCCCTGAGCCCCTGCGGCTGAGAGCGAGCGGCCGTGAGCCGGGGGCGTCCCGGTCCCCGTGGTGCCGAGCGCGCTCGGCGGTATCCAAGTGCCGGGGCTGGTGATGGCACTGCCCTGAGCGTCCCGTCGGGGACACCCCGGCTCTGGGGACGCCCAGCCGTTCCGGAGATTTTGGGGGCGTTTGCGGGTTTTGCCTTTTTTCTTTCTTATTTTTTTTTTTTTTCCCCCCCCCTTTTTTTTTTTTTTTCTTTTTCCTCCTTTTCCGCTCTTTTTTGGGGTTTTCTCCCGGCGGCTCGTCTCCTCCGCCTGCCCGGCGGCCATCCCCTCGCCCGCAGCCCCGTTCCTCAGGGCATGTCCCGGTCCAACAGCGTCAGCCCCCCGGGCTTCGGCGGTCCCGCGCCCTGGGCAGGCACCGAGCAGCACCGCTCGGCCTGGGGCGAGGCGGAGGCCCGGGCCAATGGCTACTCCTACCCGCCGCCTCCCAACAGGTCCTCGGGCAAGAAGGCCTCCCGCAGGTCGAGCAGGTGGAGGAGCGAGGAAGACTACGAGCCCCGGAACCGCGGGGAGAGCGGCTGCAGGATGATGAGCTTTAGGTCCAAATCCGCCTGGCAGGAGCACGGTGACGACAGCCGACGTCACCGGTCCCGCCACCCGCCCGGCAGTGATTCCCCCGCTGCCCCCAACAATGCCAGCCCCCGGCAGCTGGGGGAGCAGGGGGAGGTACGGCCCCGCTCTGTGGAGTTGGGGCTGGATGAGAAACGCATCAAGGCCAAGATTGAGGAGCTGGAGGAAGAGGACGGGGACGAGGGGGACTCCGAGGCGGCCTTCTCCATGGGCAGTTGTTGCAGTAGCCTGCTGCAAATCTTCAGGTCCAAGAAGTTCCAGTCTGAGAAACTGGAACGTCTTTATCAGCGCTACTTCTTTCGGCTAAACCAGAGCAGCCTCACCATGCTTATGGCCGTGCTGGTGCTGGTCTGTGTGGTCATGCTGATCTTCCATGCCGCACACGGCCGCTATGAGGTATCCTATGTCGTGGTGCTCTCCCTGGCCATCGTGCTGATGGTGGTGCTGTGCATGGTGTGCAACCGCAACAACTTCCACCAGGACCACATGTGGTTGGCGTGCTACTCTGTCATCCTGGTGATCCTGGCAGTGCAAGTGGTAGGGGTTCTGCTGGTGTGGCCCAGGAGCGCCTCAGAGGGCATCTGGTGGACCGTCTTCTTTATCTACAGCATCTACACGCTGCTGCCGGTGCGGATGAGAGCTGCGGTCATCAGCGGGGTGGTGCTCTCTGCCATCCACCTGGCCGTCTCCCTCAAGATCAACGCGGAGGACAAGTTCCTCCTGAAGCAGGTAGGCAAGCCCCGAGTGATTTGGATGTGTGCTCAGCACTGAAGGGCAAGGGAAGTGGGGTATTTCCATATTTCCATAGGCCTGCCTGATGCTGGAAGTCTGACAGGACTTTCAGCTGAACTCCTAAGTTACCTGCTGCTAGGTGGGATGGTGTGCAATGTGGTGGCTAGCCTGTAATCTTGCTTTTATTCACAGCTGTGGTGTTCCCTCGTTTCTGCTCCAAGCAAAGACTCTAAACATACAAAAAGTGTGTCTTACTGGGTTCCCGTGACAGCTGCTCCAGCACTGTCAGCCAGCCCTCCTAGTGCCCTTCAGTTGTATTTAATGTAAACAGCCCTGTGCTAAGCACACCTGTGGAATCCAAGCATGTTACTGAGAAATGTGTAGAAAGTCCTGCTGTTTTTATCAGTTAGAGGTTATCCTTGTGTGTCAAACTGAGTTCAGTGTTGGTGCAGAGCTTAGGCATCTTAGGAGAGCATGCTCCACGGGAACGTGGGGTAGGCTTTTGATTTAGCAGGAAGGTGTTTTGCTCTGAGATGTGCTGGAAATCTCTATGGTGAAAAAGCCCTGAGTTCCTGTACAGGCAGGATAGAAAGTACAACAAAAAAGTATAAATGCAGGTTGTTATTTAGCTGTGATATCATGTTTAGTTGAAGCAGTTCAGTTCACGGGAACAATGAGACTATTATCCAATGCATTACAGTGCAATTTTTAATTACCATATCTGTATAAACAACAGCAGTACAAGGCGCCACTCTTCAAGTGAAGCAAGCATCCTTGGGACTTGTGCTTTGAGCTTATCACACATAAAATGTTGAAACTCTGAAGCAGTTGTCTGATGTGCAGGACTCTGAGCAAGGATGAGCCTGTCACAGAGTCAGCCCTGATGCTTGTGTGTAACCAGGGATTGTTTATTAAAATCAGGTGTTTAGTAGTTTTACAGCTCTAACACATAATGCAAAATAAAGCCTTGCGCTCAGTGCTTGCTTTGAGACTTAGCTCTGGGTTGTTTTGAGTTCTGCCTATTGCAGTGGCAAGAAAAGTTATAGCCCTTAAATAAAACCTCATCAGGATGAGGCTGTCACTGTTCTGCTATACAAAATATCCCACAACATTATTCTCTTCTCCCTGTCTGGTTAAGCCTACTTGGAGAGTTTCAGGCTTTGTTCTTAGTTTGTTACAGATATTTTTGTAAGCTGTACATGACATATTTTTCTTCTGTTTGATATAAATGGCTTTTTGTGTGTTTCCAGCAGCGCATACACTGTGAGTGGGACAGTTGGTGTTTTTCTGCTTGACTTGAAAAAGTTTGCTAATGGCCTCAGCTCTTCCCCACTGGGGCTCTGGTCTTGCAAAGCCTCATGAGTGCTTTTTGCTTTATAAACTGAGACTAGTCCTGTTGAAATCAGTGTGTTTAGAGACTGTATCCTTACATGGCAAGACAAATCCCGTCATGATTGCGGCTAGATTTAACAGTCTGTTATGAGCAGAGTTTGGAGGATAGTAACAAATGAATAAAATATCAGCATATTGGGAAATGTTGGTAACTGTGTTTTAGTAGGAAGGAGCCTAAATTACCAAGGCCAAATGATTGACTCCCTCAGGAGAAAATCTGGAACAGTTACAGCTCCCTCCCTTTCCACAAAACAGGTTGTTTGTAAGAGGATGGTTTGTATATAAAAGTGCACTTGTCAAAGGTAGAAGCTTGGCCAATAGGTGATGGTACAGTATGCACAAATCCGTGCATTGCACAGTTGCTTTCACTTTCATAATAATGCTGGGGTTTTCCTAAGATTTGGCAATAGATGTTCAGTTAGTGAGGAATGTCCTATGAGCACTATTACTTTGTCTTCAAAGGCAGAATGTCTCTCCACATTGCCTGTTTATTTTCTCTACTAACAGTCTCTATCTTGCTGTGGTCTACACTGGCATAGCATGGGCTGAATTCAGTGGGGTTGTACAAGGCCAAGCATCAGATTCCTTACACGTTTGTGTATGAACACGAGCTGCTATCTCTGGCTGTCTGATAGAAAAATCTGTTCTGCTGAACACATTGCCTCACAGCTATTAACAGGCCTTCCTCACTGGGCTGTATCTCGTTGCCGTGGAAATCTGTTGTGTTCAGCTCTGCCCCCCCAATGCACGCAAGCCCTATTTTCCTCCTTCAAACTACCAGAGGCAAAGGCAGGTGAAGGCTAGATAAGTCAAGAAGAGGGAGTTAAGATGTGTTCTGTGACTTCATGCTGGCAGTCGCATCAGCCTGGGTTTTGTGAAGCAGGAGTGGATGTGAATGCATTTGTGGCTATGTGACTGGATGGTACTTTACATCCAGCAGTCACAGAAGAAAGGCTAGTTAGGATGTGTATCACCTTTCCTCTCTTTTTCGTGGCATTTTACACTATAATGCTTAAGCAAGTTTAACTTTGTGGGAGCTTTTTGCTTTTAATCCTTTCCGAATTGTTTCCAAACCAGGAGAAATCATAACTCTTGTTATGATCCACCGACATTTAAAGCAGGGTGACTCTTGTGTGGACTCCTGAGCACTTTTATAAGGCTCTGGAGTCTGTTAAAATCTCCTTTCTCAAGAGAGTGGAATTCTTGGTAGCTGATCCCTTTTGGGGAAAGGAAGCTTGTTGGATTTCCTAACTGAGGATGCATGAGTTTATTGTCTGAGTTATCTTCTCCTATCATTGCTGGATTTTTCTGTCCCCAAACTCTCTGGTCCAAGGCTATGCTAGGGACTTTATGGAAAGGTTAATGCAGTCTGCTGTTTCTGAATTCATAAGGTGACAGGAGTAAAAGTAGTTGTCATTGTTCAGTCTTAACTGAGCTGCTTTTTAAAATAATTCTTCTGGGGCCACTGGATTTGGAAAGTAGGCTCTGACTTCTCTTTGTTACTTGGAGGAGTCTGTCTTTCAAAAGAGAAAGCACCCCTGTCAAAAATATGAGTATAGTTGGTACCTCTGTGAGTCTGATCAGCTAGAGGCAATGATCTTGGCTTCTTGAACTGAGGTTTGCTTGGAATTAAAAGAGTGCTAATTATTGCATTATATTAAAAAGTTATCCAATGCTGAGGGAGGGCAGAAAAAGAAATCTTATGTTTAAGAATTTACTTTTTTCCAAAGGCAGCATGCTGCTGGAAGTAGAACAGAGTGGATAGGTGATACTCCACCAACTACAAATCCTGACTGCTTAAAAGGGGCTTTTTCATGTTTTCCTGTGTTCAGTTAGCTCTAGAACAACTTCTTTTGGATTTAATGGGGAGGGGATGATGCATTTGTCTTCGGGTTTATGTTGTGTTATTCTGGGACAGATTACAAATATGTTTCACTACATGGAAGCATGTAAGTGTATGTTACTCTGCGTGTAAGTGCATCTCTTTTCAGGCCAGCCTTTTCCATGTGTTGGCTTTGATACGCTTTCAGGCTCTGAAAACACACCCGACTCTAGAATTCATGTAAGCATTACTTTACACGTGAATGAGGCTTTCTAACACGTAACTGAGAAAGAAGTGTACTATTTATCAGTAATCTGCCTTGCATTCCCAGCAGAGGTAACAGTGAGATTTAGTCTCTGTCCAGTCAGAGTGCACTGCCCAGCTGACCCACAGACTTGTACGGGTGCATGGGAAGAGGTTCAGCCTGTGGGTTGCAGATGCTTAACTGAAGTCATGTGAGGAGACCAGCTGCCCTCAGCACACATAGTCTTGAGTAAGCACTGGCATTTTTGTAAGGCTATGGGCTAAGGGACAGGGAATTTCACAAGAGAGTTTATTGGACTCTGAATCAGACTTAAAAAGGGATGGGGATTGTGGGTGGGAGTGGATAGGGGACCAGGAGCAGGGGATAGGTATGCCACATACAAACATCAAAAAACCTGTGGACTGAGGTTAGATTAACTTCTGTTTTCCCATCTAAACCTGTTTAATTGTAACTTTCTGAGGTTCCTTGTTCAAGGATACAGTTAAGTCTTTGTAGTTTATTAACTCAGTGCGAGTGGGTGACTGTTAAGGTACCACGAAAAATAAATAACTTTTTTTTTTTTTTTTGTCTAATGTTAGTAACCTCATTGAAAGAGAAGCTGAAACGCACTAATCTCTTTTCTCCCCAAATACTACCGCAAACCTTCTGCAAAGGATCTCTGATAGCAAAGTTCTGAACTATCTCAGCACACATCTTGTTTGTCTTTGTGATTCAGGGTTTCTTCTTGCTCGACCCTTTTCTGTGTCTCCATCATAACATTATGTTAGTGCTCTTCATCCTTCACTTCTGAGAAGTGTGTATGTGTTAGCCTTTCTCTCTGTCAATGCATGTGAATGGCAGATGATTGATCTGCACCTGCATGGTGGCTCTCTTGAAAAGTGTTGCATTTCAATTTAACCGTTTCTCAGAAGATGCTGGTATGAAAACCAGTCTCTCTCCTTTTCATAAATAAACTCACTTCAGCAGGGCTAAAACCAATTTCTTACTGTAAAAGGGAATCAACTTGAATCTTGTGGAGATCTCCTAGCACCTCATAGAGATGCTCTCTCTTTGGCAATTTGAATGGCATTCAACAAGAAGTTAGTCACACAGTAGGAGAAGTAGTACTGTATGTTCCATCTCAGCCTCAGCATGCTTAATATATGTAAGTGATGACTGATTTAGAGACAGCTTCTCAGCAGTGTGTTAATCAAGTCCTTGCATTGTGCTTTCACTGTCTTCAAGCAGCATTGTCTTTATTCATCAAGAAGGAGTGATAAACTACCTGGAATGAAGGTGGATCTCTGTGTCAGCTCTCCTATGGTTATCTGCCTGTTTTACTATTTTTCCTGGAAAATAGATTTGAGTAATGTTTGTATCGGATGGGATTTTTAATGTGCACAGCCACATGGGGCCAGGTGCTGGGTGCCTCAAACAGCACTTAATGACCTGTTCTGCATAAACATTGATATCAGTGGGACGTGCAGTAAGAAGACCTCTAGCACTGCTCACTACTGAAGAATCTGCCTCAGCAGCAGTTGCACCAAAGTTAGTGAAAATTGATTTGCGGCCTTCTGTTCAGGGGAAAAAATGGCAACCTGAAATATTTAGTAACTGTTGCATTGATAGTTGCCTCCCTAGGGTAATTCTGTAATAGGAGTAATTAAGTGAATCCCTGGGGTATTGTGTATCAATTTAGTCCTTTGTAAGAATATTGTCTTTATCTCTTGGGCATGTGCTGCTTGACGTTTACAAAGGCTTATCTGTTTTTCTTATCTCATAAATTACCCTATGATCCTGCCACCTCTTAATCTACCCCCTTTCTTTATCCTCATTCCCCCCACCATGAATTAGTTTAATATTTCACTGTAATGTTCACAAGTATCAAAACCTGTTAGTGTGATAGAGTGCTGTGAGTCTAATTTCTCCGTGTTCCTGGATTTTTTATAGGTTTGTTGTCTTGATAAACTGACCCATTTGAGTAATTTCTCTCAGCCTTGTGGTAGTAATAAACTTTTATAGCTGGCTTGGATCTTGGTGAATTGAAGACAAAACCTAATAGGGGTGATTGAGGTGTATAGCAAAAAGACTTGTCCTTCTAGGCATTTTTATGACATGCTTGAAAAAGCAGGGTGTGCTAGTTCTTGTTATTTCTGGAGAGGTGAAGATACTTTGAAGCAACATTGGTATTCATGATGGTACAAGAGGCAGAAGGATAAATGTCCATGCCCTAATCTTACAAAGCAGCCACTGACTTGTCCTCCGTGTCCTGGGCACGATGGCTTAGTTTGACACCAATGTGACCCCTGTCCTCTGTCAGAGACCTGTCCAAGGCATGACATCTTATTTATGTGGTCTTTTGTGATTAACCTCATGCAGGTGATTTATAAACCTGAACAGCAATGGATATAAAATGCTGATTATCCTGGTGCTACAGGCTCACTGGAACTGGTCGTGCCCTCCTGGAGCCCGAATGGCCCAGTGCTTCCTAAATGCCCTTTTGCTCTGAGTCCACTGTTGTGTGGGCAGCGCTGCCAAGGTCTGGGGTGGAAGAGGACTGGGACTCAGCCCAGCTGGAATGTGAACTTTGGGCACCAGGCTGTTCTCCAAATGCATTCATTTTGTGTCTGATTAGCTAATCTTTCAGTCATGTACCATGGCTCCCTCTCCGTCTTTTAAGAAAAGTGGAACAATCGCTAGCTTTTTAGTCATTGCAGTAGTTGGAATAGTTACAGTCTTTTGGGTTTGGTCATCATATTTTGGTACTACTGGATATTGCTCTCATTTTCTAATTGAACTAAAAGAATATTCCTTCTGTCCTGGTAGAAGATGCAATGAAAAATTCCCAGCAACAGCTGAAGAACTGAGAGGTAAAAATCAAAATTATTTTGACAGCAGATTCCGTATGTATCGTAAAGTGATCCACCCTGTAGCTGGTAGTCACTACCGAAAACCTGTGCTTTGAAAAGCTCCTGTCTTTCTCTTGTCTTCTTTTCTTTCTCATCTTTTTTTTTTTTTTTTCTTGTCTCACTTTACTTTTTTTTATTTTTTTCTGTTCTTTTTTCTTTTTTTTTTACCTTTCCATCTTGGGTTTTTTGGTTTGTGGGTTTTTTTTGTTGGGGTTTTTTTTTCCTTCTTTTTCCCTCTGCAGGTGGGTGCAGTTCAGAGAAAATACACACTTTTGTTTGAGGAGGTAGAAGACAGGGCTCCAAGTTTTAGCAGCCTTGGGCAAGGTTTGTCCTCCCATCTGCTTTATACTATAGGGTTTACATGGCACCTTGCACAGGTAATCTGTATCCAGAAGAGGTAGTGGGGAGGGAGCTGGAGCATGCCAGAATCTCCCTTTAGCCTTCCAGCTGCTACGTGATTTCATGATGTGCTACATGTTGTTTTTTATGGCCCACAGTGACAAAGTGTGTGCAAGGAATGTGAAGATTTACAGCTTCTGGGAAGTGGGTGTGGTTCCTGTCTAAGTGCTGTGTGACTTTTTCATCTCCTGCAAGTCCTGTGTTTTCATGTGGGATATGCTCAGTGTTAGTTCCTTCCCTCTCTCTGAAGTCTAGCCTAGTGATCTGAACTTGTGATATCTTTCATCCATGGCATGCTCTTTCTTCTTTTTGTTTTGACATTGGTGATACTTTAAAAAAAAATATTTTTTTGTCTTTTTGTCTGAGATGTAGCCTGCTGCTGCCAGAAATTTAATTTGATTCATTATTATGGAGTCCTTAGGCTAGGTAAAAACCCAAGGGGAAATCTCATGTGAATGAAAAAACTCAACCCCAAAGATATTAAAAAGGATAATCTAGTTATGAGGGGGTGTGGGAAACAGACAAGAATTTTAATATTTGTCTCCTGAACACCTAAATGTTCTCACCTTATCATAAGAAAGTTTGAAGTTTCTCGCACTTAATAAGGTCGCGCATAAAATGTCTGTCAGGCCAAGACAAGACTCAAAATGCTTTTTAGCACCTGCAACTGGACCACTCCCAGTGAAACTCTCTGGGATGTTTTATGATGGTGCTGACTCTTGCTGGTTTCATCGCTGGCAGGTACAGGAATGGCATCATTCAGCAGACCTGCAGTAGAATTTAGCATGGGATGGTCTTGTTCTGATTCTCAGAGAAGCGGACTGGTCACATTTTAAAGCTCTGCCTTCTGCTTCCAGTCTTGCCCTTGAACGTTTGGGAAGCTCTGTCCCACCAAGAGCCTGGTAGGTAAGAAAGCCTGTGAACTGCTGCAGCCAGACACAGTTGGTTTTGCACCACAAAGATGATGTGTTTACAATGGTAGGACCCCACACAGTTGCAGAATTAATGGGCAGGATTGGCATCACCAACAGTGTTGCTTCTGGTGCCAGGCTGGCCTCACTAATGCCGAGTAGGATTTTTGTTGCAGCACTCACTGTAGAATGTTTCATTGTATTGTCAGCCTTTGTTCTGCAAATAAAATACCATTATGTTCTTTTTTCTTCATATTTATATGTCACCAATGTAATTGCCATGTATCTTTATTCCCTTCCCCAGACATCAGGAACACAAATCATATTTGTGTATTTAAGATGTTATCAGGACTGTCTGTAGTGTGCATTGTATAGTCATCGTTTGTGGCTTTTCCTACTTCATACCAGCAGAAATAGCAGAAGTGAAGTGTATTTCAAAGCATCCTCAATCCTGCCCTGATTTTGTTTATAATTCCTTTACCTAGACTGCTTCTTATGCAGTTTTGAGTGATGACTTTCCAGATGAAATATTAAACTGCCTTTTCTTTTCATGAAAATTTTTACACACCCATGTAATACCCATCAAATTTTTTACTGTGAATTGGGTCTTTGTGGTATTGCCGTGCTTGGCTATCATCCTGTGTTTTCCTGGGAAACTTCTGCTTTTGGAAGGTTGAGTTTTGGGAATTAAAGCCGCTCTTCAAATTCAATATACACATTCCACTAGTATCAGAGTGCATCTTTGCAGACAGTAAACAAAGGACTGTGCTGATGCAACACAGAGGGAATAGAAATAAAGGTTTGTGTTTTCTCTTTCTTTTCCCCCAGACATTAGAAATTGATCTCTCAAAGAGGCAACTTACGCAAACTGTTTATTCTTCAAATATGTTTGCAGCTTGTATAAGACATTCTGTCTCACTTCATAGTCAGAAGAAAAGGCTATGACATTGCTTGCAAGAAACTGTCATAAAATGTTGCTGATGCAAACAGTTCCTGGCTGTATCTTCCCTTCCAGAAAAAGCCTTGTCTCCTTCCCTTAATTCCCTGCTCTAGACTAAATGCTACAAGCACTGATCCCTGTGTCCCTCTCACTCTGCAAACTGAATTCTTAGAGCCAGTGATGTGGTAAGGGACTACTCAAATCAGTATTTCTAAAAACAGTAGTTTGCTGGTCAGCCCACAGATGACAGAGCTCTTCAGACATGCTTGCTGAGTGATGAACTCTTTCCCTTTGATGGGAGGTACCCAACGGCAGTTTTCTGTATTCTTGCTTAACGTGTGGGTATTTGTACAGAAGTGCACAAATGGAGGGACCAAAGGACATGTTATTAATGAAGATGTTTCCATTTAAAAGGGATTTCTTTTTTTCAGGCAGGTGGTTACTTGTAATCACAGGGGAGAGGAAGAAATGCTCTGCAGTACTAAGGAAAGAGGAGGCTCTGCAGTGTGGTGGGAGAATGTGTAATCACAGTGTCAGTCTCACTCATGTTGAAAGCTAAATGCAGTCTTTCAGACTGTTGAACATGAAGTAGGTTACTAGTGTGGGAACTGCTGTTGAATGGTGAACTCTCTGGATCTTAAGGCCAGGATGGACTTCTGAGCTCATTTAACAGTGCCCACTGAACAATTTTCCTACACTTTAAAATTTCTTTCATTCAGATGGTATGGAATAAAACAAAACAAAACAAAAAAAAGTTTAAATGCTGAATTGCATAGTCTTTGTTGTTGAAAAAGCAATCTGCTGTGATTTCTGAACTGAAGGTGAACTGAACCAGTAATTTTTTCCTTTCTGCTCTTAGTAAGACAGGATTTTAATACCTTGTGATGAAACATATTGAAGATATTTCTCTGCTCAAGTTTGGTGGCATCTACTTAAATATAACACAGATGGACACGTTAGTTGTGAAGGGGTTCTGACATCATGCCCAGATTTTGTACTGGGTAATTACGTTCTTGCCTTCTTAATTAATGTTGAATATGGCATTTTTCTTTGCTCCATGTCTATTTTGGACCTTTTAGCAGTACACCACCAAATAGATGCTGTGCATATGGGTTTACTATCCTATCTGAGAAATTTGCAAGGCTGTTGACAAGCCAAGAAAATGGGTGACTAGAGCTCAGGCTTTTATCTTCTTAGTCATGTTGGTGTGCTAGAACAAGTGCCACCCCCTTGATATGACAGATGTACTGATAACTTCTGAAAGGTACAAAACCAGAAATTATACCAATGAAGGACACTTCCAGAACTCAGATATGCCATCCTGCTGTACCAAGACAAGACCAAGTCAGCCTAAACCATTTGTGGCAGGTACTAATCACAGACCTTTCTGAAAAAAATCCTCTTTTGTGTAGTGCTCTCTGGGGTCACAAAATTACTGATGTGCTTTCTAGTGTGTTTGTTTTGTCGGTGTTTTGTGGAGTTTTTTAAACAAACCATCAAGCACAGCCCTGGGTAGGAGCAGGCACTAAAGAAGAGCTCTCTGAAACTGGTGCTTAGTTTCCTTGTCTCACCTGGCTTTAGTTCCCACCCCACCCAGAGTCTGCTGTTCTCTATTGTCACAATCAGTGCATTGAATGACATCTGGCACAGCTGTGTCTCATTCCTGAGTGGGGACTTCCTGAAAGCACTGCAGTACAAGCAGTAAGCTTGAAGTTTACATATCCTTTCACAGGTGACCTCCTTTTTGGTGCCTGGCCCTTTTTAGCTGTTAGGGTAGCTGTACTTGGGTAACTCCTTAAAACTCCAGGGACTCTTAAGTGTATGCCTTTTGCACTGTGGATGAAGTGACTGTGAATAAGTACTTAAGGAAGTATTTCCTGAAAATATTTTCATGTCTCAGGAGAGAAAGTTAGGAAACTGCAATTTTGGTTTTGTTTGGTTTTTTTCCTTCTTCCCTAATGCAGGTAATGAGTGTCTGGCTGTGTCACGACACTGAAGGTTTGTCCAAGTAATGATGTCTAGGAAAAGTAACACTCTGTGGATTAGTTAAACCACAATATAGAGCCCACTATACAGAAACTATAGTCCACTGCTGAAACCACCTTACTTGTCTATTTCAGATGCAAATGGACCTATTTAATTTAATTCATTTCCAGAGGGAATGCAAACTAAATAAAGTCATGCTTGTTAAAAGAAGTGTTCTCACAGGTTTAAATAATTTTCTTCAATTTATTTTGATGAACTTTTCTGAACAGACCAATATTTACCATAATATCTTCAGGCTAAGACTGTAGCTTATGTAAGTAAGGAGTACTTCATACTATTAACTTAGTGCATTGCTCTTGAATGTCAATTTTCTTTCAGAAGAGATAGTGTAACTCTGTGCTATGTGTCTTCCCCCTTGGCAAGGGTTGGGGCTGGTTGTGATAGGGACAGAGTCAAGAGAGAAGCTTATCTGTCATGTTTAGCCAGCTCTTGGCCCCATTTCCAAAGCTGCTTTTCAGGAGCCTGGTCACGAGTGTCCCCTCTATGGCTGTGCAAGGGGTGACTGCTCACAATTCATCCTCCCTAGAGAAATGATCTGCTTTCAGAGCATGACCTCTTGCTTGGGGCTGAGACCAAACCTTTTCATTGCCAATTCCTTAGCAGCTGTGACCAGGACAAAATACTGTATGGCTAAGATCCCAGGCTGCCACCTGGAATGTCACAGAAGTGGCAGGTGATGCTCTTCTGTGTCTTTTCCTGAGAGAAGCTCCTTTGGTTTCCAGCAGCTCTCCTTCTGTTTAAGCCATTTGCAATACCCATACGCTATTGAGGCAGTGCTGTGCTGCAGCATGAGCGTATCTTCTGCATGTCAAACTTCATGGGGAGATGCTGTGACAGCTCCCTGCCTGCCAAACCTCCTGCTGAAGCTTATTGGAGAAATATTGTGCTCCCTTCAAATGGGTGGCATTGTAACATTGGCTTGCTCATTGAAACAGCATTTGGGTCTGGGCAGAGTGAAAATGTTGATTTCCTTTCAGTAGAAGGGGAAAAAAATCTGAAGGGTGCCTTCTGCACAAACAGTGGTCTTAGGCAGAGCTGCAATTTCCAGAACTGAGTCAACTAACTTTTGAATCTTAATGGCCATGATATTTACTTCTCCCTCTGCTATTCCATGTCCCAAAGGAATCTAAAAGAAATCTTACTTCTCTTCGAATCCTACCCTAAATTGTTGTTGCCTTGTCTAGTTCTTATTTATCACAACAAGAAATGAGTTGGAATCTAAATGCCTTCTGCCTATCACCAAAAATACCTTTTTCCCTCTGGCTGCTTGCAAAATGCCTTTAACTCCCCTCAGGGCTTTTCTGTATGAAGGGACAGCTGGTGTAGAACAATAGTGAGTGATTTACACTGATCAATCCTCACATTACTGAGAGGCATCTATCTTGTACTATGCACCCTGCAGTGTAACAGAGACACTCTGGTGGAAGATGTGTCTGCAGTGTCTTCTGTCTCTCTCCCCAGCCTGACTTCTCTGTAGGTCCTGGGGAAAAAAAACCAAACCAAAACTGGGAAGAAACACCGTAAAAAAGATTTAATAGTGAGAGGTGCATTTCCTCTTCTTCACTTTTGTGGTAAAGGATCATTGAGTCTGGTTTTCCAGACTTTTTCCAGTTTTTTTAGTTATGTGTGCTTCAGAAGCAATACCATTACTGCTGAACAGTCAGACTCGGTAACTGAAATTTTTTTTGCAGCCCAACTGGGCCGAAGTTAGTTTAGCCCATATAGTTGGACCAAAATAATCTGGGAGGCACACTCGCACACCTGAGCAAGCAGTGTAGAGGGGTGGGTATCATCTAGTGAAAAAGGAGTGTTAATGAGCTAAGAGAAAATGCAGCTGAAGGATGTTAAGGACTTGTTAACATCCTGATAGGGACATATGCTGCTTTCAGACACTGCTGGAGGGAAGGACATAAACTCTTTTTTATAGAATCATGAAATGGTTGGGTTGGAAAGGACCTTAAAGATCACCCAGTTCCAACACCCCTGACATGGACATCTACTAGATCAGGTAACTTGGACCCCCATTCACTCTGGCCTCAAACACTTCTAGGGACAGGGCATCCACAGCTTCTCTGGACAACCTGTTCCATTGTCTCACAATTCTGTTTTTCCAGGATACCCTTAACAAAACAGGAGAGAGGATGGCCAAGCATTACTTGTCCACCTGCTGCAGTCTTCTCTCCCTCTGCTTTTTCCTTGCTTTCACCTCCTCAGTGATGTAAACAGCCCCTGGAGAAGGCAGCTCTGTGTTCCTGCCACCAGTGTTTGTTTTTCTGATGCACTTTACCTGTGCAGGTAACTAGGATGAGCCCTGATAGCCATCAGCTTTTACTGAGAGCAATCAAATAGTGTTGCTATTACTGACAAAAGAAAAGACAGTCACAGAAGGCAGCTGCAGGATAGATCTCCATTTCCCTGTCCTCCAGAGTGACAGCAGACAAGACTTTGCTTCAGTGGCTCTAACCTTCTCTTACCTTGGTAAGGAGCTCCAAACTTTGTTAATGTTTTTAATAGCTCTGGTGGTCTGGTTAAAATTTCCTTTTTGGTCTCTAAATAAGCTGCAGTGGATAACTTTATAAAAAAAACAAGACTGCACTGATTCCTTCCATTTTAATTCGGTACAAGTGGAATGTGTGGTGAGAGCATGATCCAACAAGTGTTACTTTGGAAGATTCACCTACTGCCTGGGATTCAAGTAGTGCCCGGTCCCTTGCACTTCATGTGAGGGCAATTAGTGCACGTGCATGGCAATTAGTGCTGCAAATGAAGTTGACACGGGTGTATTTTGCCTCTTTAATGGCTTGCTTTTCTCCTCTGCCAAAAGAGCAGCCAAGCAGTCTCAAAGGAACCTGCTGCCTTCTGATATTTAATTTGCTTCAGGCCTTCGTTGGCATTCTGCCCCTTTCTTCTGCTGCCATGCCTGGCCCACCTGCCTGCTCTGCTACCAGTGCTGCAGAGGAAATGATCCCTGTTTCTGCCAAATCAGGCCATGACTTGCCCATGTGCTGCAGTTGGGCCTGACAGACATCCAGCACCATCCCTCCCTCATGTGCTATGTCACTCCTGGTTTCTGACCTCCTTTCAGCAGAATGTTGGGTTGGTTTCTGATGAGCTGCACTGCAAGTGGCAGTGCCTGGCAAAGGAACCTGCTGGTGGGAAACTGCAGAGCAATTCTTCAGTTATCCATCTTCTTGAACTAGATGTCCCAGTGATGGGGGCCTTCAAATATCTGTGGTATCCGGTGGGTATTTGTGACTAATGATGGCTCTGGAGTGTATGGTGGAGTATAGATGGCATGTGTATAAGTCCCATGTACATGGAGTGACCTGATGTGATTCTTAACCAAAATTTTAACTGGTCCAGAATGTTTTAAGAATGAAACCAAATAGGAGAAGTCTGGCACAAAAACCTTGCAGTTGAATACTCAATGATTATAGTAAAAGTAAGGGATTAAAATACTAAAAGAGACCTACAAGTCACTGACAGTAGGAGGAGGGCGCAGAAGTGTAAATGGGGCATGTTAAATCCATAATGAAGTTTTGGTGCAGGCCTTCCTGTATGGCTTCCTTCATTGCACCTTGTACCATGGACCAAACATCTAGGTTTGTTTTTGAATGCTTGAAAGGTCATATTTTTAGAATGTCTCTTCATAGGAAATTGTTAGCTTAGGATTTACATGTTTGGGGTCGATTCTGGTTGTTTCCCCAGAAGCAGGACTTGATTGCCCTGGATGGGAGTATGTAGTAACCAGCTTTGCTTTGAGTGGATGCTGTAGGCAAGAGAAAGTTCAGTGCTACTCCCTGTAAAATTGTCTTAGAGAACCCTTCTACTGGAGATAACACACTGGGTTAGTGGTGTTACTTTGGGAGCCTTTTTTATGCACCACTGATTACTGAGACAGTTCAAATGTGGGTCAGTTTTTCTTTCTTTCTAAGTAGAGTTTGCACAGAGTAACATGCAAGCTGTTGCTTTCTAGAAAATGTGGGTCAAGTGCTGTTTTGCTGAGGAAATCAGGTTTTTTTACTTGGCATTAATACTCAAGTGCTTCCTAACTTCCTTGTGCCAAGGTCCTAGGCTGTTGTGCTGGTGAATGACACTTTCTGGAACAGAAGTGTGCATCGAGCCATGATTTTGTGTCATCGGGAGCACTGGCTCATGTGATTCACAGAGCTGGATGGTGGATTCACACAGTTCATGATGTGTGAGCCCCATCATCCCAGCTGCCTTAAAAGCAGCTTCAAAATCCATGAAAAGCAGCTGTCCCAGGAGTGCTTGGTGACTTTTGGGAGGAGCAGGGGCAGACAGAAACTCTGTGGGACAGCACTGCATATTCCTCCTTGTGAATGATGAGCATGTGGAACAGATTGTGGTTGAGGAGGTTGTATGTAGAATATTAACCATGGTGAAAATAATCCTGGAGTAGCAAATTTATCCATGCTGGCACTTTGCACATGGGTCATGATGGAATTTTCAACGCTAAACAAAACAGCTTTATGGGAGAACAAAATAGCATTGTCAGCAACGGCCAAAGAAGCTGTGCCAGCACCTCTTTCCATATCTGTGCTCTGAACTGGTTCATGTTCTGGGGCTATTGCATGCACAGATGTGTGTTAGCATCTTCCTTGAAGGTGCAGAAAAGGGTGGCTGGGGTTTGTTTTCACTTAGCTATGTTTTCTAAAAGTTACTTCTTTTTTGTTTTCAGACCAGAATAACTTGTCCTAAGGGAACAGTGTATGGTATAGTGAGATGATTTTTTTTTTTTTTTTTTTTTTTTTTTTTTTTTCCTCAGCTGTGTTTGTGAGCATTCCCTTGCTTTGAGTCTGGGAGGCTGCAATATAGCCCTCTGCAGTGATCATGTGTCTAATCCAAGCTTTGGGGCTCAGCCCCTTGAGCCAGCAGAATCCCTCTCTGTGCTGCAATGTTCAGGGAGTGTGATGAAGACAATGGTCTGATCCTCCTGGATGAGCATGCACAGAGTTTTTCTGTCTTGATCATGATGAGGTCATGGTGCCAGAAGAAAACAGGTTGGGTTATGTTGTGCAGCATCTCATATTTGCCACAGTGAATTTTTGGGACAGCTGGCTTGACCCATCTACCTTGCAGTACAAAGGGAATAGTTATGGCTTCCTGAGGTCCTTGGCCTTCCAACCTCAGTAATGAGGGAGCTTAGGAGAGGTTGGAGGAAGGAATAAAACCTTCTTGCATCCTACTGGATTGGTTAAAATGTGAAATGAAGTTTACAAAGCCATTCTTTCCTGTGGTGCCTTGGCTCTCAGCATGGTATGCCTCAGGCATCTGAAAGTTCCCAAATGGGTATTGTGAATTTAGACATCTAAAATCTTCCTAAAGAGCATTTTTCATTGACTAAACATTGTGACTGCCTCCTCTTGCCTCTAGCCATTTCTGCAGAACAAATAATAAGCTTGTGGGCTTCTGTATTTCCTACTGTTCAGTCCAACTTTTGAATGTAGCTGCACTTGAACAGGCATGAGCTGCCTGACCACTCCTGCATACCACAGCATGCTGATTACTGATGTGATCTGCAGTGGAAATTGGTGTGGCAGAAGCAGAAAGGGTTCTCACAGTGCCTCTGACTAAACGCTGAACAGCAGACTTCTCCTGGGAATTAAAGAAAATACAGCAGACTTGGAAGCTTGGTGTCTGTTTCGTTTTGGTTTTGTCTTTTAAAGCTGGGAATACAGCTTTAAAGTTGAATGTAAGGGAGCAAAAGGGAAGAGGTTACTATTGATAATTCTTTGTGTGTTAGACTGAAGAGAAAGGGCTTGGACTGTGGTGTGCAGGTAAAGGGCAAGCACTGAGAGGTGCTGATGGCTTCCCTACAGCTTCCTTGATTTCAGTCCTGCCTGCCTGTTTTCCTCTGTTCTCCACCCCTTCCATGCTGTCCATGGAAAGAGAAGGCAGTGGCAGCACACTGTTGAGAAGAAGTGAGATATATGGGATGGTGGGGTTAGGTCTGTGGGACCCTGGGAAGGGTCAAACTGAAAATGGGATGCAAAAGAGAATGTGTGTGTGAGGAGACAGTACACACCTTTCTGAGATGGAGGAGGCTTGTGGGCCTGTATGGAGATGGCAAGGGCAACAGCCTGAGAGAGAAACCAGAGGAGGATAAGTAGGATGGTGCATGGAGCTGAGGAAGGACAGCTGCGGGATGTCATTTGGAGTTGTAATTTTCAGAGTAAACTTGTCTCTGTTCTTTTGAAAGCAAGGATCAGTGTTATAATCTGGACTGGATCAAGCAATTTTTAAATTTTCTTTTCTCCCTTGAATAAAGGAAAACAGTACAAAGAAGTTACAATTAAACTGAATTGTGAAGTGTTATCTGTTGCCTGCTGAGTAAAATCTTATGAGCTAGCTGAATTTGCAGTCTGGTAGTGTGCTGTGTAGGATGCAGGGAAGTGCAGAGTCTTGGTTGTGGCACCAAAATGGGTCAAGTATGCCCAAGACCTGTTCTTTTGGAAGGGGGCTGTGCGTTTATGGCAACACGCTGAGTGGGTAATGACTGTTCAATATTGTATGAAGGAGGATTCAAAGAAGATGGTGAAGGGAGGAGAGGACAAGGGGCTGAATGCAAGAAACACTCTGAAAATGAGACCCACAATGTCTTGTCACAGATCTCATATTGGGATTAACACAGAAATTTCCTGGTGTGCACGTGCTTGTCCTTTTTTCATGTGTGACTTCTCCATAACAAACATCTCTCAGCTGGGACTGACAATGGAAAAATTGTAGGAAACTTTCACTAAACAACTTGGTGGTTGGGCTACCTCCTGTTTTGAGCTTTTCTGTTTTAAAGGAACCATCTGCTGTATAACTGTAAACACAGCAGACTGCTAGCAAGCTCAACCATCCAAGGGTCGGTATCCATCTAATGCACTGCTGGCAAGCCCCTGTGCCCTGTCTTTGTGTTGCTGCCATCACCTCTTCTTCCAGGCTCCGAGCCTGTGGAATTGGACAGAATTAACTTTGCAGATCAAAACTTCCCACAGTGTGGTGGTGGTGTCCTCTTGCACATGCAAAATTCCCAGGAGCAGGCAGACCCAGGATTATGTGAGGCTGGAGTGTCACTTGAGCCGCAGTCACGCTGGATGTTCGTGTGGCTCTGTGAGTGAGTCAGCTTGACAGCTGAGCAGGTGTACTTCAGTTTCTCTTTGCAGGGTGTTTTATAGTGTCTAACCATGTTGGAAAACCTTCAGGAGGCAAAGCACAGTACTCTGCAGAATACTTTTCCTTCTGCTAGTTCTTGCCCAGTAGCATAGATCAGTAGGTATGTGCAGAAGTGTTACTTGGAGGGCATTGGATCTTGTGTTAAAGCAAATCCTGACTGCAGGATCTTGAGCTTTTGGATAGGGTAGGCTTCACACAGATTTCTTCCCATGCTTCTATTGAAGTCATGTTTTACCTGTTGAGGCCTCTTCCAGAAGGAACAGGTGGAAGCTGCCAGGGCTAGATGGAGGGAAAGAGAGCTGCTAGGATGAAGGAGTGACAACTTAGTTCATTAAGACAGGGAACTCTGATGGGGTCTGTTGGAGGAAGGGCTGGTCAGGGATGTGCTCACCAGATGTAATTTCTCCTCAGCAGAAAAGAAATCTGGCCTGTTTTAATGCACACTATGAACCTCCATAGCCTGGCACAGCCACCAAAAGAAGCATTTGCTGTGGCAGATCAAATATTTTTGTGGCATGTGGAGACCCAAATCTGGGAGCTGACTGGATCTGAAATTACCTGAGGAAGGGGAAGAAGGGTAGTTTGAGATGATACCAGGGAAGACAGGGCACATAGCATACATGTTAGTGCTGTGTAGGTGGAATTGTGTTTGAGTCCAGTGTGAGAGAAACTGGCCAGAACACAGCTCTTGAGGTGGTTATATATGGTTTAATGCATCTAACTAATGGGATCTGACCTGAATTGCATCAAAGAGAAGTTAACACTTCCTCTGTTAACAGGTAGGCCAGATCATAGGGCTTGAAAGTGCCCAAGTCCTCATGCATGTCTTTAATTTAAGCCTTGCTCTCTTGAAATTCATTTTAATTTATCAATTTCAGCTTTGTTAAACTGGTGAGGAAATTAATGAATGTTTATAGAGTCCATGCCACAACTGATAGGAGGAGCAGCAGCTGGTTAATGTTTAACAAAGTTCTCCTGAAGATGAGGAGTGGTATACAAGTGCTGTTCTGACTGTACCATGATTACTCTTGAAAGAAAAATGCTGTTATAAAGAATGCTTTTTTCCCCTTCATCATTGTCCTTACAGTCACCTTAAAATATTTATACCCATATATTCACCCATTGCCTAGCTAATACAGAATTCCAAAAGCAGAGGCATGTATCCCTACAACCTAAAGAGAGATGTATGTCAGGTGAATGAAGCCTGGAGAGAGCCAAGCTAAGAAGCATGCAGAGCAAAGTGACTCAGATGGCAAAATGCCCCAAAGGAAGCTTTCAACAAGGGTGATTCATTAGCAGTCAGAGTCCTTTTTCTTTTCCTGCTCTGCTATATTTACATTTTGAAATGTGTGCACATCTCATGGAAACGGCCTTCCAAGCTAAAATGTTGTTCTAAATGGGAGAAGAGAAGATTTTGTGCTTTATGTTTGATAGGCTGTGAGGCCTTGGAATACAAGCAAAGCTTTCTTTAGGGAGATACTCGCATGTAGTCTGTAAGGTGTTACTAAAATCTTGTGCTGATAGCACTGCAGTGATTTGGGCTGTGATTTCAGTCTGCCTAAAGAAGACACCCAAATTCCAGGCCTGGATTAGTGCAAAAAGGAGAAACCTTGAATTTGCCAGGTAATCCGCACTCATTCTGGCTTTTTCAGAGTGTGCTAAAGCATCATTATACCCGTGAATCCCTTTGCATCAAGAAATCCCACTGAAAGCAGGGTAAATGTCTTACCACGGGGATATGCATAGTTGTGTGAGCCACGTGAGCTTCTGACACCCCCTCCCTGGTCCTGCAGAAGAGTGTCTGTCCAGTAGCATCCAAAGTGAGTGTGATTTCTGCGTGGCACTCCCAGCGGTGTGCTGTGTCATGATTGCAAGGCTCATGCTGTTAATGTGTGAATATGATGAGGTTTCCTGCATCAGTGTTGTGCTGGCAACAGCCGCCAGCTCCTGAATCAGTTAAAGCCAGGCACGGTGTGGGTAGCTGTGATTTACAGGGCTCTGTTGGATTAGAAAGCCTGTTGTCTATCAACACATTGTCCAGGCAGCACAATAGGGCAAGGTAAGCACTAGAAAAGCAAGGTCAAAGAGCTGACAATACCATATTGTATTGTGTGACCCTGAGCAAGTGGTTTACATGCCTTGCTTCTGCTATTCTGAGGGAAACCAGAATAGTGCTTGCTTTTAGAAAAAAATGCTTTATGTTTTGTGGGTGGAAAGGATTCATTTGAGTGTGAAGTATTTCTGTTGTAAAAAGAGATACTCTGTCTTTCTGTAGTTTCCCCATTCCCAGACCTGGTTTTCGGGGAGATCAGATGCACTGGTTCCTTTTGATGATGAAAATCTTTGTAGGTTGTTCTGTACTTCATTCATCGCAATTCATCTGGAAATGCATTTTAGAACAATCCATTTTGTTTGTGGCTTTGGCTGGAATTGCATTCTCCAAATAGAGTGTGGTTTGGGCTTAATATGGGATATATGGTCTCTTTGGCTTGGTTTCAGCACAGGTTGGGGAGAACTTCTCTTTAGGTTTGTAAGGCACTAGAAAAACATGAGGTATCTAGAAGCAGAAGCTGACATGGCTGCTCGCTTACAAGCAGCCTATGTGGTATAATTTGGTGATCTCAGGCAGACAAAAAAAAAAAAAAAAAGGAGAGTGCCTTGTAGAGGATCCCAGCAGATAAAAATTATGTGTAGTGAAGGATCAGTTACTGATTCAGGTTGCTCCTTGAAGTGGTCTCCCATTCAGTATTGGTACAGGGTATTGTCAGCCTTCACAGCACTGTTTCCTTGCTCCTGCTAGTTCATGACCTTTCTCCAAATTCATAAGCTGTGGTCCAGTCTGCCAGTCTGTATGGAGACGGCACATGTACCTGCCAGGTGAGCCAGCACTTTGTCTTTCTAGGCAACCTGGTGCCTAGAAGAATTGCAAGAATTTAAGCCTGTTAAGCCACAAACTCTCTTAGAAGTTTGGGGCTTTTTGTCATTCAATGGGACCAGATATTATTATTAACCTCTCCCCCTACCTCCCAGCTAGCTTTCCACTGAATGTCTGCATTTTTAGATTCTGTCTGTCTGCGGTCCAGCCCCAAGACAGTTAATTTTAATAAATAAATAATGATAAAAATAGTCTCTGAGGACTTGGCAGGCAGCAGGCCAGAGAATCTGGGCAAGTCGCCAGCAGCTCTTCCACTTGAAATCTGATGTTAACTCAGACTGTGGCGCTCACATTGGTCTGTTCAGATTCTTTGGAAAGTGCCTTTACCTTCCCCACCTCAGATGGAAGCTGTGCCTGCTACCTGGCGTGGGGGAACATGCAGTTGGAGGTAAAACACTGCAGTGTCAGTGCTCCCCTGAATGAAGGTTGGGACACCAACTCAGGCAAAACTTTTGTAAGTGCCAAAACTGTAGAAAAACCTCAGCTGGAGCAAGTGGGTCGGCCACAAGATGCAAGGAAGGAGGAGGAAACCAACCTCTGTGCTTTCTGGAACTTGGAGTGCCAACTGCTCAGTCTGCTGAGATTTTTCAGCCAATGCTGCAATGGGCTCCATTTTAATCCCCAGGGTGACTTAATCATTGTGTGATATCCCACACCAATCTACAAATTATCCTATCTTAGGATAGGAGCTGTCACACCTCATGCCTTTATATTCCTATTTCCTATCATGCCATATATTCACAGCATATGGTAGCAGGACCTGAAAGAAATTCATCTGAATCCTGGGAAGACAGTTACCTCTATCAGGAATGTCTGGGAAAGTATGTATCCAAGAAAGTGCATGCCCTCTGTTGAGAATTAGCCTGCCAGCAGGTGGGAAGGTTTAGAGTAAAAGAGTTTAGTTTTCCCCCTTTAAGGAAAAGTGAAGGAGTTTGGAAGAGCAAAGGTGTTTGGACATACCAGAACACAACAATCGGCACAGTTCTTGCGCTATCATGCCTACAACAGAGAAGTCAAAAGTACAAATGCAAACTTGTGCCTTCTCAGCCAACCCTGCCAGAAACACTCCCCAAACCAGCCCTACTTTTCTCAAGTTGGTTGAGAGCTATTTTAAACCCACCAAAACGTTCAGACTTGCTCCTCTGTAGGCATGTTCCTGAAAGAGTGTTCACAGTAGGAACGGGTGGCAACCAGGTTTAACTCTAGCTCCCACGGGCTTCAAAAATCCTCAGTGTGGGATAATCAAACATCCCCAGATAGGCACACACCTGCTGCACTGGTATGGGCATGGAAATTCCAGCAAAGGCTGGTTTTGGGGCATGGTACGTTTTTTACTGACAAGGCTGGGCACAGTATCTCTTTTTTCTCCTTTAGCTTTATTGTCTGTGTTAATAATGTTTGGCCTAGAGAACTGGCAAGGCAGCAAAGATAAATGCAGTTTCCAGATTTCCTATTGTGCAAGCCAGTCCCTGGGGATGTGTCTGCCAGTGGTCTCACCTGAAGCTGGGAGTGTAAAATACAGCTGTTTGCAGTTGGGGAGTGGTTGGCCAGCAGACTGAAGAAGAGGAGAAGTATTTAAAGTACTTCTGCCTCCAACACCAAGGACAGACTCAGGTGGTAGGGAATAATGAGGGAGAGGAAATACCTTTAGAATATCTGAGATGTCTACTCCATTTTGGGCCATCTAGGGGTGCACATGGTTTCTGAGGGAGGCAGTGTGATAGCTCGGGAGGTACCATGACACCAATCCACTTGTCCAGGGCTCTGGCTGCGGGAATGCAGGATGAGGGCTTGCACAGTTATGATGGGTCAAAGGACCTGTAGGAGAGGGACACTGAGAACATCCATGGAAAATTGTGGTTCAGCACAGGCTAGGGTTACAGGTCTATTTACTTGTAGATTTTTTTTTCCCCCCAACCATGCATTAGGAAAGACATCATACCCACTTTCATTAATTTAGCCACTGTTTTTATAAAAGCCTGCCAATCTATAGAGAAGGCTAAAGTGAACTCTGGGTGAAATTTTAGGGCTTGGTCTTTCTAAGGCAAATGAATCACCCTGAAGCAGCCTTTAAGATTCAGCAATCTTAAGTCATGTGTGGGGATAAGCTGGTAAGAAAAAGGCCTCTGGGATGTCTGCACACAGATTTAGGGAGGGAATTTGCTCTGGAAGCACCATTCTTGTGGGGAGAAGATGCAGAGAAAATCAATGGCCTCCTCCCTGGAGTCTTTCAGTTCTTGAGAACTCCATGCCCCTTTGCAGAGTGATAAAAAACAAGGGCCCTTTGTAAACACTCTTCTAGAGGGAGAGTCTTCAGTTTCTGTGACAAAACTGAAGTGACAGGACAGGGCTCTGTCTTTTCCTCTGGCACCAGATGTGCATACTACATCAGTGAAAAAGTGAGATATTTTCAGGGTTTCAGTGTAGTATTGATGGAATGAGAAAATTGCAAGGAGCAAGCCCAGACAGCTCAGAGCTCTGACTGGGTCTCATCTCAGGGAGTCCTTGTCCAAAGTAAAAAATTCCTTCTGGGTTTGTAGCATTATTGGACTGATTTTTCTGATTTGTAATGGAAATGCATTAAGTTGGATAACTCTGTTCATAGCCTGTGACCCTGCATAACCTGGAAGGTGATGGATTTCCTTTGGTTTATCAGACATCATAGAGGAAATATGTAAATATAAATTCTCAGAAGACTGAAGTACTTTTTGTAACTGTGTGCTGTAGCAGCTCACCTGGTATTAATGTGGACATAGGACAACCCTGTGTTAAGACAGGCTGGTTCATTTCTTTTATTTAATAGTTATATACTCAGATCCTGCTGCAGTGACTGCTTAACTTAATAGTTCATTGACTTGGAGGGTCTGGGATAATGCTGATAATATCTATTTACAGCTTCTATTGCCTGCATAGTTGGAATGAAATGCCTTGTGTAGGTGTGGGAAAAAGCGCTGGGTGAAATTTTATACCCAAAGGTATAAGGCAGTTATAGAAGTGGGAATCATAGGAGTAGTTCTGCTGATTCTGTGAAGTCTATCTGGTCTATAAGGGCTTTAAATAAACATACCCCTATTCTAGGAAAGGATGGAGAGGAGCTCTGCCAGGTCAGCATGTGGGGTGGTGATTCTGAGATCAGCAGACTGTCAAGTTGAAGACAAAGCAGGCAAAATAATTACATTTTGGCAAAAAAGTGTAATTAGGAAAGAAAGGCCATGGCTTAGATGGCTGAGCACCCCTCCCCCTGCTATGTATCCCAGCCCTTTTGGATGGTGTTCCTTGGAGATTTCCACAGAGGAGCCCCCATTTGAGTTATCTCTTCACAAGGAGACACTTGTGAGAAGACAAAAAGTGAACAGCTTGTTCTGACTTAGGCTCCCTGTGCTCAGGGAAGCACAGCCTGCAGCTCATAACAGTGGTGAAGGGCCAGTTAGCCCCTGTGATAAGCCAGTGCCTTGCTCTGGGGTCCTTTGCTGTTTCAGAAATGGTGGTGGTCAGCTACTTGTGCTGCCACCTTTATCAAGCCACATAATCACTGCCAAGAAACAAACTTCAAAGCCTTTGGCAAAGGCTTTTCAGCTGTGACCAACAGCAACTGTGCATTTCCACTGACAGATCCTGTGTTATTTTCTTGATGAAGTTGCCACCACTTTCTCTATTGATTCAGATAACTTTTTCTCTTATTATTTTACTCTTTTGACCACCCTTCCATCCAAGAGACTGTTCTTTCAGCCTGTCTCTTTGCCAAGCCATTGCTGCTTACAGGAAGAAGGGATTGTTTGCTGTGTTCCATCACTATTTATTGTTGCCTTGTTTCCAGTTGCTCTGACTGCATCCCTGTATCCAGATCTTTTTGGTTAGTGTTCATCACCTCTGCTTTCATTGTCAGTTTTCCCTGGTTCTGTCTTTCCTGTCCCAGTGTGCCATCCTGATACCTCTAGTCACCAACTTTTTGGATTCACCTCTCTTGACTCTCTCTCTCCCTATCTTCTAAATGTCCACAAGAGTAGGGAACATGCTGGAGATTTCAGACAAATAGTTGTGATTTGCAGGCCTAGAAGGAGAGCTGTGTCTTACAGTGGACAGGAATATGGGATAAGACTCTCATTCCTGTGCTGGCTGTCACTAACCTCTGATTTGCAGTGGATGCATCATTGCTGAGGGATGTCCCTATCTGTTAAGTGAGGAAAATTGTAGAACACTTTTCCTACTAGTAGCAAGTCCTACAATATTTGGGAAAAGAGTGTGTTTTATTTTATGGAATGCTGGCAGCAGTGCTAAAGGTCTTGTTGATCTTAGAAAAGCATGGACTTTGAAAAACCTAAAATATTGGCATCATGTAAAACACAGCTAGACTGCTGCAGCAGCTGAGCCTAGATCCTAGCACTAGATTCCTAAATTAATGATATTGTACTAGTGAAATAATCTCAGAGAGTTGCTGAGAATCTCTGGAGATGTGCTTGAATGTTGCAATTAAAGGTGTTTACCTTTCATTTACTTGTTTAAGTTGTGTGAAACATGAAAGAGCATGTCTCTTACCTTCAGCTATGGGGTAATGTTTGAATGTTTAAAAATAAAGTAGCCTCTAAAAATCACGTTGAGGTAAACAAAAAAACGTTCCAGTAATCTGTTACTGGCTTCTCTGTGTGTCAAATTTGCTGTTTTAAATTCAAATTGGCTTCCAAATTTTTGCATTTTTGGATCTCTGTTAAATATTTCCTTCTTCAATTCATCTTCCCATTGTGAAATGAGTTGGGAAGTCCATGCTCCAAATGAGTATGCTGCACAATGTTTCCATCTTGTGCCAGGGCTCATTATCAAATATTGGAGGTAGTGTTAGCTTTTCCAGAGAAATGAGATCCATTTTAGTAACCTAACCCTTGCTGCATGGGAATTTCCTAAAATCACTTTTTTATAAAAGTTGCCAGTGTTTGGTGAAGTTTATATACCTTCCTTCCAGTCAATTTGCTTCGCAGAGAACATGGAGGGAAATTGGATGAGACTCTTCTGTTTATGGCCATAACATTGGCTGAATATCTTCCCATTTTTCCTTTATTTTCCATTGTTCCACTTAATTTTCCGAATTTATTTTCCATGTTTGTAATCATGTAACAATATTGATCGAGTGAGGCACTGTTAATTGAAGTTTAAGTTACCCTTAAAGGGTAAATTAATTGAATAGTATTCATAGATCCTCTGATAAGCAGTGGAGTGGCAGGTTTCTGTAGAATGTCTGAAAGTGTTTTACTTTTAATTTCTTCACTGTTGGTGACTTATAGTTGTTTACGTTTCTGCTGTCAGGTGGTGTGGTTGGTGGTGATACACAAACATTGCATTGAAGGGTCAGGAGGCTACAGTCCTCCAAACCCATAATTGAGAACTAAATTTTAGCTGGCAGCTCTTCACCCCTGTCAGTGGAAAGATAGGGAAGTACCTACATTTCCTTCTGGTTTACAGGGTTGCTTGTTCATTCTTAGCCTGGCAGGAGAAAGTTAAGAATAAACTACTTGATAGATATTGTAATATTCTGTGTAACTTTTACCTTCCATATCTCCTGTATGTAAAAATAAAAGGAATTTTGAATTACATTTATCAACATTGTTATATGACCTTTAATATAGCAATAGAAACATCCACCAGGAAATAAATAAAGGCTAAGTTTGATCAGCCTAAAATAAATGGATGGGAGCCCCTGTTATCAAAATAGTTTATGCAAATAAAGTGTCACACATCCAAAGAAACCTTTCCTATGTCTGATCTGGATATATTTGCACAGGTTATAGGCAGACATGAGGCTCTACCTGAAATTAATAAACTTGCAGAATGCTTTACACTGACAAGGCCTCTGCAGATGCTCTGCAGCCTTTTTCACTTTCTTAAGGCAGTGCATCTTGCATGGACTGAGGAACTAAACATCCATGGAGCTATTTCAGACTGACACGGACGCATTATGCAAATGTGATCAAGTTCCCTCTTGAAACCATTAGGATTCTTTCCATTGCCTTTGTCGGAAATTGGGCTACCCTGCAGAGCAGAATAGCTTCTGTTGACAGTTCCACCCTTCACTATTTCTGAGGTTCATTAGTTTTCCCAAAGGAGTGGTATGCTTAAATGGAGATGGAAATTTGGAACTCTGCTGAATACCGCAGGTGCCGTTTCCCAATTTAGAGCTCCTGGGCTTGGCTCTATCTCTAAATCGTTGCACATGGATGTAAGTCTACCTCAAATGTCCATTCTATAATAATCTCCGCCAAACTAGGCTGACCTGTGGGACCTTCACCTAAAGCTACCTATTTTGAAAGCTATTTTTCAGCATTTTGAAACATTTAACAGCATTTATCAGTAGTGAAGAACTGTCCATAGAACTGAATTTACAGGCTTTGCGTAGTGTCTAGTGTGTTTTACTGCCTTTATACTATAACTGAAAAATACTATTGTTGTGGATTGTGCCTTTTTAACTACTAAGGTTAGGAATAGGAATATTTTAAAATCAAAGTATGAAAACATGAAGAAATTTGGGCTTAACAGGACTATTCCTTATGGAAGCCTCTCAATATCATATCACAGTCTGTCCTAGAAGCAAGGCATTCTAATAGTTGCATTCTTTCAGGAAAAAGTGACGCAAAGATGGAAGCTTGTTGTTGGCTCAAGATTAAATTGGATTAAAGTCTTGGGAACTCATATGATTACACCCCAGAGTGGAATCAGAAGGAGCAACATGGGCTCCCTGTACAAGGAAAGTTGCAGTGCAATGCAGACAAGCAATAGCATGCTGAGGAGAAGCTTATAAAATTTTCTTCTATTTAAATATGTAATTTAGGGGGTGCATTTAGTCCCTTGCCCCAGTGTGAATCCCTGTGAAGGGATTTTAAACTATTAATAGTGGGCTTGTGTTTCCAAGCTCTTTTCTGCAGACTAAGGCAAGGCTGCTGAAGAGCCAAAGCAACATGAGGTTTCTTGGAATACTGACATTTCCTCTTCAATGACTTTTTGCAAGTCTTTCACAATAGCTTCTTGTTTATGTAAATGGTTTTGTACCAGGCACTATTCCTCAAACTTTGCTTGTTGGTTATCTCTAGCCAGGGAAACCAGCTAGGCTGCCATCAACCAACCTAAGATGTTCTAGATGAGCCCACAATAACTTGTATACAAAACAGTATTGTCATCTTCTAATTCTGTCCCCTAGGACAAACTCCCAAATGCATGTACAGAACTTCATGAACTCTTTGAGACAAATATTTTTAACTTCCTCTGCTAAAGGAGGAGTAATTGCTAAATATTATAGTTGGCAAATTGCTATTCTTCTGACAGCAAGATTAGGTGAGAATTTTCTGCAAGTACCTCATTGTAATCAGAGAATGTGAGAAGGGTTTTTTTTGGTGGTTTTTTTTTAATAGATATGAAATTGGATGCAATGTATCTATCCATTTTGAATTGAAGTGTTTAGAACATTATTGAAGTCTATGGTCACATTAAAAGGGAAAGTTTCTTTTGGCTGTGAGACATGTTAGGCTTGGCTTATACCTGGGATTTCTAGCAGCTGAGTATTTATTTTGAAGTATGATGATGTTTTATATCAACATGACTCTTAGCTTGTATTCATTTGTGTGACAGCATGCAGTACCATTTGCAAAGACTTGTTGTTTTATACATAAATAAGATGTTTTAAGTGTTCTCATGATAATGTAGTTTCATCCATGCTAAGGAAGTTTCACTGTTTTCCATTAGAGTGGTTGAGCTATATATATATCACATCAGGATGTTAGGGAGGTTTTTGTTTCAGGCTGTTAGATTTTCAGAGTTTTTGTTTCAGGAGCAACTATGTGACTCTGTTACATTCAAACCTCTGGTGACCCTCTCATGTGATGAGAGAGGTGATGGATGAAACTGCCAGAAAACCATTTGTCCTGCCCTGGGGCTGACAACCTGTGTTCTGGGCATTGGAGCAGGGGTGGTTCTCTCAGTGTTGGTCAGAGCCATTTTCTTAAAAGCCCCATTTGCTGTCAGGAGAAGGCCTGCTGGAACACTTAAAGAAGTGGCTGAAACCCCCTTCTTACTGTGTTAGTTATATTTGAGAGATCATTGAGGTAACAGAATGATGGAAAGTATTGAACATAATGCCTGCCTTTTAAAAGGGGGGAGAAGGGAGTGGGAAGTACTGGGGAATCATAGATACATCAAGCTTCAGTTCCTGGAAAAATCTGAGAGAAATAATAGCACAGCATGTAAGCACCTAGGTCATAACACAGAGATGAGGAATAGCCAAAGTAGTTTTGCTGAGAACAAATGGCACCAAACAGTCACATTTCCTTCTGCAAATGCAGTAGAAGAAATTATAATAATAGTAAAGTTTTGTGTCTTGTGTGTCAACTTCTGACTCTACCTCATACAACAATCTTGGAAGTAAACAGTATCTAGAGTATATTTTCCCAGTTGGGGTCAAACAGGAGAGACAAAAATGATTGTCTATCCCAGCACAATTGTAAAGCAGTCACTACTGAAAAACGCACTGGGTGAGATTCTCTAGATAGGTTTTGGTTTTTTTCCCCTGGAACTGCTTCTACACAGTGCTTAGCAGAAGAGATATGGTTATCAAATGTGTAGATGACCAAATCCCTGGAAGAACTGCAAGTCCGTCAGTACTGGTGATGAGACAGCAAACCTTGCCTAGAACCTGAGCTGTTTCCTCTGGCCTCTATCTGTAAGTTAGAAGTAAAATCCAAACTGGTTGTAGTCAGTGATGAATATCTGTTGATCTTGTCCCAGGAGTGGAGTGGTTAAGGTTAGCCAGACGTGCTTTCTGATAAAAACTAAGGTGACCTGAAGATTACAGAGCTTTTCAGTCACCCCATGCCTTCCCCATATCACCCCACCAAACGGGAGTGTTTCTGCTGACCCAGCAGACATCCCACATCATGACAAAGGGCACATTAAACAAGCCACCCCAGCAGACACAGAAATAAAATTCAGGCACAGATTTGGTCCCTAATTTTTTTGTTTGGTTGTTTTTTTGTTTAGTTTTCTTTTAGTCTGCAGCTGGCCTGGACAGCATGCCTTAGTTAAAGTGATATAAGCATCATTACATGGGCTGTTTGAAGTAATTACCATTTACAGTCAGTGACAGTCACCCTTCCTGACAGTTTGAGGCTTAAAGCCATAAATTCAGTAGGGACAGGAGAAACCAGTCAAATGCCATGTATTTCTTCACACCTTGTATGACAGGCTAGAAATAGTTCTTTGACATGCTGACTTTGTCAATTTCCTTCAGCATTTGGGGAAAGCTTGGAACAGCAAATATAGATGGGTAAATTAATTTTGTTCTAATTGCTTCCCCTCCAATTAACATATTGGAAATGCTGCTAAAAAAATGTGAAACAACATGGATTTCTTCAGCATTCTTAAAGGATGCTCTTGGGATTCAGAGGACCAGCTTACAGATTTACAGATCAGGAGGTGGTATAAAACATAAAATGTTTATATGAATAGTTTTGCGGTACTTTTGACTTGGCTTCCAAAGAAAATCAGGCTCTTTCCTTTCTCTTCCCTTCTTCTTCACTGTAACTTTCGAAGTGTTAGTAAGTTCCATTATTTTGAACCAAATAGGACCCCAATGCAGCAGCAATGTCAGGTAAAATAGCATGTATTTAGGCAGGTGGAGGACAAGACACCTCATGCTTTAGTGCCCATTCAGATAGATGGTAACAATGAAAGATTGACCGCTGCCATTTTAAATCTTCAGAGAAGAAAGAAGTTATAAATATCCCAACTGCAAAATAAAAAAATTTAATCAACAATTAAAGTAAATCTCAGCAAACCAAACAGTAAATCTATGGGAAACTGAATTTATTTCCCCTGTTGATGGGGAGATGGTGTGGGCTGAGGTTCTCCTTCCAGCATTTGCAGGGCTGGAACCTGAGAACCAGAACCTGGAACAACTCTGCAAAGTACAACCAGGCTCCCAGCAGGCAATTTCCTGACTCCAGAGGATTTGCAGAAAACCAGTGTCCAAAATGTGTTTACAACCTGGCTCTGCTCCTTTTTAGCCATATAGAAGCAGCAGAAGTGACAGACAACGCTGGTCTGTTCATTCAGTTGTTTTTTACTGGACTTGCATGTGCTGCCTTCACTGCTGAATGCTTAAGCAGTAGTTGTATTTCTCAATGATTTTAAATCATGCTTTGGTTGTTTCTCTTGAATGTAGTGGTGAAAGCTGAGTAGGTCAGGGGCAGCTCAGCTCCTGTGTTAACAATTAAGTGTAACTGCATTACTTTTTGTCTCCTATGATGCCCAGTACAGCAGCTCCATAACCTGTGAGTAGACTCTGTGTCTTGCCATTAGCAGTGTCCCTAAAGTTATCTGTGTTTTAGTGATCACCTTACAGTAAGAAAATGTTGCAAAGATATTGGAGGGATTTTTATGTGGATCACTTGTTTTCCCAGTGTTTGTACTGCGTGTTTGGTTTGTTTTGGGTTTTTTTCTCCAGACTATAAAAATTTGAGGGCAAGCTGCTGCAGGTAATTTAGAGGTATTTCCCTGAACCTTTAATTTAAAATGATTTACTGCTGTGTAAAAATCATTCACATTTCTTCTTTGTAAAGAAGGGGATAGCTTAGTGTGGTCTAGCCTAGGAATGTCCAACCGCTGCTAACAAAGCTGAAAACTTCAGCTCTACTTTCCCTGTGGTCAAACTCTGGCAGAGGTCACATCTTGGAGCACACATCTGTTAGATATTCTGTGCTGAAGGTCTCTGTCCCAAAACCCATAAAGCTTTCCTGTTTGGGCTGAAAGATTTGGTTTGCTAGATTTCACCTCTGGAATAGGCATGGCTAGATGAGGGCAGGAAGTGGTGGGCGTGCAATGTCTTTTTCTTCCCTGTTGGCCAACCCAAGGACATTTCACAATTTATTTTGCCTTGGGCACCATAACCAAAAGCTCCCTTCCCTCCTTCCAGGGAAAGGCTGGGGTGAACTATGCAAAGGAGAAAAAGAACCATCAATAGAATGCCTTGACTTTCTTTACTTCATGCAGTATTAGGTGGTTGAATGTGTTGCTATTACCTAGAACAAAATAAGCTTTCAGCTTTGCCATCTGTAGTTCAGACTACATTTGCTGCAGATGAAAGTTTCTTTTCCTCTGATGGCTGCCTGTGGGCTTAGACAACTTTTTAGCAGATAACAATTCACACTGAAGACCAATGGCAGTAAGGAAACTGATTGTTTATACTAAAGTCCAAAAAGCTGTGGACCATGACTTGTGGTGATAGAGGGAGAAAGCAGAGCACTGGTGAAATGTGAGGATGAACTTACTGTAGGGTGGTGACTGAACCAGAGGTGAGTTTAAAACTAATGTTTACATATGAAGAAGATGATGACTGAGAGAGAAGAAAGCAAATTTTATCCCTATTTCCTCAAATCTTGCTTAATTGCTTCCCTAGCTATTTAAATTAAGAATTTGGGGGTTGTGTCACTGGGACAATACCAGCTTTGGGGGAGCTGAAATACAGAATTCTCTTGTACTCCTGTATGGGATGTCTTCATCCACCTGTTTGGTAACATGAACTGAGAGAATGAACATTGCAAAATGTAAGCTGTGTTTATGAAGTAGGGAAAAACAGATCCCACTTTCTGGGGACAAGCAGAAGAAGAGCTAGCAGTGTTTCTATTAATCTACAAAGAGATCTTTCCTTTTTATTAAAGTAGCAAAAAATGAGTAGCAATAATTCATACTGATGCTGTCTTTATGATGCTGCCTTGGCACTCAGACATCTTCATACTTCCAGTCAGTGGCAGAGCTGGAAACAGTCCATCACGTCTGGACTCAGTTGCATATTGCTGCTATTAGTGACTGCTAGCTTCTCTTACTAAGATTTCTAAATGCTGTGTTAGTGGAGTCTCAATAAATCATACCTGAATTTCATCCACATCAGTTAAGCTGGAACTTTCACATGTTTACTTTAAAATGTTTCCCTGAATGTCTCTTTCTTCACCTTGTATCACAAAGACTCCCTTTTTTATTTCAGGAGGATCCAGACTACTCAGACAGAGTGCAATGTGATTCTGCTAGTCAAGCAAAAGGTCTTTAATAGAGAATTAATCTGTTTCCCACTATTGTCACCATGGCATTCAGATCTTTCACATGTGGACAAAGTTTTCATCTCTTAATCTTTTTGCTTTGGAAAATAATTTAGTTGACAAATGCTGCTTAATTCAGGATGCTGAATTCACACTTGCATTTAGGTCTTGTTTTTCTCTGGATAAGGAACCAGAAAATTCTCACAGGGATGCTTTGAGCTTAAGTAGCTGAAAAAACATCATTGAAGAGCTGTATTCTTTCACCTACCAAGGCAACAAGAATTAGTAAATAGCACCTTGCTAAATATTGCAATCTCAGTAGAGATTCTGACTTAAACTTATCCAAGGCATTTTGATGTACACAACAGAAACGGTTGAAGAATGCATGTTAGGGAAGCTGGAAAAAAGCAACATTTCCCTTTGAAATAGATCTTATTGTAGGATTAAAGTAGGGCAGATAATTTCTTTCACTGTCTTAATTTCATGATTGACTTTTATGTGCTAATGATCTGTCATTTTGTAAGGGTGAGGAGTCCAGTAACTGGAACCTCTGAGCTGCCCACATGGGCAGACTGAGGCCCATCTGTGGTGCAGTGAGATAGGCACTCCTGGATGCACAGGTGGTTTCACTTTCCTTTGAAATCCAGAAGAAACACCAGCTCAGTCCTTGATTGAAGGTCAATGAAAGTGTGATTTGTGTTGCTATCCTTAAGTGCACCCACCTTTTCCATTAGTTTTTAGCTTTGATGGTAGCTTCAGCAAACTCTGCCTTTATATTGACTCCTTTGTTGTATAAGCAAATTAAGGATATTTCCAGCTCTCATATGAAGAATTAGTGGTGGGCCTTAAGTTCTAGAGTGTTCCACTATAATACACTGTTATTGCACATCAAAATGTCTGTGTATTTTTCACTTGCTTTATTTAAAATTGTAGGATTGGATTTGTAATGCAACACATCAGTTAAAGACCTTCCCTCGCCCTTTGTGGGTCACCAGTTATTATGCTTTTTTTTAGGAATTTCTTGCTGTACTTTCAGAATGTTCTCCCTAACATTTCAAATGAGGACAGAACAATCTCCACCAGTCAGCTAAGCAGCACTCTTTTTCCAAGGTCCCTTCTAATATCTTCCTGATAAGAGCACTATCTCTGCCTTTGTGAGGAAAAGGTCACAGTGGTAGAAATGGTGTGTTTGTCCTCTTGTTTCTAAGCTGTGCTATTCTTTCTTTCTTGTTGTTGTTGCTGCTGACAAGATGGTTGCCAAGCCACTTTGTCATCACTCCTGCATCTTGACAGAACACAGGAGCTGTCCCAGATAACAGGAGAATACATCCTTCCAGCAAAACCTGAGTGACTTTGTCCCGTCCCGGATTTAAACAGACCTGACATATTCTGTCCCTGTTTACAAACTGGATGCTTCAACAGAACTCTGTCACAGAAATAGCTATGTTTCTCTTGCTAGAAAACAAATGTTTCATTTTGGAAAAAACAGAGTTCAGTGCTGATGGCATAATCAGTAATGAATCTTGGTAAGGAACCGTGCTGTTTATTGCTATCTATCTTAAGCCTCTGAGATTGCATTGTGCTGCATGTTGAAAGACAACAAACTAAACAGAAACTAACTGTCTGCTGGGGCTGGTACACTGAATTTAGGCAATATAATTTTGCATTGCATTATGTGTATAGTTGCTCTAATTGTGGGAGGAGAAGGAAAAACAATGAGTGAATATAACAAACTACTGGCATCATTATCTTTTGTCTACATCCCTGTGCTACAGCCAATTACATTAATGCAAATGGTAAGAGCCTCCTTTGATGCTCTTATCAGTCTGCCTGCAGTTCCTGTGCCCTGATGACTCTCAGCAGTCCATCGAGATGCACACTCTGTGTGTAGCTTATCATTCAGTGAAGTCATGATATCCTTCACAGCCTCCTTCCTTCATGCATATACATTAGTAAAGTATATCTGTTTTACTTACATGTGGATTCTGGGATTTACTGGTTTGGCGTTTGGTAACTTAATGCTCAGTGAAAAAGGCATTTCATAAACCTCCCTGTGTATCTCAATCAGGACGACACATCTGAAATGCTGCTTCCATGCTAAACAGCCATGCAGCATTACTGATGCTCTACCAGATGCTCCAGGTGATTTTATGCTTTCTTAGTCTCTCAGAGATGCTGCATCCTTATTTACAGTTTCCAATCTCAAAGTTATAAGGTGATTTTAGTGACACACTTGATCTTAGACATTCATTTCTCTGGGAAACTGTGGCAAGATGTGGTGTTTATCATCAGTCATAAGGCTTACACTTATTTGCTTCTGCTACTACTAACAAGGAAGCAGCTGTCTCTGAGGGGAGACAGAAGGGCTTAAAATGTCTGTAGAAAATCTAGGTTGGTTTTTTTCAGAGAAAATCCTTTTAAAATTGAAATATCTGAGACTACCTTTTTGGATGACATGTTAAGCATAACTCTTTTTCTCAAAAACTTGTCAAAATTCAACATCCAGTTGACTCAGATTTCTAAAATTGTTTTTGGAAGAAGATTTTGGAGAGATTATCAAATAAGATTTTCACTGGCAAAATGATGAGATAAATATAAATTGAAGGAGAGGAGAAAATAGTATTCAATAATGCTTTTGCAGTGTTTTTTATCTTGCCATCTCTTCAAAGTAATGTAAAGATCCATAGCACTAGAGATGAGTGGAGAGAGCTGCCTTTAAAAGATGAAGACTCATCACATGCTAATTTATTGCCATCATTCATCAGAATTGCATGCTTCAGTCCTGATTTTTCAACAGCCTATGCTATTGCAATAACCACATCTGTAGGGAGGAGAGCTGGGTGAACCTAGATGTAGTTCCAGGCACTTCAGATGTTTAATGTTTCTTGGAATGATACCTCGCACTGAGCTCTCCCACATCCATGAAAGTGTTTTAACCATGGGGCTGTGATGTCATGTTTTCCTTCTGCTCCCATGGTGTTTGCTTTCTGACTGCATTTAGGGAGTGCCTTCATCTAGATCAGCCAGATAGTGCAGGAAGGTGGGTACCATAATTGTAAATGTTCTTTAACTGAGTAGGGCATCTTTCATTTTTCCTGGCTGAATAAACTGTTAATTAAAGCTGAGCAGGGACAGCATGACCTCCTTCTTGCTTGACACATATGCCAAAGAAATCTTCAGAGTGAATCTCATGTTCAGTGCCCAGTCAGGTCTCTCAGGGTCTCGTGTCCAGCTACATGAAGACATCCAGTGCTCAGTTCTTATTCCAACACCTGTATCCGAGGGGACTTAGAGATGTTCACGTACAAAACTCACAGTAGGTGACTCTCTGTTATGGCATGTAAGTCTGGAGCACCACTTCCCTGAAATATCCAGTTCTCCCTAAGTGACCGTATGGGGAACCCAAACAACTCGTTCTGTATAAGTTGTCTGAGCTGGGCTAAGGGCTTATCAAATATGCTGGTCTCTTCTAACATTAGAGAAGACAGATCAAGGAAACCCCTGCTCAAGTCATTATTTACTTGACTTCACTACTTTATGGTGTCAGAGTCCTGAGGGACTCAGAAATCATGTGAAATAACCTAATACTTAGCATTAGGTGGGGAGGATCAAAATGAGCAGAGGCTGACATGGCATTGCAGGAAGCTTGGGCTTCCAGGTATGAGTTTGCAGGTAACTCTGAGCATTCCACAGCAGACTGGCAGTGTGCAGCCTGAATGTCAGTTCTCTCCCTCTGAATGTTTTAGCACCTTGGCTTGTTTGCATCCATGCCTGGGGGAAAACCTGCTCCATCGCAGAGCTGAGTCCTCTCTAGCAGTGGCGTGGGTGGTGCAAGCTGGTGAGTAAGTGACACCACAGAAAGATGACACCTTCCTGTTACATGACATGGAAACTCTGGCTTCGTATTTCCAAACGGGCAGCAGTAAGGGACCTGTTGTTTGTCTCAAAATCACCTGGGGAAAAGGAAGTTACTTACGTTATGAAAAGTGTGCTTTAGCATCAATAACTGATTGTCTTCTACATCCAGATTTTTTAAGTGGACTGTCCTACTCCTGTCCTAGAGTATCTTTATTCTGAGTTACTGAGTCTTGGTGGATGCAATGAAGATATTGCCTTTGGCTTACCTCTCTCTGTTACTAGTTGAGTTAGTGGATTGCTCTTAAAAACTGTGCTTTGCTGGGCAAAGAAATTAATTTTGTGCACATCTTTGTTTTGTCTGACTAAATGAAAACCCACTGACTATAAAAGCTAGAGTTCCTTGGTAAAGTGCTAGAATAAATTGGGACTAGCCAAATGTCTGTGCATTTTGATAATATGACTGTCTCCAAAAAGGCTTGCTCTTTAGGAACAGTTGTGTGAATATGTGAATTACTATTTCTACTGGAAAATAAGGCCCTGTGTAATTAATTGGCAGTGTTTGTGTGTCAAAATGGTGTTCTTTAACTTTCCAAGGGGGATATTAAGACAAGGTCTTGGATAACTATTGATTGTGGGTAGATAGAATACATCTTTCTGTAAGTACAGCATAGTGTCTGATGATAAGGAATCTGAAATTTAAAAGAAGGGACAACAAGAAGCATTTTTTCTGACCAATAACCAGAAGATGGATTGTTCTGTGTTCATGAAGTCTTCAATAAAGAGGTTGGAGTACCGGAAATGTGATGGCAGACTTGGCTGTAGGGAGGCATCAGTGTTTTGCAGTGGAAAATGTTATGCTTGTAACTCAGTGGTACTGGGGTGAAACTTGGAAGAAGGAAGGGTGATGTGGCATTGTCCAGTAGCTGGCTGAGTGGAGGTCATGATTTCCCTCCGAGCAGTGCCAAAGAGCAGCCTTTCTTTTCATGTGCTGGGAACTGTGTGGTGAGAGCCAATGCTGCAAGTTCCTCTTTCAGAGGATTTTGCAACCCTGTTGGAGAACTGAAAGGCTGTTGTTCTTGGATAAGATTTCTTTTGTGACAAAGCAATTCCATGCAAACTGAAGGTTGTTTTATCTGTCTAGTGGCAGATCCTAGAGTCTGCTCTCTGGTAGTGTAAAGATGCTACCAGCAAAGCTGACTTTTTGGGGCCCCAGGGAAACAAGCAGTAGACAGTGGCCTCCATCCTCAGCAGGTGAGCAGGAGAGTGGTAGATCTGGAAAAGGCACTCTCTAAGCCAGTAAGGAATTTGACTAGAATCAGACAGAGTCTTTTAAATATTTTATGTATTCTGCTGTTGATTCACCTAAACGGGCTTTTCTTTTAGATAATGTAAAAGGTGCTTGAGCCTTTGGTTTTTAGCTTGGTTATCTGCCTGGTGGAGTTAGTGTCTTTCTGCATGTGGGAAATTTAGATGGCTCCTTGTGGGTGCTGAAGAACAGAAGTTACTCTGCAAAGCTGCCTCCCTAAAAGTAAGTTATATTTACTTGATGATTCAGAGCTTGGCACTTAGATGGCACTAAGAGCAAGTGACTTAGAATGGGCTTGGAAAATAATTCCTTTCTGCTGGATTGGAATGTGTCTGGCTAACTCAGAATGTTCGTCTTGACATTAAAAGAGGAGTCACTCTACAGAGAAGAGAACGGATGCTTGGGAATGCAAAGGCGTTTTGAGCTTTTTCTGTTCTTTAGTAGCTCTGAGATCAGTATATACAGGCAAATGGCAACAGTTGGCAAGCTTCAATACACGGATTGATGTATATTTTCTTTTTGCCCTCCCTTTATGTGTACTATGCATTGTTTATATATGGCAACCACGTCACTGGGGAGCAAGCTCCATGAATTGTGCGCAGGAGATATGATAATAAAGCGTCCAGACCGTCTAGTTAGTCATTGTTAATTTGGCTCTTTAGCAACCTTTCAGTGTTGTAGTGACTCTGTGCTAACCTTGTGGTCAAAATCTACTGATATCCGCTCGCCTTCCTTCCTTCCTTCCTTCCTTCCTTCCTTCCTTCCTTCCTTCCT